>JACYFF010003369.1:35462609-35488819 GCA_017589665.1 Selenicereus undatus
TATATATATATATGCACATATGTATGTATGGTTATAACCGTTGGTTGAAGTGCATTGCTAATTGTTATTTGTTCGTTCGGCAAGTTACGCATTGGTAACTTACGCAAGTTTACATATCGCACTTTAGTATATCATGATGATTAGAATACTAAATTGTGAAATTGAAACCGAGATGGTAGATGGATGGTTTGAGGAAGAACTATGAGTGGTTTGAGGTTCTTATGGTACGGTGCTTGTGAGGAGGGAGTTCGGGTTGTGAATTGACCGCAATCGCGTGGACTGCGAGGCCATGTGTGGCTCATTGTGTTGAATTGATTATGAAGTGCTTAAATGTGATACATGTGGACCCCCCTTCCCTTCGGTGTCTTCAAATTGCATTATGTGCGTAAGGGTGAGTATTTCAAAAAAGGATTTCATGTTTTGAAATGAGAGTAACCATAACTACCAATGCATGATGGCCTATTTTAACTAAATGAATACAGGTTTGGGAGTGAACTCACTTGAACGGGGAATCCCTAAAGAGGTTTACAAAAGCGTGAGTCGCATGATAAAGGATTTCGCTGTTTGAAATGCAAAGTTATTAGCCATTATGGCCCATACGCTTTAAAGTGGCTAAGATAATGTGCTTCGGACAATATGAAAAGAACGATGTTAACCTAGGGGAAGGTCCAGAAACCCTAGAGGCCCTGACGAGGGTTGATGTAATGGTCCGATATGTTATATGTAGCCATCCCGGGAGTAAGAGCTTAAGTGTGAGCGTTAGGTCTCACTATGGGGTTGACAATAGATCTCACCCAATCAGCACCTGCAATGTTCTTATGCCAGATGTATTTTCCTAATAAGTAAAGAAAAGCAATGGGCACTTTGCCATTTTATGTGTTTCAGAAGGAAAGAAAGTCTTTATGGGCCCTAAGAGGCCATATGGAATGAAGTATGAAAAGCTTATAAGGGTCGTTGTATGACCAATACGAAATGATATCTCTTTTAAAAAGGGACAAGAGCCTCAAGAGGTTAAGAAAATGCTTTCAATGAAAGAAAGAATGTCCTCAACGAATGCTTTATGAAATGATTCTTAAGCATGTTTGAATGTGGATTCTAATATCATGTGGCCTCATCCTTTTTCATATCAAACCTGTCTGATTCAAAGTGCATGAATTGAGAAAGAAAGTTTATAGTATGTTAAGAGTTCCATGAACGAAGGCATCTCTCCCAAATGAATGAGTGTTTGACATCGGAATAGCCTACAAAGGTGTCATATAGCCTGATCTGATGACTAATAATGCGTAAATGCTTGATACGTGGTTAGCATGAGTAGTATTGCTTGTAAATGTTTGTTTTATAAAGTGTTTAAAAAGAAGGAAGGGAAAGCTCCTACACATTTCTAATGAAAAAAGGTTCTAAGCATGGACGTATGTGACTTCAAGTAGTGTGTGTGACATGTTGCTCATAGTGCATCACGTAATCACGTTTAAAAGTGCATATTGAGTATGTAAGTGCTAGTGCATCCAATGTTTATGTTTTAGAAACACACGATGAGTAAGCAACTTCCTAGCATGCCAACGTTATTCGAAACTAAGAATCTATCATGCTTGAATGTCTAGCCAAGAGCCTACGAGCTGTGATATGTAGCTTAATACCATGTTAGTGTTACTTAACTGCTTGTTAGTCAAGGAACTTAATCATTCAGGAGCTTAGAAATATTTTCGAGGGGTTAAAATGAATTTTATGTTTAGAGATCCTTCCATAAGGGTTTATGAATGCCTAATATGATAGTAAAGTATGCGACTATTAAAGATATTACTGCCTGCAATGGTTTTGTTTTTAAGGGGGTCGAGAGACACTCACTGAGCGGGTGGTTGCTCATCCCACTACTCTTTCCCCTTTTCCGTAGGTTTCTTTTTAACAGGAAGAAGTTGAATCAGCTGGAATCTGTTATTGCTTGCAAGGTGTCATTTGTGCCCATTGGAAGGGATCTTGCGTGTTTAATAAAGTCATGTTATGTATTCTTAGTTTATACTTGTTTGCAAAGAAGTACTCTAAGTTCATGTAATGCATATTGTTTATGAGTCGCTCTGTATGGCCATATGAACCGACCATCTAGTTAGTGTTATGTCTTCTGGTTAAAGTTAGTCATGTTTTGGGATGTAAACCCCAATACTCCGGTTGTGTGAACCGTTGAGTTGTATCTTTCATTTCTTCTTTATTCATGAACTATTCTGTTTGGTGTACTCTGAGCGAGTGGCTCGTTGAGTTATGATCTCAGGCGTGTAGCCGTTGAGCTCCTTTTAAATGTTTACGCTTTCGTTGATTTGCAAGGATTTTTGTAAGGCTTTTGGCCTGGAAACGGTCAGTTTTTAGGGGGAACTCTGTTTGTTTTGTCCCAGAATTTGGCTAGAATGTTAAGAAAATGTAACGCTTTCGGCCCTAGGGGCTGGGGGTGTTACGTTGATGATACCACCAATTGTAACACCCCCACTACCTATTGGGGATGTTACACCGCCAGGATCCCCCGAGGGAGACCCCTAAGGCTCTTCTTCTATTGACTTCCTTTAAGATTCTACCTAACTCTAATTGATTTGGGGATTTCTGGAATGAAACTGCTAGAGTTCCGTTTGTAATTACAACATTTCCAATGTTGTCATTACAACTTTAGTGCGCCTGTGACATTTTAACCCAAAATTCAAAGCAACTAGAAGTTCCCAGCGAGTCACACAGTCGCAATTGAGGCTTAAGCCTTTACAAGCACTTAGTACAATAATTTACATAAGTTTACACAACCAGAGCAACTACATGCCCAATTCATGCACTTCCTTAACCAAAACGTTACTTCAGGCAACTTCACACATCGCATCACAGACACATTTGCAGGAGCAACTAGTAGTCCTAGAAGACAGACAGATTCTTCCATTCATTCACCACCTGGGGGAGGAAAAAGGGGAAAGGGAATGGAGTGAGCTACCACATTCTCAGTGAGTGTTCCTCCACTCCTTAAAACAAAACCTTTACAGACAATACTACTCGTATTAATCTGATATCAATCACATATCAAGCATTTCTATAATACCAAGCATTATATTAAGCTATATAACACCCACATGGACTATTCACATGTCAAATTTTCATTCATTCAGTCATTCAAGAGTTATGATCTCATTCATAGGTGTTTGACCCGTTAAGCTATACACATGTTAAACATACATTCATAGAACCTTTAGTGCTTTGGAAACCTTCTCGTCTGACGCATGTAGGTTTTAAACAAATAGACTTAAGGTAGGAAAAAAGAAAGGCCACATTCAAACATACTTGAGGATTATATCATTACTCATTCATTGAAAGCTTTCTTTCTTTCATTGAAAACATTTTCTCAGCCTTCAAAGGAAGTTTCATTTCGTATTGGTCGTGTAACGACCCTTATAAGCTTTTCTTACATCATTCCATATAGCCTTTTTGGGCTCACATAAAAAGAACTTCGTTTCCTTTTTAATCGTTTAAAATGGCAAAGGCCAATTGCTTTTCTTAACTGAGTACGAAAATACTCTTGGCATAAGATCATTACAGGTGCTGATTGGGTGAGATCTATTCTCAACCCCATAGTGAGACCTAACGCTCACACTTAAGCTCTTACTCCCGGGATGGCTACGTATAACATATCAGAGCATTACATCAACCCTCGTCAGGGCCGCTAGGGTTTCCGGACCTTCCCCTATGTTAACATCGTTCTTTTCATGTTGTCCGAAGCACATTATCTTAGCCACTTTAAAGCCTATGGGCCATAGCGGCTAATAATTTTGTTGTTTCTTATGATAAAAATGTTTATCATGTAACTCACACCATTTCTAAAAAGTTTTAGGGATTCCCCCCAAACATTGTTTGAATAGATAAAGTAGGCCATTGCTCGCTACTAGACATGGCTATTATTCATTTAAAACACGTGAAAAGTCCTTTGTCAAAACGTCACCTCTACATGCACATGTTACATCTTAAACATGCACGGGATAGGTGATACACATATCACATTTAAACACTTCGTAATCATTTCAACACAATGAGCCACACATGGCCTCGCAATCCACACGATTGCGTCAATTCACAACCCAGTCTCCCTCCTCACTTGCACCGTACCACAAGACCTCGAACGCTTATAATTCTTTCCTCAAACCATCCAACTACTAGCTCAATTCATCATTTTATTAATCACAACACACTATCATATTAGCTTATATAAAAGGAACTGAGGTTTAGGCTCTTACCTGAACAAATAGCACCATTCAACGGTGCGTTACAACAAGCGTACATATAGCAACATTTATTCATAATCAACAACACTTTATTCAGTAAATCAAACATAATTTGATTCTAAACATATATGATGCATTTCGAAGTAAATTTCCTACGCATGAATGCACTAAAAAGGGTTCGAATGAAAGCTAACATATTTCAATAGCGTCGAATTTAATTCGTTTATTTGCATTAGCTAGTTTAACTCGAATCGAAGCTAAACGCGTTTATGTAATTTCGAAATTAATTCTTTTAACATGCATTAGCTAATGTACTCGATTCGATGCTAAGCACATTTCATTAACTTCGAAATTAGTTCATTTGCATGCATTAGTTAATTAACTTGAATGGAAGCTAAACATGTTAAAAGGGCTTCGATTTTAATTCTTTTTCATATATGAGCTAATTAACTTGAATCGAAGCTAAGCACGTTAATATAACTTCGATTTTAATTCCTTTTTACGCATTAACTAATTAACTTGAATCAACGGTAAATACGTTAAACTAACTTGCATGTAATAGCTAATTTAGGTCATTCAACAAGCATCATATACGAATTGAAGCAAGCCTAGGCTAACATGCATCATTAAACTGCTGAAAACGTTTTCGAAAATATTAATAGCTTAGGAGGAGAGAAACACCTACTTGAAATTGCTTAATTACCTACTTAATTGGTAGCAATTCATGCCCCAATCCCCCTAAACGCGAACCCGGCTCGGCTACTCCCAAAACTCGAAACCCTAGCTTCAACTAAGTGGCGATTGAGGCTGATTTTGGCCGGAATTTGACTCCCAATTTATAGAGGAGGTCGTGAGGGTTATGGGTTGCCGGATTCTGGCATGTGCGTGGTTGTTTATAGGCGGCTAGACGCGTGGTTTTGGGGCTGGGAGAAGTGGATGATGAGGTGTGGTGGTTTCGGCGGTGTTGGACGCGTGCTGGGGGGACCGATGGTCCTTTTCTCTCGCCGATGACAGGTGGCAGTCGGTGGTGATGCCAGACGCCGGCCAGTCGTTGCCGGTGAGAGAGAGAGAGCAGGGAGTGTTAGAGATAGAGAGAGAGAGAGAGAGAGAGGTGGGTTGTGAGTTTCGGGTGCCTGAGACTCGAAAGTCTCCCCCCTTTTTATCTAATTTAGCTTTTTCCTTTTTTTTGACTCATTTAACACGATTCAGCTAAGTTCTGATCCCATACTCGTTAATGATTAAGCTAAACTCGAGTTGGAACGACCTACAACTAACATTTTAATTTAAACTTTGGTAATTGGCTAAGTAAAATGAAAAACGATTTTTAAAACTCGATTTAGCATCGGTTCGATAATTTTACAAATAAGTAACGTCGATAATAACATTAATGGAGTAAACGTTCTTTTTAATGAAATTAATCGTTAAAAACTCACACAGTCGACTTAATATTTTTGTCGAACAATAATTCAAACGCAACTTGTAAATTCAGGAACAGAAACAGTTAGTCAGCAATAGAATGAAAGCGTGACCCTTACACTCTCCCCCCCTAAAAAGAATTTCGTCCTCGAAATTTGCTTACCTGATGAAAATAATGAGGGGTATTTTTCACGCATTTCGCTTTCTAACTCCCAAGTTGCTTCTGTCACCTTGTGATGTTTCCATAACACCTTAACATAGGGAATGCTCCTGTTTCTGAGGTTCTTTTTCGTCTTCTCCAAAATACGAATGGGTTCTTCTACATAGGTAAGATTCTCTTTAACTTGCAGGGGTTCATATTGGATGACATGATCTGGATCTGGAACGTATTTTCGGAGACTAGATACATGAAATACGTCGTGGATGCCTTCCAGTGAGGGCGGTAAGGCTAGTCAGTACGCAACCGATACTACTTTCTGCAGAATCTCAAATGGTCCAATTAACCTCGGGCTTGGTTTTCGTTTTTTCCCAAATCTTATACTTCCCTTGAGTGGGGACACTTTTAGAAATACATGGTCTCCAATCTCGAAGTCCAGTGGCCTTCTCCTAATATCCGCGTATCTCTTTTGCCTACTCTGTGCAACTTGCAACCTCTTGTGGATCGTCTTGATTATTCCGATCGTTTGATCGATTAATTCAACATTGGAAGGTTCCTTTTCTCCTACTTCAATCCAACAAATAGGAGTTCTGCAATCTCTACCATATAACGCCTCGAAAGGAGCCATGCCTATACTGGCGTGGTGACTATTATTATACGCAAACTCAATCAGAGGCAAGTTATAATCCCAAGTTCCGGCTTAATCGAGTGTCCAGGCTCTCAACATATCCTCTAGGGTTTGAATAGTTCTTTCGGATTGTCCGTCCGTCTAACGATTGGAGGCCATACTTAAACGTAGTTTTGTGCCCATTGTACTTTGAAAACCATGCCAGAAGCGAGATAACTGAAAACAAACGTACTTGCTTAATGACATGCTAGTTATCTGGGAATGCCGGAATCAATTCAACACAATGACGTACTTGCTTGAAGTCATTCCCCAGATACCAGAAGCCATTTTCTTTCGATTTAAAAGTAGTGTTTCCAAAATGAAACCTTTTGGAAACCTATCGCGTAGATCCTGGTTGTGTGCATGCATTCTAGAAAAGACTGAACTTAGGTTTAGAATTTCGTCCTCGAAATTCTCTTAAGGGGGGAAGAGTGTAAGACCCACGTTCTTTACTTTACATTAAGTTGATTGTCCTGCTTTCTACGTTATAAAATCGTATTTTTATTAACTATATGAGTTCAATTATTATCGATGTGCTTATGTGAACGATAATCTTGTTAAAAAGAATTGCTATTGTTATTATTGATTTTATTGATGTTACTTATTTATAAAATTATTGAATTGATGCTAACTTGAGTTTTTAAAATCGTTTTTCGTTTTATTTAGTCAATTCCCGAAGTTTGATTAAAGATGTTAATTGTAGGACGTTTCAACTCGAGTTTAGAGTAATTGTTAATAAGTTTGGGGCTGGAACCTACCTGAAGCATGTTAATTGAGCCAAAAAAAGAAAATTAGACAAAAAGGGGGGGGACTTTCGGGCCTAAGAACCCCAAAAACACCCCGACCTCCCTCTCTCTCTAACTCGCTACTCTCTCTCTCTCTCTCTCCCTCTCTCTCTGGGGCCACCGGTCGCCGTCTAGCGTCACCGCCGACCGCCACTTGTCGCCGGCGAGAGAAAGGGACGCCTGCTCCCCTCAGCCCACGCCAACCACCGCCGAAGCCACCATTCGTTCCCCTCCACTTCTCGTGGCCAAAAAGGAACCAAACCACGTGTATAGCCGCCCGAAAACCACCACCCACGTGCCAGAATTCGGCTACCCACAGCCCTCACGACCTCCTCTATAAATTAGAAGTCGAATTTCGGCCCAAATTAGCCTCAATCGCCACTCAGTTGAAGCTAGGGTTTCGGGTTTTGGGAGTAGCCGAGCTAGGGTCGAGTTCAGGGGGATTAAGGCGTGAGTTGCTAAAAATTAAGTGGGAAATTAAGCAATTTCAAGTAAGTGTTTCTCCCCTCCTAAGCTATTAATATTTTCGAAAACGTTTTCATCAGTTTACTGATGTAGGTCAGCGTAGGCATGCTTCAATTCGTGTATGATGCTTATTGAATGACCTAAATTAGGTATTACATGCAAGTTAGTTCAACGTGTTTAGCCTTGATTCAAGTTAATTACCTAATATATGAAAAAGAATTAAAATTGAAGCCCTTTTAACGTGTTTAGCTTCCATTCGAGTTAATTAACCAATGCATGCAAATGAACTAATTTTGAAGTCAATGAAATGTGTTTAGCATCGAATCGAGTACATTAGCTAATGCATGTTAAAAGAATTAACTTCAAATTTATATAAACGTGGTTAGCTTCGATTCGAGTTGAACTAGCTAATGCATGTAAACGAATTAAATTCGATGCTATTGAAATATGTTAGCTTTCATTCGAACCGTTTTTAGTACATTCAGTTAACCCGTGCCTGAAAGTTTCATAAAAATATCATAAACACATTAATAGAGTCCAAGAAAGTCCACTCTGGGTGCTCGACACATCAGTCAGATACTTGTGGATCTGGGAAAAAGGGGAAAAGTAATGGGAATTAGCAACCACCGCTCAGTGAGTAAACCCTCTCTCCCAAAACATACTTCAAATACATATTAACTGACGAAGGCCTTTCGTAATTCATTTTAGTTGAAGAGCTTACACATAATACATCATATTCGAACCATAAACCAAGCGAAGGAATAGTCATACCAAGAAGCTTAACTTTAGTAAAAACTGTAATGCATTGACCTACCATAATAAAGTTACGTAAACTAGAAGCACAGCATAAAAGGGGTTTTACACATAAATTTCACTTATCGAAAAACATACATAGTAACTTATTCACGTAAATGAGGAGACTAGACTCTTAAAGGTACTTTGTTACTGCCATCCCGAGTCGGCCAAACTCGAGCAGCAGCGTACGCCTATCCGAACAGACATCGTACCACGCTGAGAAAAAATGTTCATACTTAGACTTTAGGCGGGAATCAAACCACCATCCCTGAATCTATGATAACGTAACATATGTGATACCAGGCGGGAACTAAGCCAACATCCCTAGGTCTCAAACTTAAGCTTAAAGTTTCTAGAGTAGCTCCTCCACGTACACAGACATAAACATAACCATTCATACACATACATACTTATACTTATTCACATATATATCTTAAGAACTCAGAACAATCATACACATACATACTTCGTAGACAAACATGCTTATACTTATTCATATATTGGTTTTATGAACTTAAAACATGAAAACATAATTTTCTTACAACTTTAGCTTTAGGCAAACAACTAGAAAGGCTTTTTAAAAACTTGGTGAGTATACTAACTCACGATTCAAAACTTCGGTAGTTACTAGCATGCACTTCAAAGCTAGGATTCACAATACACAACTCCAATTGCCCTTTTTCAGATCGAAATCGATTCGTGAATAGTTGAAAAGCTTTTCATAATTGAAATAAATTTGCTAACGTGTAAACTAACTTCGTAAAATACGTTTACAAATTCGTAAATGACTCCGTTTCTAACGTAAAAGCTTCGTAAAAACGGAATTAGTTTGCTAAATCATAAAACGATTTCGTTTTGAACTTAAAAGCCTCTTCATAACGTCATACGTTTGTTAGTTTGTAAAACATCTTCGTTTTAAACTTACAAGCTTCTTAGAAAGAAAATAAGATTTGTTAGTATGTAAATCTGCTTCATAAATAACGTAAAGACCTCTTATAACGTAAATTGTTTACTAAATCATGAAACGACTTAGTTTTTAACTTAAATGCTTCGTGTAAATGTAAAACGACCGCTAACTAATAAAACAACTTCACTTTTTAGCTAAAAGCTTCTTTTAAATGTAATATGTCTACTAAAGCGTAAATCGAAACTTGTTTAAAACATAACGTGTTTAGTTAATGCTTAATTCAAACTAAGTTCGAAGCTTAAAAGCTTCTCATCAACGTTATAAGTTTATTAACACATATATCGACTTCCTTTGAAACTTGAAAGTTTCTTAAAAACGTAATGAGCTCGTTGAATCGTAAAACGATTTCGTTTCAGACTTAAAAGCTTCGTATAAACGTGGTTAGCATGAGTAGTATTGCTTGTAAATTTTTGTTTTATAAAGTGTTTATAAAGAAGGAAGTGAAAGTTCCTACACAAGTCTAAGGGGAAAAAGGGTTTCTAACCATGGACGTATGTGACTTCAAGTAGTGTGTGTGACCATGTTGGTTATAGTGCATCACATAATGACGTTTAAAAGTGCATATTGAGTATGTAAGTGACACTGCATCAAATGTTTATGTTTTAGAAACACATGATGAGTAAGCAAGTTCCTAGCATGAACTTAACTGCTTGTTAGTCAACGAACTTAATCATTTAGGAACCTAGAAATATGGTCGAGGGGTTAAAGCGAAGTTCATGTTTAGTGATCCTTCCATGAGGATTTATGAATGCCTAATATGATAGTAAAGTATGAATATGTGGTATGTGACTATTAAGATATTACTACCTGCAACGGTTTTGTTTTAAGGGGGTCGGGAGACACTCACTGAGCGTGTGGTTGCTCATCCCACTACTCTTTCCCCTCTTCCCCATGTTTTCTTTATAACAGGAAGACGTTGAATCAGCTGGATTCTATTCTTGCTTGCAAGGTGTCATTTATGCCATTTGAAGGGATCACACGTGTTTAATGAAGTCATGTTACGTATTCTTAGTTTGTAGGTGTTTGTAAGCAAGTATTCTAAGTTCATGTAATGCCGCTTTAAAGCGTATGGGCCGTAACGATTAATAATTTTATTGTTTCTTCTGATAAAAACGTTTATCATGTAAGCCGCACCATTTCTAAAACGTTTCGGTGATTCCTCCCAAACATTGTTTGAATAGATAAAGTAGGCCATTGCTCGCTACAAGACATGGCTATTATTCATTTAAAACACGTGAAAAGTCCTTTGTCAAAACGTCACCTCTACATGCATATGTTACATCTTAAACATACAAGGGAAAGGGGATACACATATCACATTTAAACACTTCGTAATCATTTCAACACAATGAGCCACACATGGCTTCGCAATCCACACGATTGCGGTCAATTCACAACCCAGTCTCCCTCCTCACTTGCACCGTACCACAAGACCTCAAACGCTCCTAATTCTTTCCTCAAACCATCCAACTACCGGCTCGATTCATCATTTTATTAAGCACAACACATTACCATATTAGCTTATGCATTCAATCCTCCAAGAGCAAATCTTCTTGTTTAAAATTCCTCTTTTGCTCCCAAAATAAACTAAACTAAACTCTAACTAAAAGAGAGAGATGTGAGAGTAGTAGTGAGATGGTTATGGTTGCTGAATTATGTCCTTTATAATCCTTCTAAGATGCCCTTTTAAGCAGCAAACAGAGCATCCTCAGCCGCACAATGGAGGAAGATGAAAAGGTCAGCAGTTACAAGCTCACCACGGTCTAGCCATGGTTCTGGCTGGTTTCGAAAATTTGTACCCTTCTCCTGCTACATGGGCATAGGCTTGGGGTACGTCCATAGTGGGTCAATATGCACTCAAATGGGGGTTAATTGCTTTGTCAAATGGTCTAAAATTCTGCACAAATCATCCAAGAATTGTACCTGAAGCAGATCTTAGAAGAAGAAGAAAACCATGTTGCTAAATAAAGCCACAATCATCCAATGAAGACCCAAAAAAATGAACACCTCAACAACACCTAAATGGAAGTAATCCCAAATTAAGAGGAAAACTCTTTGATTTTTGCAAGAACACCACGATAAACAACCCGCCAATTAATCCCCGAAAGCCTAAGCGCCAAGGATTAATATAAAGTATGACTCTAAATCACCATTCTAATAAGAGATAAGATTAAGAGATTTTGAGAGAGAAAATGACTTCTAGCCATTTCATTAGTTCATAATCATCCAAAGCTCAATGTAATACAATTGATAGGGAATTAGATAGCAAGATACCCCCTCCCTCGAGCTTAGTACTAGCGAATAACATTACAAAGATTTTGTCCAATGAAATACAAGCTAATTGTACAATTAAAGGGGGACCACTAGGGGATAATGGTGTGCTAGAGTTTGGCTACACATTCTTTCCGATTGGTGATGTCATTCACCTACCCAAATGGAGGAGATAAAGTTCGGAATTTTTATGGGAGCCTTCTAGAAGGGTTTATTAGCGATCCACCAAATTTGGACCCTCAATTCTCCGATTTGATAATCAAAATAAATGCTTAGAAAAGTATGCACCTCCAAACCTGAGCAGACTATGGCTTGGTTAAAATCCCATAGCTTGCTCGATTCTTGGCATTTGATGATGATCTTGGGCTTGTTGGAAAATAGTCATTTGAGGCTATCCATTGGCTATCCATCCGTGTAAAATTCACCCAAAACGAGGCCCATTTACCCAGTAAAAAATGAGCTAGAGCTCAGGTCACACGTTATGTCCAGAAGAAGGGACTAAAATAAAATTGGGTGACTTGGAGATAAAATAGCTATGCCTCTTATTAAGGCTACTAAGTGCCATGCCACCTTGCCTAAACTTACTTTGGGACCCCTCAAGGCTGCCAAACCAACGAGGACTTTGGAGAGCCAACTACTTAGGTGCCACCCTCATAGGTGATTAAGGGCCCAAGTTGAATCCAAGTCTTGACGTTGATAAGGAGTTTAGGTCTCATGGTTTGCTCCGCATCAACCTCCCCTCCTTGAAGAGTATTTGCCCTGAAATATCAAATGTCCTTATCTTCATCTTCGATGTAGGGAGTGAGGTTTCCAATATCAAAAGTGGCAGAGATGTTCATGTCAGCCCGGAAGCTCTACCTTGTAGGCATTGTTTCCCACTCTTTGCACAATCTTGTAGGGGCCATCTCCCCTTGCCATGAGCTTGCTTTTTTGCCTTGAAGGGAAGTTCTCCTTTCTCAAATATAGCCATACAAGATCTCCTAGTTTAAACTCAATATGAGTTCGATTCTTGTTGGCCTTGGCCTTATATTGTTCATTTGCCTTCTCAATTTGAGCTCTCAAGTGCTCTTGTAGTTTCTTCATAGCTTTAGCCCTTTCCTCGGCTTCAAAGCTTACTTTGGTCTCTTGAGGAATGGGAATGAGATCAAGAGGAGTGAAAGGGTTGAGGACATAACATACCTCAAAGGGTGAAGGAGAAGTAGCGTAGGAAGTAGTCTGGTTGTAGGCAAATTCCGCATAGGGAGGCTTGGTATCCAAATCTCTTAAGCTCTTACTCACCACACCTCTTAACAAGGTAGTGAGTGTGTGGCTAGTCACTTCTGTTTATCCATCAATTTGGGGATGGAAAATTGTGCTCAAAAGTAGTTTAGTCCCCACTAGCGTCCATCATCTTCTCCGAAAGTGTGATAAGAACTAGGTATCTCTATCCAATATAATAGTCATTGGGATCCCATAAAGCCTCATAATTTCTTGAAAGACAAGATCCACAGTATATGTAGCGTCATCACACTTTTGGCAAGCAATGAAATGTGCCATCCTGGAGAACAAATCAATAGCTACCATGACGGCGTCCTTCCGTCGAGGGGTTCGTGGAAGGGCCACTATGAAGTCCATACTCAGGTCATCCCAAGGCCTTAAAGGAACCAGAAGAGGGGTGTAAAGGCCTTGGTGGAAGTGACTCTTAGCCATGTGACAAATGACACACCTTGAGATCACCTTGTGGACATCCCCACCCATCTTAGGCCAATCGAAGTGTTCGTTGAGGATCTCAAGGGTCCTGTTGATACCAAAATGCTCGACTAAGGCTCCTCTATGAGCCTATGTAACTATCAAATCCCTTATAGGACTCTTGGGGATGCATAACTTGTTTCCTTTAAATAGGAAACATTCTTGCTAGGTATAAGTGCCATAGTTGGAGGGATCTTCAACCACCATCTTAAAGTCTTCATCTTCTATGTACAAGGTCTTGATGCAATGGAAGAAAAGAACCTTGGCCTCTAGGACCAATAGAAGAGCAAACTTCCGTGACAAGGGATCAACAACCACATTCTCTTTCCCACTTGTGTTTCACTCAAACTCTCTTAAGAGTGATGGGGCAAGCGGGCGTAAGGGCTTCACTTATTCACTAGTGTTTTATTCAACCATAAGTAAGGCAAATAAAGGCTTGCTCTTACTAATGGGTCTCTCCACCCGTGTCTCACTCATAAAGAGGCTCTTCTCACTTCCCTTCCCTGGTTTAATTTTGAGGGATTTAGGTGGTGGTGGGGGGTCAAAGTGAGGTTACATCTCTTGAATTGAAGGGCATAGGTGTTGGCATGCCCATCATGTATCACATGATTTTCAAATACCAAGGTCGACCAAGCAATATATGACAGGCATCCATAGGAAGAACATCGCAAAGGACCTCACCACAATAAGGACCAATGGAAAAAGAGATAATAACTTGTTTAGAAACGGTTACCTCACTTCCTTGCTTGAGCTATTGAAGAGTGTAAGGAGTGGGGTGCACCTTGGTGGGAACTTGTAGCTTGTCAATGAGAGTCATAGAAGCTGCATCGACACAACTACCTCCATCGATAATAGGCTCACACACTTTACCTCCAATGGTACATCGAGTGTGGAAGTTTTGCTCCCTTTGTGTAGGTTCAAGGGGAACCTCTTTGGCATGGAGGGCTTTTCGGATCACCAATAGCAGTGACTACGGTGTGATCTTCCTCTTTAAATTCTTCCTCACTGGTTTCTTCCTTTAGAGCGTGGACCTCTTCCACCTCTCTAATAGAGAGGGTTCTTCGCTTTGGACAATCCGCTTGGAGGCATCCATAACCATGGCATTTGAAGCACTTCTTTCCCTCCAACCTCTTTAGAGGTGCACTAGTAGTCCCTTTACCCTTATCAATGGCCTGGATGGGTGTAAGGGAAGTTTTGCCCTTGTTGTGGAAACAAACTCTTAGGTGCGCTTTGGGGTTAATGAGGGAAAGGAGTTGCAAAGGGCTTTCAACCCATAAGTTGTTTCTCGATCTTGACAGCTAGGTGCCAAACGTCATTGAAAGACAAATAGGGTTAAATTTCCACCTTGTGAGTTATGCTAGGAGAAAGTCCTTTGATGAACCTAGCGATATTGCGCTTAATGTCTTTATTCAAGCCAACTCTCACATGGAGTTGCTCAAATTCTCAAATGTATTCCTCCAGCCGGAGATTCTCTTAGCTAAGGGTGGTAATCCTAAGATAGAGCTCTTGCTTGTATGAGGTAGGTAAAAACCTCTTCTCCATGTGTTTCTTGAGTTTAGACCAAGTCTTGATCTTAGACTTAGTTTCCCTAACTCTATTCTTCTTCAAGGTCCCATACCACAAGGAGGCATACCCCTTTAACATTAGAATGAGCAATTTGAAGGCCTTTCCATCATTGTACTCCTTAAGTTCAATGATAATCAATGTAGTTTTTCGATTTGAGGTAGCCATCAAACTTTGATACCTCAACCTTAAGGTCAATAAGATCATCTATAGGACAACGTCTACCCCAGTTACCTTTATCCTCATGTTCCTCATGAAAAGATGAGTAGGTAATGTCAATGGTGTTTACATCAAGCTCCCTAGGTCGAGGAACTCGTCATTCGGATCCCTTAACTCGCTCTAGCTCTATGGTGAGCTTTGTTACTTGTTCTTGAAGGTCAATTATGGCCTTATCTCACCTCATTTCATTGGATAACTGTAGAGGGACGCCCCTAGGTTGAGAAGGTTCTGTATCATTAGTCATGATTGAAAGTAGACAAGAGGACGAAGAATATTAAGTGTTTGAGAAAAAGGTGGCAAGGTCGTGCCAGAGAAAGCACAGTCAAAAATTGGGGGGGGGGGTGTCGTGGCTTACAGCACGGGGTGGCCGTGCCTAAAAACAGGAAAAAAAATTTCTAGGCCAAAAGGGGCATGGCCTGACTGTGCTAAAACTCTAGTTTGGACTGAGCAAGTGTTTTGGCTTTTTTTTGGGAGTTTTTGGGTTGTGTTTTGGTTGCGGATTGCGTTTATGCTATTTTATGGAGTTTTATGGAGAAATCAAAAGTGGGGTTTTAGGGTTTTGGATTGAAAAAAAAGCATGAAATTGTGCTTAGGCTCTTTGAGGAGAATAAGAGAAGAAGGCGGAGTACAAAGTACCCAAATCTCAAAATAAAAAACCAAAACCTCAAACAACAAATTCCAATCGCAGAGTGTAAGGATTTGGATGCTTACCCTTGAAGGATCCTTGTGCTCTGATACCAGCTAAAGCGAATCTTAGAAGAAGAAGAAAGCCATTTGGCCAAATAAGGGTATAATTATCCAATGAAGACTCAAAAAGATGAACGCCTCAAGAGCACCAAAATTGAAGTAATCCCAAATGAAGAGTAAAACTCTTTGATTTTTGCAAGAAGACCAAGATAAACAACACACCAGTTAATCCGATAAAGCTTAAGCACAAAGGATTAATAAAAAGGGATGACTCTAAATCAGCAGTCTAATAAGAGATAAAGATTAAGAGATTTTGAGAGAGAAAATGGCTTCTGCCCTTTTCGTTCATTCATAATCATCCAAGGCTTAATGTAATACAAGAGGAGGCGGCGAATTAAATAGCAAGATCCCCCCTCCCCCAAACCTAGTACTAGCCAATAGTGTTATAAGAACTTTGTCCAATGAAATACAAGCTAATTGTACAATTAAAGGGGGACCACTAGGGTTGCGGTGGAATTTGGCTGCACATTCCTTCCCATTGGCAATGTCATTCACCTATCCAAATGGAGGAGATTAAGGTGGGGATTTTTATGGGAGCCTTTAGAAAAGTCTATTAGCTACCCACCAAATTTGGACCCTTAATTCTCCTATTTGATGATTCAATAAAATCCTTAAGTAAAAACATGCACCTTCAGACCTGTACTAACCATGTCTAAGTTTAAACCTCATAACTTGTTCGATTCGTAGAATTTGATGATGATCTGGGGCTTGTTGGAAAAGAGACATCTGGAGCTATCCATCCATACAAAATTCACAAAAAACAAAGCCCATTTACCTAGCCAAAAATGAGCTAGAAGTGAGGCCACACATTCTACCCAAAACAAGGGATTAAAATAAAATAGGGTGACTTGGAGATAAAATAGCTAGACTCCTTATTTGGGCTACTAAGTGCCATGCCACCTTGCCTGAGCTTACTTTGGGACTCCTCAAGGCTCCTAACCAACAAGGAGTTTGGATAGCCAAGTACTTGGGTGCCACCCTCATAGGTGATTACGGGCCTAAGTTGAATCCAAGTCTTGATGTTGATAAGGAGGTTAGGCCTCATGGTTTGCTCTACATCAATACACAAGCATAAATCGAGAATATGAGCTTATATTGTGACATTAACCCCATAAATTCTCGATAAAACACTACTAAATGTCCTAAAAATAAAGCATATAAAAGAACTTATCAATATCACATGATGGGGAAGGTGTGCTTGAACTGATAGAATTAACATTAAAGCGCTCTAATTTTTTAGACATAGCATCAACTTTAGAAGAGAGTATAGAAATAACATCTAATTCTAGGTTACCTCCAACTTGTTTGGGTTGGGTTCCCTCAGTAGATCATTAGAAATTGTCAAGAGTCATCTCTTCTATAAGATTGTGTGGTTCATCTTCAACTTTGTTCATAAGAGTACCTCCTGCTACCACAACAATAGTAGATCTTAGCGGCTGAGTGACTCCATTATAAAGTGTTTGCAAGATCATCCACCTTAGAAGACCATGGTGAGGGCATAATCATAAAAGGTCCTTGAATCGCTCTCAGGCTTTATAGAGCATCTCATCTTCCTTTTGAGAGATGGTAGTGATTTGATTCCTCAAGCTTGCTGTCTTACTCGGAGGAAGGAACTTGGTAAGAAAAACTTTTGTAAGCTCATCCTTTGTCGTGAAGCACCCTGGAGGCAATGAGCGAAGACATGCCCTCGTCTTATCCCTAAGTGAAAAAGGGAATCGGAGCAAGTGGATGGCATCTATCGAAACTCTATTGAGTTTTAATGTGTCAAACACCTCTAAAATGCCGAGAGGTGTAAGTTTGGATCTTCTAACGGGGTGCCTCTAAACTGGGATAGCTGCATCATCGATATAAGGGTTGGTTTGAGCGCAAAGTTATTTGCTTCTATGTTTAGCCGAGCGATGCCCGAGGAAATGCCTTGGATTGCCAGAGAAACAAAATCCCGGAGTGTCCTTCTTTGGTCACCTCCTATCCCTACCATCGATGAAGAAACTACATGAGCATTTATTCTTTGCTCTTCTATCATTAGTTTCTTTCTCCTAGAGCGGAAAGTCCTTTTGGATTTCCAGATCAAATTCAAATGTAAAGGGACTTCGCATATAAAGGAAAGATCCTATAAAATTACCAACAAAACTACTAACGCAAATAAAAAAATATAAAGAGAAAGAAATAATGACAAAAATGCTTATTCATCTTCTAAGGGCTAACTCAATACCCATAAGTTTGGCCCCTGGCAATGATGCTGAAAACCTGATCACGTCCGCAAGCGCACGGATGTTGTCGTATACCACTGAGTTAACATCTTATTGAAATTGCTAAGCAATCAACAGTTTCAATTAGTCAATTTAAATAAACTAGTGATCTAATTTGAAATCAATCAAAGTGAAGAATCCAGGAATTTGATTCGCCAAGTAAAGAGTTGGATCACATAATTAAGCATGCACTTTTTACACATTTAACGATTCTAGGAATTGCAATTGATTAAATTTAATTCTTTCTTTCAAAATAAATTAAATTGCCTAAACGAAATCAACTAACAGTCTCTCAAGTGTCTTTGATTTAGTCTAGCTTGAAGATTCATGAATGCTATGTCTCTTCTTAACAAGCAATTCTCTTTCGAGTTCCGCTAAGTCAAGTTCTATCGAGGCGTTCCAGGAGCGAGTTTCACTTTTCAGTACTTCGTTCAACTGCCTAACATAAGCAAGCAAAATTGGCCAAATTCTACTCACAACATTTCAATCTCAAGATTGATGTAAATCATTATAATCATGAAACAAGCCTCCAAGAGCAAAGCTTCTCCCTTCAAATTCAACTTTTGCTCCAAAAATAAACTAAACTAAACTCTAACTAAAAGAGAGATATGTGACGGCAGTAGTGAGGTGGTTAAGGTTGCTAAATTCTGTTCTTTATAAGCCTTTGATACACCCTTTTAAGCAGCAAAAGGAGCATCCTCAGTCGCACAGTGAAGGAAGATAAAGAGCTTTATAGTTACAGGCTTACCACGGTCTGACCGTGATTCTAGCTGGTTTCAAAACTTTCTACCCTTCTCATGCTCAACAGGCAAAGGGCTTGAGGTGCCTCCATGGTGGGACAATATGCTCTCAAATGGGGATCAATTACTGGGTTAAATGATCTAAAGTCCTGTGAAAATAATTCGAGAACCATACCCAAGCATAAAATTAGAATATGAGCATAAATTACGACATTAAGCCCTTAAATTCTCAAAAAAGTTCTACAAAATGTCGTTAAAATGATGCATATAGAAGCACTTATCAATATCATATGATGGGGAAGGTGTGCCTGAACTGACAGAACTAACATTAAAGCCCTCTAATTTTAGAGACATAGCATTAACTTTAGACGATATTATAGAAGGCACCCCGGTGCACAAGCATCCCGCGTTCATCCAAGGTCTAAGGAAGGGCCATGCCCTAGGCGAAGTATTGTTGGTAGCCAAACCTGACTTTGTCAGTGGTTGGTACCAGGTTACCTCCAACCCACTTGGGCTGGGTTCCCTCAGATGATCGTTGGAAATTGTCAAGAGTAATCTCTTCTATAAGATTGTCTGGTTCATCTTCAATTTTATTCATAAGAGTACCTGCTGCTACCACATCAACAATAGATCTTAGTGGTTGAGTGACTCCATTATAAAATGTCTGCACGATCATCCACCATTGCAGACCCTAGTAGGGGAATAATTGTAAAAGGTCCTTGAATCGCTCCCAGGCTTCATAGAGCATCTCATTTTCCTTTTGAGAGATGGTGATGATTTGATTCCTCATGCTTGCCGTCTTACTCAGAGGAAGGAACTTGGCAAGAAACACTTTCGTAAGCTCGTCCCATGTCGTGATGCATCATGGAGACAACGAGTCAGGCGACGCCTTCGCCTTATCCCCGAGTGAAAAGAGAAATAGGCGCAAGCGGATGGCATATGTAAAAACTCCGATGAGTTTTAATGTGTCATACACCTCCAAAAAGGCCGAGAGGTGTAAGTTTGGATCTTCTAACGGGGTGCCTCCGAACTAGGGTTGCTGCACCATTGATATAAGGGTTGGTTTGAGCCTAAAGTTGTTCACTGCTGTGGTTAGCCGAGTGATGCTTGAGGAAATTCCATGGACTACCGTGGAAAAAAAATACAAAAGTGTCCTTCTTTGGTCACGTCCTATTCCTACGATCGATGAAGAAACCGCATAATTATTTAGTCTTTGCTCTTCTACCCTTAATTTCTTCCTCCTAAAGCGGAAATTCCTTTGGATTTCTAGATCAAATTCAAATGGAAAGCAACTTCGCATACAAAGGAGAAATCCTGCAAACTTGCCAACAAAACTACTAACGCATACAAAAAAATAGAAAGAGAAAGAAATATTGACAAAAATGCTTAGTCAATTTCTAAGGGCCAACTCAATATCCATAACTTCGATCCTTGGCAATGGGAAAAAAACTTTATCGCGTCTGCAAGTGCACAGATGTTGTCGTATACCATTGAATTAACATCTTGTTGAAATTGCTAAGCGATCAACCTTGTCAATCAGTCGATTTAAATAAACTAGTTATCCAATTTGAAATCAATCAAAGTGAAGCATATAGGAATTTGTTTCAGCAAGTAAAGAGTTGGATCATAGAATTAAGCATGCACTTTCTACACATTCAACGATTCTAGGAATTGCAATCGATTTAATTTAATTCTTTTTTTTTTGAAAAAAATTAAATTGCCTAAACCAATAAAACTAGCACTCTCTTAAGTGCCTTTCATTTCGTCTAGGTTGAAGATTCATGAATGCTATGTCTCCTCTTAAATAGCAATTCTCTCTCGAGTTTCACTAAGTCAAGCCCTATCAAGGCGTTCTGGGAGCGAGTTTCAGTTTTTAGTACTTCATTTAACTACCTAACATAAGCAAGCAATATTGGCCAAAGTCTACTCACAACATTTCAATCTCAAGATAGAAGTAAATCATTCCAATCATGAAATAAGTAGAAGATTGGAAAGATAAAGGATCCAACTCCAATACTATGACTAACAAATCCCTAAATTAAACAAAACTACTCACTCATATTTCTAATTTAACTAAAAACAAGAGTTCAAGAATAAATTCAAAAGAACGAAAATTTTACAACAATGACAGCCGTTCAATGGTACAACAATATTAAAGCCTCCAAGGGCAAAGCTTCTCCCTTCAAATTCACCATTTGCTCAAAAAATGAACTAAACTAAATGCATACTAAAAAAGAGAGATGGTAGAGTATTAGCGAGATGGTTATGGTTGCTGAATTCTGTTCTTTGTAAGACATTGAACACGCCCTTTTAAGCACCAAACTGACCATCCTCAGCTGCAAAATGAAGGAACATAAAGAGGTTAGAAGTTACAGGCTTACCATGGTCCGTGGGGGACACTACGGTCTGACCATGGTTCTGGTTGGTTCTGAAACTTTCTACCCTTTTGATGCTCCATGGGGTAGGGCTTGAGGTACCTTCATAGTGGGTTAATATGTACTGAAATGGGGGTCAATTGTTGGGTTAAATTGTCTAAAATCCTAAAAAAGTCATCCGAGAATCATAACCAAGCATATAACGAGATATGAGCATAAATTATGACATTAAGCCCTTAAATTCACGAAAAAGTGCTACAAAACGTCCTCAAAATGAAGCATATAAAAGCACTTATCGATATTACATGATGGGGAAGGTGTGGTTGAATTGACAGAATTAACAATTAAGCGCTCTAATTTTTGATACATAGCATATACTTTACAATACAGTATAGAAATAACATATAATTCCAGGTTACCTCCAAGAGGCTTGTGTTGGGTTCCCTTAAACAATCATTAGAAATTGACAAGAGTCATCTCTTCTATAAGATTGTATCGTTCATCTTCAGTTTTTTTCATGAGAGTACCTTCTGCTACCACATCAATAAGAGATCTTAGTGGCTGATTGACTCCATTACAAAATGTCTGTGTGATCATCCACCTTTGAAGACCATCATGAGGAAATTATCATAAAAGGTCCTTGAATCGCTCCCAGGCTTCATAGAGCATCTCACCTTCCTTTTGAGAGATGGTAGTGATTTGATCCCTTAGGCTTGCCTTCTTACTCGGAGGAAGGAACTTGGCAAGAAAAACTTTCGTAGGCTTATCCTATGTTGTGATGCATCCTGGAGGCAATGAGTGAGGCCACGCCCTCGCCTTATCCTTAAGTGAAATGTGAAATAGGTTGAAGCGGACGACATATGTAGAAACTTGGTTGAGTTTTAATGTATCATACACCTCTAAAAAGGCTGAGAGGTGTTAAGTTTGGATCTTCCAAGGGGTCGCTCCGAACTGGGATTGCTGCACCATTAATATAAGGGTTGGTTTGAGCCCAAAGTTTTTCGCTTCTATGTTTAGCCAAGCAATGCTTGAGGAAATGCCTTGGACTACCAAGGGAATAAAATCCCGGTGTGCCCTTTGGTCACCTCTTATTCCTGCCATTGATGAAGAAACTATAAAGAGAAAGAAACAGTGACAAAAATGCTTACTCAATTTCTAAGGGCTAACACAATGTCCATAACTTTGGTCCCTGGCAATGACACAGAAAACTTAATCACGACTGCAAGCCCAATGATGTTATCGTACACCATCGAGTTAACGTCTTGTTGAAATTGCTAAGTGATCGATCCTTTCAATCAGTCGATTTAAATGAACTAGTCGTCTAATTTGAAATCAATCAAAGTGACGCATCTAGAAATTTGATTCGCCAAGTAAAGAGTTGGATCATAAAACTAAGCATGCACTTTTTAGGGATTGAATGATTCTAGGAATTGCAATCGATTAAATTTAATTCTTTCTATCAAAATAAATTAAATTGCCCAAAAGAAATCAACTAACACTCTCTCATGTGTCTTTGATTTAGTCTAGGGTGAAGATTCATGAATGGTAAATCTCCTCCTAATAAGCAATTCTTGCTCGGGTTTCGCTAAGTCAAGTTCTGTCGAGGTGTTCTAGTGGTGAGTTTCACTTTTCAATACTTCATTCAACTACCTAACATAAGCAAGCAAAATTAGCCAAATTCTTCTCACAACATTTAAATCTCAAGATTGATGTAAATCATTCCAATAATGAAATAAGCACAAGATTGTAAAGATAAAGGACCCAACTACAATACTATGGCTAACAAATCCCTAAAGTAAATAAAATTATTGACTCATATTTCTAATTCAACCAAAAAGAAGAGTTCAAGAATAAATTAGAAGGAAGGGAAATTTTACAACAAAGGCAGTCCTTCAATTATGCAACAATATTCATGCCTCCAGGAGCAAAGCGTCTCCCTTCAAATTCACATTTTGCTTCAAAAATAAAATAAACTGAACTATAACTGAAAGAGAGAGATGTGAGAGGTGTAGTGAAATGGTTATGCATGCTAAATTCTGTTCTTTATATGCCTTTGTCACACCCTTGTAAGCACCAAACGGAGCATTCTCAGCCGTGCAACAAAGGAAGATAAAGAGGTTTGGAGTTACAGGCTTACCACGATCTGTGGGGGACACCACGGTCTCACCGTGACTCTAGCATGTTCTGAAACTTTCTGCCCTTCTCATGCTCAACGGGCATAGGGCTTGAGCTACGTCTGTGGCGGGTCAACATGCTCTCAAATTGGGATCAATTGTTGGGTTAAGCGGTCCAAAGTCCTGTAAACATCATTCGAGAACCATGCCCAAGCATAGAATGAGAATATGAGCATAAATTACAACATTAAGGCCATGAATTCTCAAAAAAGTGCTACTAAATGTCCTAAAAATGAAGCATATAAAAGCAGTTATCAGTATCACATCATCGGGAAGCTGCGCTTGAATTGAAAGAATTTACATTAAAGCCCTCTACTTTTTGAGACATGGCATCAACTTCGGATGAGAGTGTAGAAGGCAGCCCGGTACGCAAGCATCCCGTGTTCATGTAGGGTACGAGGAAGGGCCCCACCCCAAGGGGTCTATTGTAGGCAGCCTAACCTGACTTTGTCAATGGCTGATTCCAAGTTATCTCCAGCGCGCTTGGGTTGGGTTCCCTCAGGCGATCATTAGCAGTTGTCAAGAGTAATCTCTTCTATAGGATTGTATGGTTCGTCTTCAATTTTGTTCATAAGAGTAATTCTTGCTACCACATCAATGGTAGATCTTAGTGGCTGAGTGACTTCATTATGAAATGTCTGCACGATCATCCCCATTTGAAGACCATGGTGAGGGAAGAATCGTAAAAGATCCTTGAATCGCTCCCAGGCTTCATAGAGCATCTCATCTTCTTTTTGAGAGATGGTAGTGATTTCATTCCTCAGGATTGCCGTCTTACTCGGAGAAAGGAACTTGGCAAGAAAAACTTTCGTAAGCTCGTCCCATGTCCTGATGCATCCTTGAGGCAACGAGTCCGGCCACGCCCTCGCCTTATCCCCAAGTGAAAAGGGAAATAGGCGGAAGCGGATGGCATCTGTAAAAACTCCGTTGAGTTTTACTGTGTTATACACCTCCAAAAAGGCCAAGAGGTGTAAGTTTGGATCTTCTAAAGGGGCGCCTCCGAACTGGGGTTACTGCACCATTGATATAAGGGTTTGTCTGAGACCTCCTATTCCTGCCATCATTGAAGAAGGTACATGATTATTTAGTCTTTGCTGTTCTACCCTTAATTTCTTCCTCCTAGAGTGGAAATTCCTTTGGATTTCTAGATCGAACTCAAATGGAAATCGACTTCGCATATAAAGAAGAAATTCTGCAAAATTAACAACAAAACTACTAATGCATGCAAAAAAATTGAAAGAGAAAGAAATATTGACAAAAATGCTTAGTCAATTTCTAAGGGCCAACTCAATATCCATAACTTTGGTCCTTGGCAATGGGCCAAAAACTTGGTCACGTCTGCAAGCGCACAGATGTTGTCGTATACCATCGAGTTAACGTCTTATTGAAATTGCTAAGCGAACAACCATTTCAATCAGTCGATCTAAAGAAACTAGTTATCTAATTTGAAATCAATCAAAGTGAAGCATATAGGAAATTGATTCACCAAGTACAGAGTTGGATCATAGAATTAAGCATGCACTTTTTACAGATTGAATGATTCTTGGAGTTGCAATCGATTTAATTTAATTCTTTTTTTTCAAAAAAAATTAAATTGCCTAAACGAATAAAACTAGCACTCTCTTAAGTGTCTTTCATTTAGTCGAGGTTGAAGATTCATGAATGCTAAGTCTCCTCTTAAAATAGCAATTCTCTCTCGAGTTTCACTACATCAAGCCCCATCAAGGCGTTCTGGGAGCGAGTTTCAGTTTTCAGTGCTTCATTCAACTACGTAACATAAGCAAGCAAAATTTGCTAAAGTCTACTCAGAACATTTCAATCTCAAGATAGAAGTAAATCATTCCAGTCATGAAATATGTAGAAGATTGCAAAGATAAAGGATCCAACTCTAATACTATGGCTAACAAATCCCTAAATTAAACAAAACAACTCACTAATATTTCTAATTTAACTAGAAACAAGAGTTCAAGAATAAATTCAAAAGAACGAAAATTTTACAAAAATGAGAGCCCTTCAATTTTACAACAATATTAAAGCCTCCAAGGGCAAAGCTTCTCCATTCAAATTCACCATTTGCTCGAAAAATGAACTAAACTAAATGCGTACTAAAAAAGAGAGATGGTAGAGTAGTAGCGAGATGGTTATGGTTGCTGAATTCTGTTCTTTGTAAGACATTGAACACGCCCTTTTAAGCTCCAAACTGACCATCCTCAGCTGCAAAACGGAGGAACATAAAGAGGTTAGAAGTTACAGGCTTACCATGGTACGTGGGGGACACTGCGGTCTGACCGTGGTTCTGGTTGGTTCGTAAACTTTCTACTCTTTTGATGCTCCATGGGGTAGGGCTTGAGGTACCTTCATAGTGGGTTAATATGTACTGAAATGGGGGTCAATTGCTGGGTTAAATTGTCTAAAATCCTAAAAAAGTCATTCGAGAATCATACCCAAGCATATAACGAGATATGAGCATAAATTATGACATTAAGCCCTTAAATTCACGAAAAAGTGCTACAACACGTCCTCAAAATGAAGCATATAAAACCACTTCTCGATATTACATGATGGGGAAGGCGTGGTTGAATTGACAGAATTAACACTTAAGCGCTCTAATTTTTGATACATAGCATCAGCTTTAGAATAGAGTGTAGAAATAA
>JACYFF010003369.1:35488829-35534557 GCA_017589665.1 Selenicereus undatus
TGAAATCAATCAAAGTGACGCATCTAGAAATTTGATTCGCCAAGTAATGAGTAGGATCACAAAATTAAGCATGCACTTTTTAGGGATTGAATGATTCTAGGATTTGCAATCGATGAATTTAATTATTTCTATCAAAATAAATTAAATTGCCCAAACGAAATCAACTCACACTCTCTCATGTGTCTTTGATTTAGTCTAGGGTGAAGATTCATGAATGGTAAATCTCCTCCTAACAAGCAATTCTTGCTCGGGTCTCACTAAGTCAAGTTCTATCGAGGTGTTCTAGTGGTGAGTTTCACTTTTTAGTACTTCATTCCACTACCTAACATAAGCAAGCAAAATTAGCCAAATTCTTCTCACAACATTTGAAAGTCAAGATTGATGTAAATCATTCCAATTATGAAATAACCACAGGATTTTAAAGATAAAGGATCCAACTACAATACTATGGCCAACAAATCCCTAAAGTAAATAAAATTATTGACTCATATTTCTTATTCAACCAAAAACAAGAGTTCAAGAATAAATCAGAAGGAAGGGAAATTTCACAACAAAGGCAGCCCCTCAATTACGCAACAATATTCATGCCTCTAGGAGCAAAGCTTCTCCCTTCAAATTCACATTTTCCTTCAAAAATAAAATAAACTAAACTGTACCTGGAAGAGAGAGATGTGATAGCTGTAGTGAAATGGTTATGGATGCTAAATTACGTTCTTTATAAGCCTTTGTCACACCCTTTTCAGCACCAAACTGAGCATTCTTAGCCGTGGAACAAAGGAAGATAAAGAGGTTTGGAGTTACAGGCCTACCACGATCCGTGGGGGACACCACGGTCTCACCGTGATTCTAGCTGGTTCTGAAACTTTCCACCCTTCTCATGCTCAACGGGCATACGGCTTGAGCTACGTCCGTGGTGGGTCAATATGCTCTCAAATTGGGATCAATTGTTGGGTTAAATGGTCCAAAGTCCTGTAAACATCATCCGAGAACCATGCCCAAGCATAGCATGAGAATATGAGCATAAATTACAACATTAAGCCCATGAATTCTCAAAAAAGTGCTACAAAATGTCCCAAAAATGAAGCATATAAAAGCAGTTATCAATATCACATCATCGGGAAGCTGCGCTTGAATTGACAGAATTTACAGTAAAGCCCTCTACTTTTTGAGATATGGCATCAACTTAAGATGAGAGTGTAGAAGGCAGCCCGGTTCGCAAGCATCCCGCGTTCATGTAGGGTACAGGAAAGGGCCCCACCCCAAGGGGTCTATTGTAGGCAGCCTAACCTGAGTTTGTCAGTGGCTGATTCCAAGTTATCTCCAACCCGCTTGGGTTGGGTTCCGTCAGGTGATCATTAGCAATTGTCAAGAGTAATCTCTTCTATAGGATTGTATGGTTCATCTTCAGTTTTGTTCATAAGAGTAATTCTTGCTACCACATCAATGGTAGATCTTAGTGGCTGAGTGACTTCATTATGAAATGTCTGCGCTATCATCCCCATTTGAAGACCACGGTGAGGGAAGAATCGTAAAAGATCCTTGAATCGCTCCCAGGCTTCATAGAGCATCTCATCTTCTTTTTGAGAGATGGTAGTGATTTGATTCCTCAGGATTGTCGTCTTACTCGGAGGAACGAACTTGGCAAGAAAAACTTTCGTAAGCTCGTCCCATGTGGTGATGCATCCTGGAGGCAAGGAGTCCAGCCACGCCCTCGCCTTATCCCCAAGTGAAAAGGGAAATAGGCGCAAGCGGATGGCATCTGTGAAAACGCCGTTGAGTTTCAATGTGTTATACACCTCCAAAAAGGCCAAGAGGTGTAAGTTTAGATCTTCTAATAGGGTGCCTCCGAACTGGGGTTGTTGCACCATTGATATAAGGGTTGGTCTGAGCCCAAAGTTGTTGACTTTTGTGGTTAGCCGAGCAATGCTCGAGGAAATGCCTCGGGCTGCCGGGGAAACAAAATCCCGAAGTATCCTTTGGTCACCTCCTATTCCTGCCATCGATGAAGAAACTCCATGATTATTTAGTCTTTGCTCTTCTACCCTTAATTTCTTCCTTCTAGAGTGGAAATTCCTTTGGATTTCTAGATCGAATTCAAATGGAAAGCAACTTTCCATATAAAGAAGAAATTCTGCAAAATTGCCAACAAAACTACTAACGCCTACAAAAAAAATAGAAAGAGAAAGAAATATTGACAAAAATGTTTAGTCAATTTCTAAGGGCCAACTCAATATCCATAACTTTTGTCCTTGGCAATGGGCCAAAAACTTGGCCACGTCTGCAAGCGCACAGATGTTGTCGTATACCATCGAGTTAACGTCTTATTGAAATTGATAAGCGATCAACCTTTTCAATCAGTCGATTTAAATAAACTAGTTATCTGATTTGAAATCAATCAAAGTGAAGCATATAGGAATTTGATTCACCAAGTAAAGAGTTGGATCATAGAATTAAGCATGCAGTTTTTACAGATTGAACGATTCTAGGAATTGTAATCGATTTAATTTAATTCTTTTTTTTTGAAAAAAATTAAATTGCCTAAACGAATAAAACTAGCACTCTCTCAAGTGTCTTTCAATTAGTCTAGGTTGAAGATTCATGAATGCTAAGTCTCCTCTTAAATAGCAATTCTCTTTTGAGTTTCACTAAGTCAAGTCCGATCAAGGCGTTCTAGGAGCGAGTTTCAGTTTTCAGTACTTTATTCATCTACCTAACATAAGCAAGCAAAATTGGCCAAATTCTACTCACAACATTTCAATCTCATGATACAAGTAAATCATTCAAGTCATGAAACAAGTAGAAGATTGCAAAGATAAAGGATCCAACTCCAATACTATGGCTGACAAATCCCTAAATTAAACAAAACAATTCACTCATATTTCAAATTCAACTAAAAACAAGAGTTAAGGAATAAATTCAAATGAAGGAAAATTTTACAACAATGGCAACCCTTCAATTATACAACAATATTAAATCCTTCAAGGGAAAAGCTTCTCCCTTCAAATTCACCATTTGCTCAAAAAATGAACTAAAGTAAACTCTAACTAAAAGAGAGAGATGGTAGAGTTATAGCGAGATGGTTGTGGTTACTGAATTATGTTCTTTATAAAACTTTGAACATGCCCTTTTATGCAGCAAACGGAGCATCCTCAGCTACACAACGAAGGAAGATAAAGAGGTCAGCAATTACGGGCTTACCATGGTCTGTGGGGGACATTGCGGTTTGACCATGGTTTTGGTTGGTTGTGAAACTTTCTACCCTTTTGATGCTCCACAGGCATAGGGCTTGAGGTCCCTTCATGGTGGGTCAATATGCACTCGAATGGGGGTAAATTGCTGGGTCAAATGCTCTAAAATCCTAAAAAAGTCATCCGAGAACCATACACAAGCACAAAATGAGATATGAGCATAAATTATGACATTAAGCCCATAAATTCACGAAAAAGTGGTACAAAACATCTTGAATACGAAGCACATAAAAGCACTTATCGATATCACATGATGGGGAAGGTGTGCTTGAGTTGACAGAATTAACATTTAAGCACTCCAATTTTTAAGGCATAGGATCAACTTTAGAATAGAGTATAGAAATAACATCAATAGTAGATCTTAGTGGCTGAGTGACTCCATTATAAAATGTCTGCACGTTCATCCACGTTTGAAGACCATGGTGAGGGAATAATTTTAAAAGGCCTTTAAAATCGCTCACAGGCTTCATAGAGCTTCTCATCTTCCTTTTGAGAGATGATCGTGATTTGATTCGTCAGGCTTGCCCTCTTACTCGGAGGAAGGAACTTGGCAAGAAAAACTTTCTTAAGCTCGTCCCATGTCGTGATGCATCCTTGAGGCAACAAGAGAGGCCACGCACTCGCCTTATCCCTAAGTGAAAAGGGAAATACGTGTAAGCGGGATGGCTTCTGTAGAAACTCCGTTGAGTTTTAATGTGTCATATACCTCTAAAAAGGCCGAGAGGTGTAAGTTTGGATCTTCTAACGGGTGCCTCTGAACAGGGATTGCTGCACCATTGATATAAGGGCTAGATTGAGCCCAAAGTTGTTCACTTCTGTAGTTAGCCAAGCAACGCTAGAGGAAGTGCCCTGGACTGCCAAGGGAACAAAATGCCGGAGTGTCCTTCTTTGGTCACCTCCTATTCCTACCATCAATGAAGAAACTACATGAGCATTTAGTCTTTGTTCTTCTGCCCTTAATTTCTTCCTGCTAGAGTGGAAAGTCCTGTGGGTTTCTAGATCAAATTCAAACAGAAAGGGACTTCGCATATAAAGTAGAGATGCTGCAAAATTACCAACAAAGCTACTAATGCAAACAAAAAAATATAAAGAGAAAGAGATAATGCAAAAATGCGTAGTCAATTTCCAAGGGCCAATGCAATATCCATAACATTGATCCTTGGCAACAACGTTGAAAACTTGATCACGTTTGCAAGCGCATGGACATTATCGTATACCATCAAGTTAAAGCCTTATTGAAATTGCTAAGCGATCAATCTTTTCAATCTATTGATTTAAATAAACTAGTCACCTACTTTGAAATCAATCAAAGTGAAGCATCTAGGAATTTGATTCGCCAAGTAAAGAGTTAAATCACAGAATTAAGCATGCACTTTTCACGGATTGGATGATTCTAGGAATTACAATCAATTAAAGTTAATTCTTTCTTTCAAAATAAATTAAATTGCCTAAATGAATTCAACTAACACTCTCTCAAGTGTCTTTGATTTAGTCTAGGTTTAAGATTCATGAATGCTAATTCTGCTCTTAACTAGCAATTCTCTCTCGAGTTCGGTAAGTCAAGTTTTATCGAGGCATTCTAGTAGCGAGTTTCACTTTTCAGTACTTCATTCAATTACCTAACGTAAGCAAGCAAAGTTTGCTAAATTCTACTCACAACATTTCAATCTCAAGATAGAAGTAAATCATTCCAATCCTGAAATAAGTAGAAGATTGTAAAGATAAAGGATCCAACTAATATGCTATGGCTAATAAATCCCCAAATTAAACAAAATTACTCACTCATATTTATAATTCAACTAAAAACAAGAGTTCAAGAAAAAATCCAAAGGAAGGAGGATTTTACAACAATAGCCCTTCAATTGCACAACAATATTAAAGCCTCCAAGGGCAAAGCTTCTACATTCAAATTCTCCTTTCGCTCCAAAAATAAACTAAACTAAACTCTAACTAAAAGACAGAGACGTTAGAGTAGTAGCGAGATGGTTATGGTTGCTAAATTTTGTTCCTTATAAGACTTTGAACATGCCCTTTTAAGTAGCAAAAGGAGCATCCTCAGCTGCAAAACGAAGGAATATAAAGAGGTTAGACGTTACAGGCTTACCACGGTCCATGGGGGACACCACAGTCTGATCGTGGTTCTGTTTGGTTGTGAAACTTTCTACCCTTCCGATGCTCCACAGGCAAAGGGTTTGAGGTACCTTCATGGTGGCTCAATATGCACTCAAATGAGGGTCAATTGCTTGGTCAAATGGTAAAATCCTACAAAAGTCATTTGAGAACTGTGTCGAAGCATCAAACGAGATATAAGCATAAATTATAACATTAATCCAATAGATTCTTGAAAAAGTGCTACAAAACGTCCTCAAAATGAAGCATATAAAAGCACTTATCAATATCACATGACGGGGAAGGTGTGCTTGAATTGACATAAGTAACATTAAAGCACTCTAATTTTTTAGACACAACATCTAATTCTAGGTTACCTCCAAATGCTTGGGTTGGGTTCCCTCAAACGATCATCCAAAATTGACAAGAGCCATCTCTTCTATAAGATTGTATGGTTCATCTTCAGTTTTGTTCACAACAGTACCCTGCTACCACGTCAATAGTAGATCTTAGTGGTTGAGTGAATCCATTATAAAATGTCTACAGGATCATCCACCTTTTAAGGGGTTGGTGAGGGATTAATCGTAAAAGGTCCTTGAATCGCTCCCAGGCTTCATAGAGCATCTCATCTTCTTTTTGAGAGATGGTAGTGATTTGACTCCTCAAACTTGTCATCTTACTTGGAGGAATGAACTTGGCAAGAAAAAATTTTATCAGCTCATCTGATGTCGTGATGCATCCTGGAGGCAACGAGTGAGGCCACGCCCTCGCCTTATCCCCAAGTGAAAAGGGAAATAGGCGCAAGCGGATGGCATCTGTAGAAACTCCATTGACTTTTAATGTGTCATGTACATCTAAAAACCCGAGAAGTCTAAGTTTGTATCTTCTAACGGGGTGCCTCCAAACTTGGATTGTTGCACCATTGATATAAGGGCTGGTTAGAGCCCCAAATTTTTCACTTCTGTGGTTGGCCAAGCGATGCTCGAGGAAATGCCTTGGGCTGCCGTGGAAACAAAATCCCGGAGTGTCCTTCTTTGGTCACCTCCTATTCCTTCCATAGATAAAGAAACTACATGAGCATTTAGTCTTCGCTCTTCTACCCTTAATTTCTTCCTCTTAGAGCGGAAAGTCCTTTCGATTTCTTGATCGAATTCAAACGGAAAGACACTTGCATGAAAAGGAGAAATCCTGAAAAATTACCAACAAAACTACCAATGCAAATAAAAAATATAAAGAGAAAGAAATAGTGCAAAAAATGCTTAGTCAATTTGTAAGGGCTAACTCAATATCCACTAGTTTTGTCCCTACCAATGATGCCAAAAACTTGACGACATCCGCAACTGCATGGATGTTGTCGTATAGATTAAAAGATTGTCATCGGGGACCACATTAATCGATCGAGTTAACGTCTTATTGAAATTGCTAAGCGGTTAATATTTTCAATTAGCAAATTTAATAAAACTAGTTATCTAACTTTAAATCAATCAAAGCATCTAGGAATTTGATTCGCCAATTAAAGAGTTGGATCATAGAATTAAGCATGCACTTTTCTCGGATTGAATGATCCTAGGAATTGCAATCGAGTCAAATTTAATTCTTTTTTTCGAAATAAATTAAATTGCCTAAATGAATTCAGCTAACACTCTCTCAAGTGTTTTTGATGTAGTCTAGTTGAAGATTCATAAATTCTAAGTCTCCTCTGAACAAGCAATTTTCTCTCAAATTTCACTAAGTTAAGTTCTATGGAGGCATTCTAATAGCGAGTTTCACTTTTTAGTACTTCATTCAACTACCTAACATAGCCAAGCAAAATTGGTCAAATTCTACTCACAACATTTCAAATTCAAGATAGAAGTAAATCATTCCAATCATGAAATAGGCACAAAATTATAAAGATAAAGGATCTAACTACAATACTATGGCTGACAAATCCCTAGATTAAATAAACTACTCACTCATACTTCTAATTCAACTAAAAACAAGAGTTCAAGAATAAGTTCAAAGGAGGGGAAATTTTACAACGATGGCAGCGCTTCAATTGTGCAACAATATTCAATCCTCCAAGAGCAAATCTTCTCGTTTCAAATTTCTCTTTTGCTGCCAAAATAAACTAAGTTAAACTATAACTAAAAGAGAGAGATGTGCGAGTAGTAGTGAGATGGTTATGGAGTCTAAATTATGTTCTTTATAAGCCTTCTAAGATGCCCTTTTAAGCAGCAAACGGAGCATCCCCAGCCGCAGAAGGAAGGAAGATGAAGAGGTTAGCAGTTATAAGCTTACCACGGTTCGCAGTGGATACCACGGTCTGACTGTTGTTCTGGCTGGTTCCGAAACTTACTACCCTTCTCATGCTTCACGAGCATAGGGCTTGAGGTACCTCCGTGGTGGGTCAATATGCACTCAAATGTGGGTCAATTACTGGGTCAAATGGTCTAAAATCCTGCAAAAATCATCCGAGAACCATACCTGAAGCGCACCTTAGAAGAAGAAGAAAACCATTTGGCCAAACAAAGGCACAATCATCCAACGAAGACCCAAAAACATGAACACTTGAAGAACACCCAAATGGAAGTAATCCCAAATCAAGAGGAAAACTCTTTGATTTTTACAAGAGCACCAAGATAAATAACCCACCAATTAATCCCCGAATGCCTAAGCACCAAGGATTAATATACAGGATGAATCTAAATCACCATTCTACTACGAGATAAGATTAAGAGTTTTGGAGAGAGAAAATGGCTTCTAGCCTTTTCATTCCTTCATAATCATCCAAAGCTCAATGTAATACAAAAGATGGGGAATTAAATAACAAGATACCCCCTCCTCCAAGCTTAGTACTAGCCAATAGCATTACAAGGATTTTGTCCAATGAAATACAAGCTAATTGTGTAATTAAAGGGGGACCATTGGGGATAATGGTGTGCTGGAATTTAGCTGCATATTCCTTCCCATTTGTGATGTTATTCACCCATCCAAATGGGGGAGATTAAGGTGGGGATTTTTGTGGCAGCCTTCTATAAGAGTCTATTAGCTATCCACCAAATTTGGCCCCTTAATTGTCCCATTTGAAGACACAAATAAATCCTTAAGTAAAAACATGTACCTCTATATCTGAATTGAGTATAGCTCGGTTAAAACCCCATAACTTTCTCGATTCTTGACATTTGATGATAATCTCGGGGTTGTCGAAAACTAGACATCTAGGACTATCTATCCATGCAAAATTCACCCAAAATAGAGCCTATTTACCAAGCCAAAAATGAGCTAGAGTTTAGGCCATACGTTTTACCCAGAATAAGGGAGTAAAATAAAATAGGGTGACTTGGAGATAAAATAGCCAGGCCTCTTATTGAGGCTACTAAGTGCCATGCCACCTTTCCTAAGCTTACTTTGGGACCCCGCAAGGCTCCCAAACTAACAAGTACTTTAGAGAACTAAGTACTTGGGTGCCACCCTCATAGCTGATTAAGGGCCCAAGTTGAATCCCAGTCTTGACATTGATAAGGAGCTTAGGGCTCATGGTTTGCTCCGCATCAACCTCCCCTTCTTGAAGAGTATTTTCCCTCAAATATCCAATGTCCTTATCTTTATCGTTGATGTAGGGAGTGAGGTTTCCAACATCAAAAGCGGAGGAGATGTTCATGTCACCCGAAAGCTCTACATTGTAGGTATTATCTCTTAGTCTTTGCACAATCTTGTAGGGCCATCTCCCCTTACCATTAGCTTGCTTTTCCTCCTTGAAGGGAACCTATCCTTTCTCAAATGTAGCCATACAAGATCTCCCAGTTTAAACTCAATATGAGCTCGATTCTTGTTGGCCTTGGCCTTATATTGCTCATTTACCTTCTCAATTTGAGCTGTCACTTACTCTTGTAGTTTCTTCATAGCTTTATCCCTTTACTCGACTTCAAAGCTCACTTTGGACTCTTGAGGAATGGGAATGAGATCAAGATGAGTGAGAGGGTTGAGGCCATAGCATACCTCAGAGGGTGAATGAGAAGTAGTATGGGAGGGAGTCCGGTTGTAGGCAAATTCCGCATGGGGAGGCTTGGTGTCCCAATGTCTTAATCTCTTATTCACGATACCTCTTAGCAAGGTAGTGAGTGTGTGATTGAACACTTCCGTTTGTCCATCGATTTGGGGATGGCAAGTCATGCTAAAAAGTGGTTTAGTCCCCACAAGCCTCCATATACTTCTCCAAAAGTGTGATAAGAACTTGGTATCTCTATCCAATACACTGGTCCTTAGGATCCTATAGAGCCTCACAATTTCTTCAAAGAAGAGATCTGCAATATATATAGCGTCATCGTACTTGTGGCAAGCAACGAAATGTGTCATCCTGGAGAATCGATCAACAACTACCATGATGGCGTCCTTTCGTCGAGGGGTTCGTGGAAGGGCCACTATGAAGTCCATACTAAGGTCATCCCAAGGCCTTAAAGGAACTAGAAGAGGGTGTAAAGGCCTTGGTAGAAGTGACTCTTAGCCATATGACAAATGGAACACCTTGAGATCACCTTGTGGATGTCCCCACCCATCTTGGGCCAATCGAAGTGCTCATTGAGGATCTCAAGGGTCTTTTTGATACCAAAATGCCCAGCTAAGGCTCCTTCATGACCCTACGTAACAATCATGTCCCTTAGAGGACTCTTAGGATGCATGACTTGTTTCCTTTAAAGTAAAACCTTCTTATAAGTTATAAATGCCATATTTGGAGGGATCTTCAACCACCATCTTAAAACCTTCATCTTCCATGTACATGGTCTTGATGGAATGGAGGCCAAGAACCTTGGCCTCTAGGACCAACAAAAGAGCAAACCTTTGTGACAAGGCATCAACAACCACATTCTCTTTCCCAGTTGTGTTTGACTCAAACTCTCTCAAGAGTGATGGAGTAAGAGGGTGTAAGGGCTTAACTTCTTCACTAGCATTTGATTCAACCTTAAGTAAGGCAAATAAAGGCTTGCTCTTACTAATGGGTCTCTCCACATGTGTCTCACTCATAAAGAGGCTTTTGTCACTTCCCTTCCCCGATTTAATTTTGAGGGGTTTGGGTGGTGGTAGGGGGTCAAAGTGAGGTTACGTTCCTTGAATTTAAGGGCATAGGTGTTATCACGCCCATCATGCACCACATGATTGTTAAATAACCAAGGTCGGCTAAGCAATATATGACCAGCGTCCTTAGAAAGAACATCACAAAGGACCTCCCCACAATAAGGACCAACGAAAAAAGAGATAATAGGTTGTTTAGAAACAGTTACCTTACTTCCTTGAGCCATTGAAGAGTCTAAGGAGTGGGGTGCACCTTGGTGGGAACTCATAGCTTGTCAATAAGAGTCATAGAAGGCACATTGATGCAACTATCTCCATCGATAATAAGCTCACACAGTTTACCTCCAATGGTACATCGAGTGTGGAAGATTTGCCCCCTTTGAGTACATTCAATGGGAACCTTTTGAGCATGGAGGGCTCTTTGGATCACCAATAGCTCTCCAACATCCAGAGTGACTACAGTGTAATGTTCCTCTTCAAACTCTTCCTCACTAGCTTCTTCCTCTATAGCTTGGGTCTCTTCTAGCTCTCTAATAGAGAGAGTTCTTCGATTTGGAGAATCCGCTTAGAAGTGTCCATAACCATGGCATTTGAAGCATTGTCTTCCCTATAACCTCTTTAGAGGTTCACTAGCAATCCCTTTACCCTTATCAATGGCCTTGATGGGTGTAGGGGAAGTTTTGCCCTTGTTGTAGGAAGGGAAACTCTTAGGTGTGCTTTGGGGTCGATGAGGGGAAAGAGTTGCAAAGGGCTTTCGACCCGTAAGTTGTTTCTTAATCTTGATAGCTAGGTGGCAAACATCTTTGACAGACAAGCAGGGTTGAAGTTCGTCCTTGTGAGGTATGCTAGGAGAACTTCCTTTGATGAACCTAGCGATAGTAAGCTCATTGTCTTCATTCAAGCCAACTCTCACATGGAGTAGCTCAAATTCTCAAACGTATTCCTCCACCTGCAGATTCTCTTGGCTAAGCCCAGTAGTGAGGTCATAGGCCTAGAAACTAGATCAGCATGAACAAACTGTCTAGGCAAAGCAAAGGGGTCAAAATCCACAAGTCCTTTAAATTCAGTATGCATATGAGTCTGGTCTAAAGTAAAATATCAGTGGTAATCATCTCAGACTCAACAAATTCAGATTTGCTAGATTCTAAAAGGAAGTCAGTTTGGATGGAATCAAAAGAAAATGTCTCATAATCAGCACGAAAATCATCATTAGAACTTCCATGGATACCAAACTCACCACAAAAATATTCATACTCTACAGGCATAATATTATCATCAAATTCAAACACAGTGAGTTCAAGTATCTCATCATGTAACTCCTGTGAAACATCTTTTGAATCACCCAAATCATGAAACTCTAGTGCAGGTATGGTGCTAATTGCTAACTCACTATCAGAATCAGATTGTTCATTAGTGACATTTTCAAGTGAGCTAGTGCAGGGTGCAAGATCTGACGATAGAGACTGAGGGAGGTCGCCTTCTTGTTCTAAACTAGGCAAAGATATGTTTTCATTCAAATCAGGCCTAGTAGAATAAGAATGTTCAGAAACATCACAGATATCAATATCAGGTTTAGGAAATCCTAAACTAGAATAAATCTCACTAGAAGTCTCCCTATTTTGATTAATACATTGAGAATATTCAGCAATTCTCAATTTCATGGTCTCTATAAATTGATCAGTCATATCATCAAGTTTGATCATTTGATCAGTCATATCATCAATTTTCTTTTCAAGTCTTGCACAGGTAGCACGATAAGGACACATAGAAACATCATGAGAAGGAGATTCACAATAATCACACAGCACAGGAGAATAATATGGGTCAGATGAGTTTAGAAAATGATCTAGGGGGGAAGAATTAGCATAAAAAGCATACTGATCAAAAGTTGGGTATCCAGAAAACTGATTAGATTGTTCAAACTCGTAAGTTTCCCAACCTAATTTTTCAAAGAAATCCCAAACTTCATCTTGAGTTTTAGATAACAATCCTACCAAACCCCCTGGGCACATGGACTCAACATGACCTCGGAATTCAGAATTTAAACCTAAAACAATGACCTCACAGATTTCCCATTTTTGAAAAGTTCGAGGCAATTGAGCACGATAATTATTAAGGCGCGATAAATAACTCCAAAAGGGTTCATGCTCATATTGTGGGAAACTGAAAACTGGCATTTTGAAAATTTTTTTTTTAAGTTTTTGAAGTTTTTCAATTTTTTTTGGTTTTTAAATTTTTTTGGATTTTTGAAATTTCTAATTTTTTTTGTGGTTTTTGACTTTTTCAAATGTTTTTGAATTTTTAAGCATTTTTCATTTTTTTTTGGATTTTTGAATTTTTCAAAATGTTTTTGGATTTTTGGTTTTTCAAAAATAAAAACGATACCAAAATGAGAAATTGAAAATCGATTCGAAACTTAAAGTTACGAAATGACTAACAAGAACTCATTAAGTAAATAACAACTAAACAAAATAAAAACACAACTAAACAAATATAAAAGCAACTAAAAACATGACCAAATTTCACCGTCTTCCCCGGCAACGGCGCCAAAATTGTTGAGTGATTTTGAGGTGGAAAATTAAAACTAAACTAAACTGAGTGAATGGAAGGGGAAAATGATACCTCAAGCACTTACGGTTGTCAATCGTAGTACTTTACGGGTCGGTCCACAGGGAAAAACGTGTAATTATGGTCATTTGAAACAAAACAGTTAAAACTAATTATCTAAATTGAGTGAAATTATTTTAAGCATTTCAACAACCTAAACAATCTAAACCTAAACTAAACCTTGTATTGATTATCCAAGTTAAACCAAACTAAACAACTAAACTTGAAATTAACCAAACTAAGCTGAAATTAAACATGGTTTAACCAACTAACAACTAAATCACTTTATTACTCTGAAATTAAACTAAGGCTAATTATGACATGGAATTAAACTAAGAGGAGGCCATGAAAAACTGAAATTGAAAGCAGCAGGAATTGAAAATGGAAGCAAACTGAAAATGCAAATAAACGAAGAACAAGAACACCAGAAATCAGCACAGGGGAGGGGGAATTCCAGACTATCAATCCTATTCCAAAAATCACAGAACAACTACGAGCATCAATCAACATCACCAACTTCAGCACAGATCATTATCAATCAAAACCTTACTATCTAAATCGAACAGACCCTACCCGAGACAACAGGGGAGGGGAAAATTAGCAGAATTGAAAACTTAATTGCAAAATAGAGGAGATCGAAAGCAAACCGGCATGGCTAACCGAAGCCAACGTCTCAATTCGAAGCCAAACAGAGAACGCAACAGAGGATCGAACCCAAATGAACCGATCAAACCAAGAGCAAGGAAGGGGGAAAATCGACTGAAATTACTCAAATAAACCCCAAAAATTCTTGCAATTTGTGAACTAGGATTCGAAATCAAACGCAATTACATGACATTGAATGTTGAAAACAAACACAAAATCGAAACCCTAATCTGAAAATCAATTACGAAATTGAAATGACAAGCGAATTTAAACTAAACTTTAAACGAAATTAAACCTAATCTACTCCTAAAATCCTAACTCTAATTTACCTAAAACTCGAACTTGGCTTTTCAATGGCGTCACTGCTCCCTTTAAATACCCAAACATCCATCTCAATTTCGATCCTTCGCCTCTGGACCCTTCGATCTTCGGTTTGATGTGGACGGTGCCGATGAGACCTAGCAAAGGGGGTGTCATGGATGGTTCAGATGAGGCCAGCGAGGTGGTTGTTAGAGGTGATGGGGTGATGAAGGTGAAACCGTGGGTGGGGGGGCGGTTTCTGGTTTCGGGAAGGGGGTGTGCTGGAGGAGAGAGAGTGATGACGAGGTAGAGAGAGAAGGGGGAAGGAGATGGGCATGGAGGAGGAAGGTTCTGGGTTCGGGGTCAGGCGAATGGGTTGCTGGAATGGTTATCGGGGAGAGAGAAAGAGCAGGGGAGGACTGAAAGAGGAGAGAGAAAGACGAAGGGGTGGGGGTTAAAACGCTGAACCGGTTCAGCTGAACCGGCCGGTCCGGTTCAGCTTGGACCGGTTTGGTTTTATTATTATTTTTTCTTCTTCTTTCTTTGGCCGGTTTTTATCGATTTTTTTGGCCCAATTCTTCAACCTCCGACAATTCTTCTATTTTTCTCGCTTTTTCCGCCATTTAAGCCCATTTTTCGCATTTATTTGAAATCTGCAAAATAAAATAAAATCATTTAAAAACCTTAAAAATATTATTAAAACGAGCCTAAAATTGGTGGAAAAGTACCTTAAAAATATCACATTTTTAGCTTAAACAGGGCGGCTTTCATTCGTTCCTGGATTACTCTCACTTTATCCGTGGTGGCTTGGATCAATTGTCGCCGACAATCAAGGCCTCATCAATCTCTTGCCAGTAGAGCGGGGTCCTGCATTTCCTCCCATACAGTGCCTCGTATGGGGCCATGCCAATGCTCGCGTGGTAGCTGTTGTTGTAAGAAAACTCCATTAGTGCTAGTTGTTCATCCCACGTGCTCTTAAAGTCTAAAGTGCACACACGTAGCATATCTTCCAAGGTTTGAATGGTGCGTTCTGTCTGCCCGTCCGTAGCAGGGTGGAAGGTAGTACTAAAGCCCAATAGCGTCCCAAAAGCTTCTTGTAGCTTCTGCCAGAATCCCGACTTGAATCTGGTGTCCTGATTCGACACTATGGAACTAGGTACCCCATGCAACCGTACTATCTCCTCAAGATAGGCTTGAGCTAACTGATCTAGGGTCCAAGTATTCCTCATGGCTATAAAATGCGTTGATTTCGTGAGTCTATACTCTATCACCCAAATTGCATTGTTCTTCTGTTGAGTCAACAACAAACCTATGACGAAATCCATGGACACAGAGTCCCATTTCCACTCAGGGATATCTAGCGGTTGTAAAAGTCCCACTAGCCGTTGGTGTTTGATTTTCACTCGCTGGCAGGGCAGGCACTTTGCCACATAGTCACCCACTTCCTATTTCATGTTAATCCACCAAAATGTCTGCCTTAGGTCCTTATACAACTTATTACCCCCCGGGTGTACTGAGTGTGGAGTATTGTGCCCCTCGTCTAGGATCTTCTTCTTAAGTGCTTCTACGTCTGGAACACACACGATTATGGAATCATATGGTACCATCCTCATGAATTACAAACCCAGGTGCTTTACCCGCCAATATTTCTTCCCTAATCTGCTCGAGTTAAGGGTCTGTGGTTTGGGCTAATCGGATTTCCTCTATAAGGGTCGGTTGTGCCTCCAGGGCGCAAAGCGTAGGTTTGGCCCTTGGGGTAATCACATTAAGTTCTAATCTCTGAAATTCCTTACACAACTCATCTGGGAGCGTTATTAAACAACTTAGTGTTGGGTACGGCCTACGACTCAATGCATCTGCTACTACATTGGCCTTCCCTGGATGGTACTGAACATGAATGTCATAATCCTTTAGAAATTCGAGCCACCTAGTCTACCTCAGATTCAAATCCTTCTGTGAGAAAATGTACTTCAGACTCTGGTGGTCATTGAACACTTCACAACGGACCCCGTACAGGTAATGTCTCCAGATCTTAAGAGCAAACACTACCACTGCTAACTCCAGGTCGTGAGTCGGGTAGTTCCGCTCGTGTGTCTTCAACTGCCGCGAAGTGTACGCTATGACACTCCCATCTTGCATTAACACACACCCCAACCCACTCCTAGAGGCATCGCTATACACCATGAAGTCCTGATTCGTTGCAGGTAGAGCCAGTATCGAGGCACTCGTGAGGCTCTTCTTAAGCTCTTGGAAGGCTTCTTCACACTTCTCCGTCCACTCATACTAGGTGACCTTTCTGGTCAAGTTGGTAAGCAGGGTGGTGATATTTGAGAAGTTTTGGACAAATCAACGATAATACCCTACCAACCCCAAGAAACTCCTTACTTTCGTCGGGTTCTTGTGTCTAGGCCACTTTGTCAGAGCCTCAATCTTTTGGGGTTCCACTGATACCCCTTCGTTGGACACTACATGTCCTAAAACTTGGCATAGAACTCATTTCTCCTTAATACGTCTAGGGCTATCCGTAGGTGGTGGGTGTGCTCATCTGGGGTTCTCGAGTAAATTAGGATGTCGTCAATGAAGACCACCATGAATTTATCCAAATAGGGTTTAAAGACCCTGCTCACAAGATCCATTAATGCAGCTGGGGCGTTGGTGAGGCCAAAGGGCATCACTACAAACTCATAGTGTTCGTATTGGGTACGAAATGCAGTTTTGGGCATATCCTCATCCTTGATTCGGAGTTGGTGGTACCCCTAATGTAGGTCAATTTTGGACAAGGTTCCCACGCCACGCAGCTGGTCGAATAAGTCACCTATTCTGGGTAGGGGGTAATGGTTCTTGACCGTTATCTTATTCAGCTCTCGGTAGTCTTCTTTCTTCTTCACAAACAAGATTGGGTCTCCCCACGGAGATGTGCTAGGTCGGATATACCCTTTCTCTAAGAGTTCCTCTAACTGAGTCTTCAATTCCTTGAGTTTGGTTGGTTCCATCCGATAAGGTGCCTTAGAAATATGGGTGGCTCCAGGGTCGATACAAAACTCCAGCTCTCTAAGAGGTGGCATGCCAGGAATTTCATCGGGAAACACATCCGGGAATTCCCTCACCATAGGAATGTCCTCCAAGGAGGGTCCTACATCTTCAGGTTTTGCTACGTGACACAAGAATCCCTTGCACCCTTTGCGGAATAGCTTACGAGCTCTCATCACTGACCCCAATTTTATCCGCACTCTTGGCCTCTGGCCCCTATGCACTACCTTCTCCCCATTTAGGCCTCTTTAGGGTGATTTTTCGTTTGGGACAGTCTATTTGGGGCTGATGTTTAGCTAACTAGTCCATCCCTAAGATAACCCAAAAATTTGTCAACTCAAACTTATATAGGTCAGCCGGAAACTCACATTCGTACATTTTCATAGGGCAACCCTCGTATAACTCTTCACACGACACAATTTCCCATTAGGGAGCATCACAGATAGCAGTTAAGATTTTTGGGTGGGGTGTAATCCTAGGGTCTCAACTAACTTAACAGATATAAAGGAGTGCATGGCCGAATCAAACAGGATATCTACTGACCAAGTTAGGAGATAAGATGTACCCGTCACCACATTGGGAGCATCCTCTACTTCTTCTTTCCGCATTACATAAACTCTAACCCTATTATTCCGGGGCGGTTGGTTAGAGGGTTGGGATTGAGCTGGTTGGGGCGCCCGGTACTGCTGGTTGGGGTGAGGTGCCTGCCCTCCCCTGCTCTAGTATGATGGTTGGGGTCGCTGTCCTTGTCCTTGTCCTTGACTCTACCCCTGCCCTTACTCGATACGGGGTGGAGGGAGTGGGCAGTCCCAAACTTGATGTTGGTGGCTTCCACAGCGGAAGCACCTCTGTACCGATCGACACTCTCTGGCAAAATGCCCTGGTTTCCCGCAAGCGTTGCAGGTCACCGTAGGCTGTGTATTAGGATACTGGCCACCTTAATTAAAGTTGCTCGAGTATTGACCCCCAGCAGGTCGACGGTTCTGCTCTTACGTCTGGTAGTTTCCCCAGTTGTCCCCCTGCCTCTTGGTGCCCCTCTGCTTGTTGAAATAGTTGTTTCGCTCCTTCATCGCCCTTTCCACGTTGACCGCAGTGTCGTATAAGTCAATGTAGGGGGCATACTGTCGCACTGACATCCTTTCCTTGATAGTCGGATTCAGCCCGGCATTGAACCTATTCATTTTTAGGCTCTTGTCAGCTACGAAGGCTGGGGCCAATCGTGACAATTCCATGAACTTGGAGGCATACTCGAGGACACTCATGGTCCCTTGCTGTACCTGCATAAATTCACTCTCCTTGGCCTTCTGGAGGGAGATCGGGTAGAAATGATCCTTGATCATTTCCTTGAACTTATCCCAGCCAAACGCGGGCTCATACTGCCTCTCCCACATCGTAGCCCACCATAGGTCGACTTTATCCTTTAGGTAGAACACAACAAATTCTACCTTCGACTCCTGGGGGCATTGGAGTGCGTCGAATAGTTTCTCCATACCCCTAATCTAGTCTTCAAAGGTCTTAGGGTCGGGAGTGCCATCATAGACAGGTAGGTGATGGCTTGCAAACCTCTTGAACATATAGGAGTGATCCTCCTCAACCCTTTTTCTCCCGTACTTCCACCAGTTTCTGTATGTGCTCGTTCTGGAGTCGTAATTGCTCTCCTTGTTTATGTAGCATCTCCAATAGCAATAAGTTGGTTAGTTCAGCTCCAGTGGATGGATTATTCTCGTCCACCTGGGTGCGAGATCCATTCTCGTTCTGACGGCATAGGGTCTCCAGTCGTTCTCGGAGGGCCGACATGTTAACCTCCGGATTCCCAAGGACTCTCGCAGCATGATGAGGTCTGGTTTGAGACTCGTTGTTGTTCCCCACCATCCTGTTCGGGAAAAGAGTTAGGCTTAGTTCCCTTCCTAATAGTTCATTTCCTACTTACTACCGGGATTCAAATAATACAACACATGCAGACAACATTTGACAGGTGTTCGATTTTTTCATTCCACCACATCCATGTGGTACCATCACTAGATCACATACTCATGCATCTCACATCATACAGGTATCACATTCAAATGATTCACATCGATTACAACAACAATGCAGGGATTTAGACGATCCAAAGAGATTTTATTGCATAAAATTCTAATAACATAATGTTCCCCACTAACACTTTTCGTAACATCACAGTTTATAACTTTATTAGCCACACTGGCTTGATAACAGAATCAAAAAGACAACTAACACACAATCCTCACAAAACGAGGAAGGAGAAACAAGCCTTCTAACTACTATGAATTGCTACTGGTCAGAGGCGTCCAATGGACAAGTACCCCTACATATCCGGCAACATCTACCCCGATTTCAGTGGGTCACCCCGATCTCACACCCGGCCCTATCCCACAAGGAATTTGTCTCTTCCTCCAAGTCCTTCGATCCTCTAGTTTGCTCGTCCTGTACAGTGTGGTCCCTTCCTTCTTGTTCCTGATCCTCCACAAGGTCTTCACTTCCCATCAGCTATCCCTCACTCACCTCAGAATCTTCCTCTGGATCCCCTTCAGGATCCTCCTCAACATCCTTCTCTTCCATCGGTTCTCCCTCACTTGGGTCCTCCTCGGGATCTTCCTCAGGGTCCTCCTTCTCCAATGGTTCCTCTGCACTCGGGGTCTCCCATTGGGTCAGCTTCGACTCCGAGATCTATCTCAACAAGGTCGTCCTCCACTCCTTCAAGGTCTCCCTCTCCATCTGTAAGTTCGTCGCCTAGGGATAGGGCGTCCTCCTCACTGGCTGCGGGAACACTCTCTAGGTCATGGGGTCCCTCCAACCTCAAGTAGTTAATCAAGTCTACTACACTCATCCCCATAGGTTCCCAATCACACCAACAACACCTCCCCCACAGGTGGTGATCACGAGCCCGGGGGTACAGCTCATCAACTCTGTAACACCACACAGGATCTCCTCTCAGAGTTAATAGCAAGAATAACACTTTGTTGTCCCCAACCCTCAACCAGCTATGGGGTACATCCTCCAGATATCTAGCCAACACCCACTTCACATGTCATATATGATCCCACACGCTCTGCCCCAACTTCTTAGCCAACTGCTCATGCAGACAGGGACTCCCTACACAACCAAAGTGTTGAATACCCTCCATCCCTACAAAGGGATAAGTATACGCAAGCCATACATGCCACACATAGTCATGCAGTCATTAAGTACTATATGCAAATGCATGTAATCCATGCCCCGTTCTACTCTCATTCGCCGAACAATCCTTAAGTCTACATATTTTTAATATTTTTTGTATTAGCTTTTTGCAGCTTTTAGGCGATCCTCCAGGTCAGTTTACCTGAGCTCTGATACCACTTTGTAACACCCTCGTTATTTTAATTCATTAATTTAGACTATTATAACCTACATGGCAACGAAAACTCCTAATGTGGTGTTACCGTCGTATTCCCTTCTTGGAAATACCAAGCTAGATACCAAACAAACAATTAACACGATAAGTCTTTACAAATAATTAAAATTTTACATCTTTCGGAATTTCTGTGATACCAAATAATCAAACTACTGTCTATCGATAACAATGTTCAATCATAAATTTTCTGCATTCGGGTCTTGCCCTACTTTCATGTCCCCAGCCCCGAGCATGACTACATCACCTGAACACAAAACATTTTATAAAAGTGAAATAAACTCTATAACAATCACCCTTAACAGTCAAATTCGTGCACAAATTCATTTTGAAAACATTTTAAGGGCGAGGAAAACAACAAGACTTCCACGACACTCATTATTTGAGTCTCTTCTGATTACCCAATTCAGGAATATAATTATAATTCAGGATTCAGCAATTTGATCTCAGGTGAGCAACCCCAGTAGGTCTTATGGCCTGCACTCCCATTTAGCGCAGTCGCTTAACTCTTTCCTGGCCTACCGCTACTCAGGCAGTTATCGCTTACCCGTTTCCTGGCCAACCATCAATAAGGATGGTTACCGTTAATCCTGGCCCATGCCTCAGTAGAGCACGTAGCCGCTCACATGCATGCACTAGTTTCCCGGGGAAGGCTAATGGCCTTCAATCAACACAGTTTGATTAAAACTCACAATATTCAGCCCTTTTTAGTTAATGATTTCATTTCACTTTACTAGTAATCAATTTAACATGATAAGTTCATTCAAACTTATTCACTTCTCCCAATAACAACAACACAGTAGTAATTTAAGAGTTTCCACCAACATATTCAGTCTCAAATTCATATCATACCATGCCATGTAGCTTCTGACATTTAAACACATTCAGATTCACATATCATTGTTCCTTAAGAATAGTAAATAGAGTAGTTCTTACCATGTTCAAAACACACGCAGTTTCATAATGCGGGGAAGGGTTAGGGCATGATTGTTACCTAAATACCATACAAATGATGGGCTCGGTTACTTAACTGAGGTTACTGCTCCGCACTTGGGCCCACACACAACCCACAATCAGTTTAAATTTAACAAGGTACACTGCTGGCCCTCCCATGAATTTTTATAAAATTTTCCCAGGTTTTTAAGGCTCCTAACTTAACCTAAGTTAGGGTCTAGATTTGGCTAGAATCTAGGCCATACTTCCAAAGACTGTAACTTTTGATCCTAATGTCCAATCTAAAGGTTCTAACTCAATCCAGAAACCTTGGGTCGTCCTTTACCTTTTTTATGTTCAGAGTTTTGCTTGGTTCCATCTCGAACCAAATCGTTTTCCTGCTTCTTTTAGCGATGTCAGAGTTTGCTTTAGTCTGGACAACCGAGATAGGTAAATTTTAACTCAGGCCACACAACTCCAATCCGCTCGATTCCAAAACGTGGTGTTTTGGAACATCCACAGGCTAAAACCCAAAAAGTTTTACAATTTTTAGCAACTGAACCTACCCTAGAGAATTCTTCAAATCTGGGGAGAAAGCAGCCCAACACCCAGCTTGGCAGTAGCTTATAGATTTCCTAACCCAAATTCCCGACCTCATAACTCTCACACCCAACCTCCAAAAATCATCTTCTAGGCCAATACAGAAACATAATCTTGTCGACTACAATGTTCACGTTCGGTGTTTGCCCAAATTCACACAGTAGCTAGGTTAAAAATCCCAAAATTTATTGACTATACCCTCTGATCTGATTTCGATAGCGCCTAGTAAACAGGCCACAACCTTTTGGTTTTAACTTTGATTTGTTTGCTTCAAAAACTCACATACTTAGTACACCCAAATTTGCCTACCATAAAAATGTCATGATTTTTGGGCATTCAGAAAAATTTCATCGAATTTTCAAAGTTAGGGTACTGCAGTGCATATTCCACCCAGTCCATCACTCCACTTTGGGGTCAGTTTTTGCGTGTGTCGGGTCAGTACAAATTTTAACTCTCCCACTTCTGACCCCTAGACCCTCGCTCCATCCCATGAAAGCCAAAAGAATAATGTTTTAACCACAAGGAAAATCAAAACGACATCAAAGTTTATACCTTCGATCGGTTTTGCTCCTAAGATAGTGGGGTCGCTTTCTCTGCCTAAGTTCAATGTCGAGAATGCTGAAAAACACAATAGATTGTGTATTAGAAAACGCTTTTGTTCGTAAATCAAGATTAAAACTCAAGAAAGTGGCAAAAATTTGGATTTTTGATGCATGGGGATGCATGGATCTCTATCTTACCAAGGCAAAAAAAGGAAGATGGGCCATGGGGTGGCGACGCAAGGACGACCAGCCGGCAGTTGGTGGCGGCTATTCGACAACGAGGGAGTGAGGGAGTAGAGAGAGAGGGAGAGGGAGAGAGTGAGGCTAAAGAGAGAGAGGCGTGTGAGGGAGGAAGGGAGGGCGTGAGGGTTAGGGTTTAGATGGGGGGTGTTCAGGCGTTAGGGTTAGGAAAATAATGGGGGGAAACGATAAAAGAAAATTCAAAATTTGTTGAACATGGTGGTTGGCCCTTTTTTTTGTGAGGATTAAAACTTTCCAAGGTTTTGTAGTAAAATCAAGGAGGGAAATTTTGAAGATTTAAAACTTCCAAAATATTGAAAATTAACTAAAAGCTTCGTTAAACAAAATAAATTTTATGATGACTTATTTGGCATTGATTTGGGTTGACTTGGGCCAAGGTCGGTCCAACCTGAACATAATTCCTCAAGTTGAATTTCTGGAGTTTTACAGTCGAGGTAATAAAATCCAGGATTGTCCTTCTTTTGTCACCTCCGATTCCAGCCATCAATGAAGAAACTACACGAGCATTTAGTCTTTGCTCTTCTACCCTTATTTTCTTCCTCCTAGGGCAGAATGTCCCTTGGATTTCTGGATCAAATTCAAATGAAAAGGGACTTCGCATATGAAGGAGAAATCCTGCAAAATTACCAACAAAACTACCAATGCAAACAAAAAATATAAAGAGAAAGAAATAATGACAAAAATGCTTAGTCAATTTCTAAGCGCTAACTCACTATCCCCAAGTTTGGTCCCTAGCAATGACGCCAAAAACATGATCACGTCTGCAAGCGCACGAATGTTATCGGATACCATCAAGTTAACGTCTTATTGCAATTGCGAAGCGACCAATCTTTTTAATTAGTCGATTTAAATAAACTAGTTATCTAATTTGTAATCAATCAAAGTGAATCATCTAGGAATTTGATTGGACAAGTAAAGAGTTGGATCATAGAATTAAGCATGCAATTTTCACGGATTAAACGATTCTAGGAATTACAGTCGAATTAAATTTAATTCTTTCTTTCGAAATAACCTAAACTGCCTAAACAAATTCAAGTAACACTCACTCAAGTGTCTTTGATTTGGTCCAGGTTGAAGATTCATGAATGCTAATTCTGCTCTTAACAAGCAATTCTCTCTTGAGTTTAACTGAGTCAAGCTCTATCGAGGCATTCTAGTAGCGAGTTTCACTTTTTAGTACTTCATTCTACTACCTAACATAAGCAAGCAAAATCGGCCAAATTCTACACAAAACATTTCAATCTCAAGATAGAAGTAAATCATTCAAATCATGAAATAAGCACAAGAGTGTAAAGATAAAGTATCCAACTACAATACTATGGCTGATAAATCATTAAATTAAATAAAACTACTCAGTCATACTTCTATTTAAACCAAAAACAAGAGTTCAAGAAAAAGCTCAAAGGAAGGAAAATTTTACAACAATGACAGCCTTTCAATTGTGCAACAATATTGACACCTCCAAGAGCAAAGCTTCTCCTTTCAAATTCACGTTTTACTCCTAAAATAAACTAAACTAAACTCTAACTAAAAGATAGAGATGTGGGAGTAAGCTGAATTCTGTTCTTTATAAGCCTTCGAAGATGCCCTTTTAAGCAGTAAATAGAGCATCCCCCAGCCACACAATGAAGGAAGATAAAGAGGTTAGGAGTTACAGGCTTACCACGGTCCATCAGGGACACCAGGGTCTGATTGTGGTTCAAGCTGGTTTCGAACCTTTCTACCCTTCTAATGCTCCACGGGCATACGGCTTGAGGTACCTCTGCAGTGGGTCAATATGCACTCAAATGGGGTTCAATTACGGGGTCAAATGGTCCAAAATCCTGCAAAAATCATCCAAGAACCATACTCAATCATAAAGCGAGAATATGAGCATAAATAATGACATCAAGCCTTTAAATTCTAGAAAAATTGCTACAAAACATCCTAAAAATGAAGCATATAAAAGCACTTATCAATATCACATGATGGGGAAGGTGTGCATGGACTGACAAAATTAACATTAAAGCGCCCTAATTTTTGAGACATAGCATCAACTTCAGAAGAGAGTACAGAAATAACATCTAATTCTAGGTCACCTCCAACCCACTTGGGTTGGGTTCCCTCATATGATCATGAGAAATTGTCAAGAGTCATCTCTTCAATAAGATTGTATGGTTCATCTTCAGTTTTGTTCATAAGAGTTCCTCCTGCTACGACATCAATAGTAGATCTTAGTGGCTGAGTCGCTCTATTATAAAATGTCTGCATGATCATCCACCTTTGAAGGCCATGGTGAGGGCATAATCATAAAAGGTCCTTAAACCACTCCCAGGCTTCATAGAGCATCTCATCTTCCTTTTGAGAGATGGTAGTGATTTGATTCCTCAGGCATGTTGTCTCACTCAAAGGAAGGAACGTGGCAAGAAAAACTTTCATAAGCTCGTGCCATGCCACAATGCATCTTAGAGGTTACGAGTGAGGCCACGTGTTTGCCGTGTCCCTAAGTGAAAAGGGAAATAAGCTCAAGCGGATGGCGTCTGTAGAAACTCCAATAAGCTTTATTGTGTCATACGCCTCTAAAAAGGCCGAGAGGTGTAAGTTTGGATCTTCTAACGGGGTGCCTCCGAATTGGGATTTCTGCACCATTGATATAAGGGCTGGTTTGAGCACAAAGTTGTTCGCTACTATGGTTAGCCGAGCGATGCTGGAGGAAAGGCCTTGGACTGTAGGGGTAACAAAATCTTGGAGTGTCCTTCTTTGGTCACTTCCTATTCCTGCCATCTGTGAAGAAACTATAGGAGCCTTAATCTCTTCCTCCTAGAGCGAAAATCCTTTTGGATTTTTGGATCGAATTTAAACGCAAAGGGACTTCGCATATAAAGGAGAAATTGCAAAATTAACAACGAAACTACCGATGCAAACAAAAAATTTAAAGAGAAAGGAAGAATGACAAAAATCCTTAGTCAATTTCTAACGGCTAACTGAATATCGACAAGTTTGGTCCATGGAGACAATGCCAAAAACTAGATCACGTCTGCGAGCGCGCGGATGTTATCACATACCATCAAGTTAAGGTCTTATTGAAATTGTTAAGCAATCAATCATTTCAATCAGTCGATTTAAATTAACTAGTTATCTAATTGGAAATTAATCAAAGTGAAGCATCCATTAATTTGATTCGCCAAGTAAAGAGTTGGATCATAGAATTAAGCATGTACTTTTCACGGATTGAACGATTCTAGCAATGCAAACGACTTAAATTTAATTCTTTCTTTGGAAATAAATTAAATTACCTAAACGAATTCAACTGACACTCTCTCAAGTGCGTTTGATTTAGTCTAGGTTGAATATTCATGAATGTTAAGTCTCCTCTTAACAAGCAATTCTCTCTCGAGTTTCACTAAGTCACATTCTACCGAAGCATTCTAGTAGTGAATTTCACTTTTCAGTACTTCATTCAACTACCTAACATAAGCAGCCAAAATTAGCCAAATTCTACTCACGACAGTTCAATATCAAGACAAGAGTAAATCATTTCAATCATGAAACAAGCACAAGATTATAATGATAAAGGACCCAACTATAGTACTATGGCTAACAAATCCCTAAATTAAATAAAATTACTCACTCATACTTCTAATTCAACTAAAAACAAGAGTTCAAGAATAAGTTCAAAGGAGGGAAAATTTTACAACAATTGTAGCCCTTTAATTCTGCAATAATATTGAAGCCTCCACGAGCAAAGCTTCTCCCTTCAAATTCACCTTTTGCTCCCAAAATAAACTGAACTAAACTCTAACTAAAAGAGAGAGATGTGAGGGTAGTAGTGAGATGGTTACGGTTGCTAAATTATGTTCTTTATAAGCCTTCGAAGATGCCCTCTTAAGGAACAAATGGAGCACTTACAGCTGCATAATGAAGGAAGATGAAGACGTTAGCAATTAAAGGCTTACCACGGTTCGTGGGGGACACCACGGTCTGACCATAGTTCTGGTTGGTTCCGAAACTTTCTACCCTTCTCATGCTCCATGGGCATAGGCTTGAGCTATCTCCATGGTGGGTTAATGTGCACCCAAATGGGGTTCAATTACTGGATCAAATGGTCTAAAATCCAGCAAAAAAAATCCGAGAACCATACCCAAGCATAAAACAAGAATATGAGTATAAATTATGACATTAAGCACTTAAATTCACAAAAAAGTGCTACAAGATGTCCTAAAAATGAAGCATAGAAAAGCACTTACCAATATCACATGATGGGGAAGGTGTGCATGAGCTGACATAATTAAGCTAGCATCAACTTTAGAAGAAAGTATAGAAATAACATCTAATTCCAGGTTACCTCTGACCCACTTGGGTTAGTGTCTCTCAGAGGATCATTAGAAGTATTCAAGAGTCATCTCCTCTATAAGATTGTATGCTTCATCTTCAGCTTTCTTCATAAGAGTACCTCTTGCTACCACATCAATAGTAGATGTTAGTGGCTAAGTGACTCCATTATAAAATGTCTGCACGATCATCCACCTTTGAAGACCATGGTGAGGGCATAATCGTAAAAGGTCCTTGAACTGCTCCCAAGCTTCATAGAGCATCTCATCTTCCTTTTGAGAGATGGTAGTGATTTGATTCCTCAGGCTTGTCATCGTACTCGGAGGAAGGAACTTGGCAAGAAAAACTTTCGTAAGCTCGTTTCATGTCATGATGCATCCTGAAGGTAACAAGTGAGGCCATGCAGTCACCATATCCCTATGTGAAAAGGGAAATAGGCGCAAGCATATGGCATTTGTAGAAAGTCCGTTGAGTTTTAATGTGTCATATGCATCTAAAAGGCCGAGAGGTGTAAGTTTGGATCTTCTAATGGGGAGCCTCCTTAGTTTGAGCCCAAAGTTGTTCGCTTCTATGGTTAGACGAGCGATGCTCGAGGAAATGCCCTTGACTTCTAGGAAAACAAAATCCCAGAGTGTCCTTCTTTGTTCACCTCCTATTCCTGCCATCAATGAAGAAACTACATGAGCATTTAGTCTTCGCTCTTCTACCCTTAATTTCTTCCTCTTATGGCAGATAGTCCTTTCGGTTTCTAGATCGAATTGAAACGAAAAGGGTGTTCACATATAAAGGTGAAATACTGCAAAATTACCAACAAAACAACCAACGCAAAATAAAAAAATATAAAGGAAAAGAAATAATGACAAAAATGCTTAGTCAATTTCTAGGGCCAACTCAATATCCATAAGTTTGATCCCTGGCAATGACACCAAAAACTTTACCACGTCTGCAAGCGCACGGATGTTATGGTATAGATTAAAAGATCATGCTCAGTGATCACAGTAATCGATTGAGTTAACGTCTTATTAAAATTGCTAAGCGATCAATCTTTTCAACCAGTCAATTTAAACAAACTAGTTGTCTAATTTCAAAACAATCAATGTAAAGCATGTAGAAATTTGATCCGCTAAGAAAAGAGTTGGATCATAGAATTAGGCATACACTTTTCTCGGATTGAATGATCCTAGGAATTGCAATCGAGTTAAATTTAATTCTTTCTTTCAAAATGAATTAAATTGCCTAAACGAATTCATCTAACACTCTCTCAAGTGTCTTTGACTTAGTCTAGGTTGATGATTTATGAATGCTGAGTCTGCACTTCTGAGTTAAGTTCTATCGAGGCATTCTAGTGGCGAGTTTCACTTTTCAATACTTCATTCAACTACCTAACATAAGCAACCAAAATTGGCCAAATTTTGCTCAAAACATTTCAATCTCAAGACAGAAGTAAATCATTCCAGTCACGAAATATGGATAGGATTGTAAAGTTAAAGGATCCAACTACAATACTATGGTTAACAAATCCCTAGGTTAAATAAAACTACTCGCTCATACTTCTAATTCAACCAAAAGTAAGAGTTCAAGGAAGGAAAATTTTACAACAATGTAGTCGTTCAACTGTGTAATAATATTCAACCCTATAAGAGCAAAGCTACTCCCTGCAAATTCACCTTTTGATCGACAAATAAACTAAATTAAACTCTAACAAAAAGAGAGATATGTGAGAGTAGTAGTGAGATGGTTATGGTTGTCAAATTTTGTTCTTTATAAGCCTTCAAAGATACCCTTTTATGCAACAAATAGAGCATCCACAGCCGCACATTGAAGGAAGATGAAGAGGTTAGTAGTTAAGTGCTTACCACAGTTCGTGGGGCACACCACAGTGGTTCTAGCTAGTTCTGAAACTTTCTACCCTTCTCATGCTCCACGGGCATAGGGCTTGGGGGTACCTCCGCGGTGGGTGGATATGCACTCAAACGGGGTTCAATTGCTGAGACAAATGGTCTAAAATCCTGCAGAAATCATCCAACAACCATACCCAAGTATAAAACGAGAATATAAAAAGATAATTATGACATTAAGCCCATAAATTCTCAAAAAAGCGATACAAAACGTCCTAGAAATGAAGCATATAAAAGCACTTATCAATATCACAAGATGGACGGTGTGCTTACCCAGACACAATTAACATTAAAGCACTCTAATTTTTATGGCATATGATCACCTTTGGAGGAGAGCATAGAAATAACATCTAATTCTAGGTTACCTCCAACCCGCTTGGGTTGGGTTCCCTCAGACGATCGTTAGAAACTTTCAGGAGTCATCTCTTCTATAAGATTCTATGGTTCGTCTTCAATTTTGTTCATAAGAGTACCTTCTGCTACCACATCAATAGTGGATCTTAGTGGCTGAGTAACTCCATTATAAAATTTCTGCATGATCATCCACCCTTGAAGACCATGGTGAGGGTATAATCGTAAAAGTTCCTTGAATCGCTCCTAGGCTTCATAGAGCATCTCATCTTCCTTTTGGGAAAAGGTGGTGATTTGATTCCTAAGGCTTGTTGTCTTACTCGGAGGAACGAACTTGAAAAAAAAAAAATTTCCTAAGCTCGTCCCATGTTGTGGCGCATCCTAGAGGCAACAATTGAAGCCATGCCCTCGCCTTATCCCTAAGTTAAAAGGGAAACAGGTGCAAACGGATGGCATCTGTAGAAACTCCGTTGCGTTTTAATGAGTCATACACCTCTAAAAAGACTGAGAGGAGTAAGTTTGGATCCTCTAATAAGGTGCCTCCAAACTGGGATTGTTGCACCATTGTTATAGGGGTTGGTTTGAGCCTAAAGTTGTTCGCTTCTATGGTTAGCCTAGCGCTACTCGAGGAAATGTCTTGGGCTGTCGAGGTAACAAAATCCCAGAGTGTCCTTCTTTAGCCACCTCTTATTCCCGACATTGATGAAGAAACTACATGAGCATTTAGTCTTTGCTCTTCTACCCTTAATTTCTTCCTCCTAGAGTGGAAAGTCCTTTTGACCTCATGATCGAATTCAAATGGAAATGGACTTCGCATATAAAGGAGAAATCCTGTAAAATTACTAACAAAACTACCAACGCAAATAAAAATTATAAAGAGAAAGAAAGAATGACAAAAATGTTGAGCCAATTTGTAAGGGCTAACTCAATATCCACAAGTTTGCTCCCTGGCAATGATGCAAAAACTTAATCAATTCCGCAAGCGCACGAATGTTATCGTACAAATTAAAAGATTGTCCTCAGGGACCACAATACTCTATCGAGGTAACATCTTATTCAAATTGCTAAGCGATCAATCTTTTCAATAAGTCAATTTAAATAAACGAGTTATCTAATTTGAAATCAATCAAAGTAAAGCATTTAGGAATTTCAATCACCAAGTAAAGAGTTGGATAATAGAATTAAGCATGCACTTTTCACGGATCGAACGATTCCAGGAATTGCAATCGAGTTAAATTAAATTATTTCTTTCAAAATAAATTAGTATCCCTAAACAAAATCAACTAACACTCTTAAGTGTCTTTGATTTAGTCTAGGTTGAAGATTCATAAATGCTAAGTCTCCTCTTAACAAGCAATTCTCCCTCGAGTTTCACTAAGTCAAGTTCTATCGAGGCGTTCCAGTAGCGAGTTTCACTTTTCAGTACATCATTCAACTACGTAGTATAAGCAAGCAAAATTGGTCAAATTCTACTCACAACATTTCAATCTCAAGATAAAAGTAAATCATTCCAATCATGAAATAAGCACAAGATTGTACAGATGAAGGATCCAACTATAATGCTACGTCTAACAAATCTCTAGATTAAATAAAACTACTCACTCATATTTCTAATTCAACTAAAAACAAGAGTTTAAGAATAAGTTCAAAGGAAGGAAAATTTTACAAAAGTGGTAGCCCTTCAATCATGCAACAATATTCAAGCCACCAAGAGCAAAGCTTCTCCCTTCAAATTCACCTTTTGATCCAACAACAAACTAAACTAAACTCTAACTAAAGGAGAGGGATGTGAGAGTAGTAGTAAGATGGTTATGGTTGCTGAATTCTGTTCTTTATAAGCCTTGGAACACACCCTTTTAAGCAGCAAATGGAGCATCCTCAGTCGCACAACGAATGAAGACGAAGAAGTCAGCAGTTATAGGTTCACCACAGTTCGTGGAGGTCACCACGGTCTGACCGTGGTTCTGGTTGGTTCCAAAAAAATTTCCCCTTCTCATGCTCCACATGCATAGGGCTTGGGGGTACCTCTGTGGTGGGTCAATATGCACTTAAATAAGGGTCAATTGCTGGGGCAAATGACCTAAAATTCTGTAAAAATTATCCAAGAACCATAGCCAAGCACAAAACGAGAATAGGAGCATAAATTCTGACATTAAGCCCATAAATAGTCGAAAAAGTGCCCTAAGACGTCCTAAAAATGAATCATATAAAAGCACCTATCAATATCACTTGATGGGGAAGGTGTGCTTGAACTATCAAAATTAACATTAAAGCGCTCTATGTTTTGAGGCATAGCGTCAACTTTAGAAGAGAGTATAGAAATAACATCTAATTCTAAGTTACCCCCAGCCCGCTTGGGTTGGGTTCCCTCAAACGATCATTAGAAATTTTCAAGAGTCATCTCTTCTATAAGGTTGTATGGTTCATCTTTAGTTTTGTTCGTAAGAGTACCTCCTATTACCACATCAATACTAGGTCCTAGCGGCTGAGTGACTCCATTATAAAATGTTTGCACAATCATCCACCTTTGATGACCATGGTGAGGGCATAATTATTAAAGGTCCTTGAATCTCTCCTGGGCTTCATAGAGCATCTCATCTTCCTTCTGAGAAATGGTAGTGATTTGGTTCCTCTGGCTTGCTGTCTTACTCGGAGGAAGGAACTTGGCAAGAAAAACTTTTGTACGCTCGTCCCATGTCGTGATGCATCCTGAAGGCAACAAGGGAAGCCACGCCCTCGCCGTATCCCTGAGTGAAAAGGGAAATAGGATCAAGTAGATTGCATCTGTGGAAACTCCGTTCAGTTTTAATGTGTCATACACCTCTAAAAAGGCTGAGAGGTGTAAGTTTGGATCTTTTAACGGAGTGCCTCCAAACTGGGATTGCTCCATCATTGATATAAGGGTTGGTTTGCGCCTGAAGTTGTTCGCCTCTATGGTTAGCCAAGTTATGCTCGATGAAATGCCTTGGACTGCCGGGGTAACAAAATCCCAGAGTGTCCTTGTTTGGTCATCTCCTATTCCTGCCATCGATGCATAAACTACATGAGCATTTAGTCTTTGCTCTTCCACCCTTAATTTCTTCCTCCTAGAGCGGAAAGTCCTTTTGATGTTTTGATCGAATTCAAATGGAAAGGGACTTCGCAAAGAAAGGAGAAATCCTGCAAAATTCCCAACAAAACTACCAACGGAAATAAAAAGTATAAAGAGAAAGAAAGAATAACAAAAATGCTTAGCCAGTTTCTAAGGGCTAACTCAATATCCACAAGTTTGGTCGCAGGCAATGATGCCCAAAACTTGACCACGTCCACAAGAACCCGGATGATGTAGTATAGATTAAGAGATTGTCCTGAGGGACCACAGTAATCTATCGAGTTAACGTCTCATTCTAATTATTAACCGATTAGTGTTTTCAATTAGTCGATTTAAATAAACAAGTTGTCTAATTTGAAATCAATCAAAGTAAAGCTCTAGGAATTTCAATCACCAAGTAAAGAGTTGGATACTATAATTGAGCGTGCACTTTTCACGGATCGAACTATTCTAGGAATTGCAATCGAGTTAAATTAAATTCTTTCTTTCAAAATAATTTAAATTGCATAAACGAGTTCGACTAACACTCTCTCAAGTGTCTTTCATTTAGTCGAGGAGTTCTAGTAGTGATTTTCATTTTTCCGTACTTCATTAACCTACCTATCATAAGCAAGCAAAATTGGTCAAATTCTACTCACAACATTTCTATCTCAAGATAAAGTAAATCACTCCAATCATGAAATAAGAATAAGATTATAAAGATGAAGGATCCAACTATAACACTACGGTTAACAAACCCATAGCATAAATGAAACTACTCACTCATATTTCTAATTCAACCAAAAACGTCCCGGAATAAGCTCAATGGGAGGTAAATTTTACAACAATGGCAGCCCGTCAATTGTGCAACAGTATTCAAGCCTCCAAGAGCAAAGCTTCTGCCATCAAATGCACCTTTTGATCCAAAAATAAATTGCACTAAACTCAAACTAAAAAATAGAGATGTCGGAGTAGTTGTGAGGTGGTTATGGTTGCCGAATTCTGTTCTTTATAAGCCTTGGAAAACGCCCTTTTAGACAACAAACGGAGCATCCTCAGCTACAAAATGAAGGAAGATGAAGAGGTTTGCAGTTACAGACTCACCACGGTCTGACCGTGGTTCTAGCTGGTTTTGAAATTTTCTCCCCTTCTCATGCTCCATGGGCATAGGACTTGAGGGTACCCCCATGGTGGGTCAATATCCACTTAAATGGGGGTCAGTTGCGAGATCAAATGGTCTAAAATCCAGTAAAAATCATCCGGGGAACCATATCTAAGCATAAAATGAGAATAGGAGCATAAAGTATGACATTAAGCCCATAAATTCTAAACAAAGTGCTACAAAACATCTCAAAAACGAAGCATATGAAAGCACATATCAATATCACATGATGTGGAATGTGTGCTTGAGCTGACAAAATTAACATTAAAGCGCTCTCATTTTTAAACATAGTGTCAACGTTACAAGAGAGTATAGAAATAACATCTAATTTCAAGTTACCTCCAACCCGCTTGGGTTGGGTTCTCTCAGAGGATCATTAGAAATTGTCAAGAGTCATCCCTTCTACAAGATTGTATGGTTCATCTTCAGTTTTGTTAATAAGAGTACCTCCTTCTACTAGATCAATAGTGGATCTCAGTGGCTGAGTGACTCCATTATAAAATGTTTGCACGACCATCAGCCTTTGAAGACCATGGTTAGGGCATAATCATAAAAGGCCCTTGAATCACTCACAGGCTTCATGGAGCATCTCATCTTCATTTTGAAAGACAGTAGTGATTTGATTCCTCAGGCTTGCCATCTTACTTGGAGGAAGGAATTCGGCAAGAAAAACTTTCCTACGCTCGTCCCATGTTGTGATGCGTCCTGGAGGCAACGAGTGAGGCCACAACCTCACCTTATCCCTAAGTGAAAACGAAAATAGGCGCAAGCGGATGGCATCTGTAGAAACTCCGTTGAGTTTAATTGTGTCATATACATCTAAAAACGCCAAGAGGTGTAAGTTTGGATCTTCTAATGGGGTGCCTCCAAACTGGGATTGCTACGCCATTGATATAAGGGCTTTTTTGAGCCCAAAGTTGTCCGCTTCTACGGTTAGCTGAGCAATGCTCGAGGAAATGCGTTGGACTACCGGGAAATCAAAATCCCGGAATGGCCTTTGGTCACCTCCTATTGCAACCATCCATGAAGAAACTACATGAGCATTTAGTCTGCGCTCTTCTACTGTTAACTTCTTCCTCCTAGGTCGGAACGTCCTTTCAATTTCAGGATCGAATTTAAACAGAAAGGGACTTCGCATTCAATGGCAAAATCCTAAAAATTACCAACAAACTCCCAACGCAAGATAAAAAATATAAAGAGAAAGAAATAGTGACAAAAATGTTTACTCAATTTCTAAGGGCTAACTCAATATCCACAAGTTTGGTCCCTAACAACGATGCCAAAACCATGATAGTGTCAGTAAGCACATGGATGTTGTAGTATAGACTGAAAAATCATCCTCACGGACGATAGTGATCTAGCTAGTTAATGTCTTATTAAAATTGCTAAGCGATCAATCTTTTTAATCAGTCGATGTAAATAAACTATTTATCTAAGTTGAAATTAATCAAAAGCAAAGCATCTAGAAATTTGATTCACCAAGTAAAGAGTTGGATCATCAAATTAAGCATGCACTTTTCACGGATTGAACGATTCTGGGAATTTCAATCGAGTTAAATTTAATTCTTTGTTTCAAAATAAATTAAATTGTCTAAACGAATTCAATTAACAGTCTCTCAAGTGTCTTTGATTTACTTTAGGTTGAAGATTCATGAATGCTAAGTCCCCTCTTAACAAGCAATTCTCTGTTGAGTTTCACTAAGTCAAGCTTTGTCGAGGTGTTCTCATAGCGAGTTTCACTTTTCAGTACTTCATTCAACTACTTAACATAAACAAGCAAAATTCATCAAATTCTATTCACGACATTTCAATCTCAAGAAATAAGTAAATAATTCCAATCGTGAAATAAGCACAAGATTGTAATGGTGAACGATCCAACTATGATACTCTGGCTAACAAATCCCGAGATTAACAAAACTACTCATGCATATTTCTAATTCAACTAAAAACCAGAGTTTGAGAATAAGTTCAAAGGAAGGAAAATTTTACAATAATGGCAACCCTTCCATTGTGCAACAATATTTAAGCCTCCAAGGGCAAAGCTCATCCCTTGAAATTCACCTTTTGATCCAAAAATAAACTAAACTAAATTGTAACTAAAAGAGAGAGATGTAAGAGTAGTAGTGAGATGGTTATGGTTGTTGAATTCTATTCTTTATAAGCCTTGGAGCACACCATTTTGGGTAGCAAATGGAGCATCCTTAGCCTCAAAATGAAGGAAGATGAAGAGGTTAGCAGTTACAGGCTCACCACGATCTATGAAGGACACCACGGTCTGACCGTGGTTCTAACTGGTTCTAAAATTTTCTCCCCTTTCTAACACTCCACAGGCATAGGCTTGGGGGTACCTTCGTGGTGGGTTAATATCCACACAAATGGGGGTCACTTGTTGGATCAAATGGTCTAAAATCCTGTAAAAATCATCCGGGAACCATACCCAAGTATAAAACGAGAATAGGAGCATAAATTATGACATTAAGCCCATAAATTCTCAAAAAAATGCTACAAAAGGACCTAAAAATGAAACATATGAAAGCACTTATCAATATCACATGATGTGGAAGGTGTGCTTCAACTGACAGAAATAACTATACAGTGCTCTAATTTTTGGACATAGGATCAACTGTATAAGAGAGTATAAAAATAAAATCTCATTTCAGGTCACCTCCAACCCGCTTCGGTTGGGTTCCCTCAGAGGATCATTAGAAATTGTCAAGGGTCATCTCTTCTATAAGATTGAATGGTTCATCTTTGGCTTTGTTAATAAGAGTACCTCATTGTACCACATCAACAATAGATCTTAGTGGCTGAGTGACTCCATTATAAGATGTCTCCATGATCATCCAACTTTGAAGACCACCGTAAGGGCATAATCATAAAAGGCCCTTGAATCGCTCCCAGGCTTCATAGAACATCTCATCTTCCTTTAAAAACTCCTTAAGAAGATGGATGATAGGTTCCTGATTTTGGAGACAACTCTTAAGTAGGTTCAAGAGAGACAGGCTGCAACTGATATCATAGTTAGCAACTTGTAGGCTCAAATGCAAAATAAGTTACCATCTCAGCCTTACCCTAACCCTAAGGAGAATGTTAGTGCCATAACACTTAGGAGTGGGATAGAGTTACAAGACCCTAGGAAGAGTAGAGAGGTTGAGCCTGAGTTAGAGGTCAAGGGGATTGAACCAGGGTTAGACACAGATTCTAATCAAACCACTAAGGAAATAGGAGAGAAGAAAAGAGAGCCTTATAGGCCAATTCCACCATTTCCTAGTACATTTAGAAACCCTACTTCTAAGATGAATGAGGCTAACCAAGATATCTTAGAGGCATTTAGGAAGGTAGAGATCAACATACCTCTCCTTGATGCCATTAAATAGGTGCCTTGTTATGCTAAGTTCTTGAAAGAATTATGTACTACCAAAAGAAAGTTAGTAGGGAATGAAAAGGTTAAGTGCGAGAGAAAATGTGTCTGCAGTTTTTCAAAGGAAACTTCCCCCTAAGTGCAAAGACCCAGGTGTGTTTTCTGTTCCTTGTAAGATAGCAAATCTTTACTTTGATAAGGCTATGCTTAACTTGGGTGCTTTAATTATTGCTATGCCTCGATCTATTTATGACAAACTGAACTTATGAGACTTAAAGAAAACTGGTGCAGTGCTTGAGTTAGCTGATAGGAGCAGTATTTACCCATATGGAGTGTTAGACGACGTCTTAGTCCAAGTGAATGAACTCGTGTTTCCTGTTGATTTTTGTGTGATGAACATGGGTGATGCCTGTCATGACATTCCCATCTTCCTTGGCAGGCCATTTTTAAAAATAGCAAGGACTAAAATTGATGTGCATGAAGGAACATTAACCATGGAATTTGATGGTGAAGTGATTAAATTTAATATTTTTGATGCAATGAGATTTCCTGCTGATGTGAATTACGTGTACGCACTTGATGTTATTGATGAGTCGTCCCATGATATTTATGACTTGTCCAATGAAGATGAATTTTTTACTGTGCTTAATAAGAGCCTTGATCATGCTGAGCTTCAAAAAGTGCCCTACCAGATTAATGATGATTTATTGGAAGAGATCCAACTAGAGGATCTAGGAGCTTCACAAAGTCGAGCCAACGACTACAAACAAAGGCGCTGGTTGGGAGGCAACCCAACGTTTTTAGGGAAGTACCTATTTAATTCTGCTTTTGTTTTTATAATTTCTTTTTTTTGCATGCATTAGGGACAATGCATGAATTGAGTGGGGGGGGGGGGGGCATCCTTCATTTAGTTCCTGCAGTTTTTATTCTTGAAAAAAAAAATCAAAAATCGAAAAAAAAAATAAAAAATTCTTTTCTTATAAATAATGCATGATATGAGTTTATGTTGGGCTTGCTTGTTTAGAAAAAAAAATTTATTAGCTATTTTGTAGTTTATTTCTTTTATAAGAGAAGACTTCTAAGCATGATAGTTATCCTTTTGAGAAATTTGAGTTGATCCTCATACATCTTTTTAATGAGTAACTCTTTCGATTATCTTTTTTGTTTAGTCATGTAATATATCCGATTCAAAGGCAATAAAACGACCTGGCCCATCTCCTAGACTATTGAATTAGTTGAATAATTCATTAAAATTGTGATTTTACTTGTCTATTTTTCATCTATGACAAAGAAATAAAACAGAAAAGAGAGTCAAAGTTGGGAATAACAAGTACCCCTTTGAGGCATGTGCTACTGGGTGTTACCCTTTGAGGCAATACTGCCACTGGAAAGGTTGCTTCTCATACTAGTGAGCCAATAAAATAAAGAAATAATAAGATGAGAATGCATTATTTGCTCCAGCACCTCTATTCGAGTGAGTGAGAGATAGGGAGTGTTTAAATTCTAAGACCCTATATGGGCCTCGAATATGTGCGCAAGTGCAGTTTGAACAGAAGAAGAAGAGGAAAATAAATACAAGGCAAGTTCAGGATCAATTTAATAAAGCTATTCTACCTAGTTCAATTGTCTCTATAGCCAGACCATGCCTAAATTTTTCTATCTTAAATTTTTTTCCGACCTCTTGATTGGTGTATGCATAATAAAAAAGAGATGGATAATTATTGATCTTGTTACTTCATTATGAAAATGTTGTGAGGTTGATAAATAAACTCTCTAAGGATAGTTGGATGTTTAGCAGGTATTCACTTATTGAAGAAAAAAAAGCTATTTAATTCAGTAACACTATTTTTCTAAAGCAAGCCAAAGCCAGTATGAACATCATAATTATGCATAACCTTATAACAAAGAAAGAGGGTAAGTTTTTAGGTCAAGTCTAAGATTTCCTTGCACGAGGACGTCCAAAGTCTAAGTGTGGGGGAATTTGTTAAGCCAAAAATCATGCATTGTTTTAATAATTATTTTAAGTATATTATATATATTAGTTCTTCTAATTTACTTCATTTTATATATTTTCCAAGTTAGGCTTTAATTAAATAAAGAGGAGAAGACATGACGTCGAAGTTGAGTTTTACAAGTTTGGCTATAAAGACGGTCCAAATTTAATAATTTATGAAAAATATTATTCCCATAATTATCAAATTGGGCTAGGGTTTCAAGAGTTGAAGAAAAGTTAGAAGTCTTGAGGGAGAAGAAGCCTAAGGAAGAAAGGACCCACGGCAGCTTCAGTCGTCCCCCATCACTAAACCCTAACCCTACCACCTTCACATACCCACCACACCTAACCATATAATCCCATAGCAGCACACACCTTCATGATCCCTCTCCATCATCTCACCACCACGCCTCTTCTCACCATTCATCATCATCACACCTTCTTCATTAATCCCTCAAACCCATATCACACGCCTTCCCCATCATAAAAGCCAACGCCACACCTTCTTCTTCTCCACGTAAATCACCGTCATCGTTTATCATCAGCCTCTTCACGCACCCTTCATCATCACCTCCTTCTTCTCCACACACGCACCACCATCAACATCAACACCATCTTCATCTTCTTCTTTCATCATCATCCCCTCATCATCATCAGCCACGCAAGCACCATCTTCATCGTCATCAGCATCGTCACCATCTTCACGCAGACCTCCCCCTCAAAGTAGGCCCATATTATTATTATTATTATTATTATTATTATTATTATTATTATTATTATTATTATTATTATTATTATTATTATTATTATTATTTATTTTGTGGTAGGTTTACTATTAAACATGGAATATTTGAGCTATTATTGTAATTTGATTTTTAATATGACTGAGTAAATTTTTATACTTAGTATAATCTTCTTGAAGCCATGCTAAGTTAATTATTTTGAAACAAGTTTTGTGCTTTAATGCCTAGTTGATTTCTATTCATGATTCTTTAGCGGTTAGCGTTTATCGTTTATGAAATTTGTGTTAAATCCATTAGAATGCATGATAGTTGATTAAATACAATTTCGATCGATAGTTTAAAAGATTATAATACGTAAATGTTATCATCTTTTAGGCCTAGGTATCACCCTAATTAAACATGGATGGCTAAAGCCCATGTCTTTTACTTAGGTAATCGCTTAAGATCTTTGTTAAATCGATTTCCTGGTAAATTTATTACAAAGTCTTAAATGATGTTTTTCTAATTCTTAATGCTCTAATTTTGTTAAATTTTTGCGCTGGTGTAAAGAATATCAAATTAGTAGGGTTTATATTAGGGCTGGAACTAAGTAAACTAAAATCTAAGGAAAAACAGGGAAGAACCGTTAGTGGATATCTTCTACAGTTTAACTCATGAATGAAATTTACTTGCGTGTTGATGATAAATATTAATTTTCACGGTGGATTGAGATTATACGAAGTATCCTTCATAAATTTGATAACCTTTTATTATTATTTATTACTTAAAACTAATTTGATTAGTTTGTTGATTTTTGTTCTAGTTTTATTAGCTTCAGAATAATTCCAATCGAAACCCCCAAAAGTATAGTCTTTTAGGAGTGTATAGGTAATTTTAGATAGCTTAGATTTTGATTTTTAGAGTGGTTATAATTTTAGATTGATTTATATTCAGTTTTAGTATTTAATTACTGGTTTGATAGAACTTAGACTAAAAATACTTATTTTTGTTATTATTAGATTTTAATTAATTCCTAGGGTTTGTATAGTGTCCTAATCTGCCCATATTCAAGTTCGTAAGTTTTGGAAATTATTTGATAATTTTTCAGATTTATTTTGTGAAATTGGTATGTGCAGGTTTTTAGGTAATTAATTCTGAAAATTTCGATTTTCAATTTTAATTTACGATTTTTAGGTGTTTTTAAGTCCAGGAAATTGTGTCTTAGAATTAGGGTAATTTTCTTAATTATTTTCGTTTTTATATTTATGCAGATTATTTTATTTCTGATTTCAGATCTAATATTCTGCATTGAAATTCTGTGCTAATTTTGTGATCTGATTTTTCTGAAATAAATTACATACAATTTAGAATTTATAAGCGTATAGACCTGAATAATAATATTTTAGGTTACTGTTTGATATTTTTAATATTTATTTTCTGACTATTATTTGTTGTGATTAATTTTTAATTAAAATTTCAGTTACTATTATATTTTTATTTTTCTAAATTTTTCATGGAATATTTTTGCTGTTTTATTTCCAGAATATGATTTAGAATATTTAGGAGCATCATTGGGTATTTTTCTATATTTTTATTCATTAGATGTTAATTACTTTAGAATTATTAAGATTAGGCTTAATAAATTAGATTAGTAAAAATCATTTAGTATTAAACTAGCCTTTTTATAGCAATCTTTCCTCGTGGATCGATCCCTACTTCCCTATGCTATAAAAAGTATTTAATAACCGACGTAGTGGTTAAATTTGTAGCTCTTGACAGGCTTTACAAATTTTGGCGCCGTTGCTGGGGAAAGAAAATTAAATTGCTAGTTTATTTCTATTTAATTTTACTACTTTTATGGCTTTGTTTTTATTTTAATTTTTGCATATTGCCACCAAGTCTTGAGAATAAAAAGATAAGCATGTCTACTCTTCGAGAACTTACTGCTCCTAACTTAGAAACTCAACAAATGTCCATTACCTATGCTGTTTTAGATAAGACTTTGAAATTAAACTCAGGATTTATTAATTTATTACCTAAGTTTCATGGATTGGCTGGAGAGGACCCCAATAGACACATTAGCGAATTCCTTATTACTTGTTCTGCTATGGTGCATGAAGGAATTCCTGAGGACAAAATTATACTAAGGGCCTTTCCTTTTTCTTTGATGGGTAATGCTAAGGACTGGTTATATTATATGCCTGCTGGATGTTTTTCTACATGGACTGCATTGCATAAATCGTTTCTAGAAAAGTTTTTTCTTGCATCCCGTATTGGATCTATTAGGAAAGATATATGTGGAATCAAACAAATGAATGGGAAAAATTTTTTTTGTATTGGGAAAGATTTAATAAATTGTGTGCTAGTTGTCCCCAACATCAAATAACTGAGCAATTATTGATTCAATATTTTTATGAGGGTTTGTTTCCTATGGATCGTAATATGGTTGATGCTGCTAGTGAGGGGGCTCTGGTTAATAAAACCCCAGTTGGTGCTAGAAATCTATTTAATTTAATGGCCCAAAATACCCAACAGTTTGGTGCTAGGGACTCATAAGTTAAAAGGGTCAACGAGATTAGGTCTAGTTCATCCGTAGAGAGTCAGTTATCTCACATTACTGTGATATTAAATAACATCGTTGCTGGGGGAATTCAAAAAGCAGTCATATGCGGCATTTGTTGTCTACAAGGACATCCTACTGATGCATGTCCTACACTTCAAGAAAGTAATGTTAATACTCTTTACTCTAACCAAGGTCACAGGAGGTATGATCCCTATTCTAACACCTATAATGAAGGATGGAGAGACCACCCTAACCTTAGGTATGACCCTAAAACCAATCATCCAGGTTTTGACCAAACATCTCATCAACCTTCTAATCAAGATACGACCAACTTCCTATTAGAACAAGTTCTTAAGAAGATGGACGATAGGTTTCGGAGTATGGAAACAGCTCTTAAGCAAGTTCAAGAGAAACAAACTGCAACTGATATCATAGTTAGCAACTTGCAAGCTCAAATGCAAAATAGGTTTCCATCTCAGCCTTACCCTAACCCTAAGGAAAATGTTAGTGCCATAACACTTAGGAGTGGGAAAGAGTTACAAGAGCCTAGGAAGAGTAAAGAGGTTGAGCCTGAGTTAGAGGTCAAGGGGATTGAACCAGGGTTAGACATAGATTCTAATCAAACCACTAAGGAAATAGGAGAGAAGAAAAGAGAGCCTTATAGGCCAATTCCACCATTTCCTAGTACATTTAGAAACCCTACTTCTAAGATGAATGAGGCTAACCAAGATATCTTAGAGGCATTTAGGAAGGTAGAGATCAACATACCTCTCCTTGATGCCATTAAATAGGTGCCTCGTTATGCTAAGTTCTTGAAAGAATTATGTACTACTAAAAGAAAATTAGTAGGGAATCAAAAGGTAAGTGTGGGGAAAAATGTGTCTGCAGTTTTTCAGAGGAAACTTCCCCCTAAGTGCAAAGACCCTGGTGTGTTTTTTGTCCCTTGCAAAAATAGGAAACCTTTACTTTGATAAAGCTATGCTTGATTTGGGTGCTTCCATTAATGTTATGCCTAAGTCTGTTTATGACAAACTGAACTTAGGAAAGTTAAAGAAAACTGGTGTACTGCTTCAGTTAGCTGATAGGAGCAGTATTTAGCCAGATGGAGTGTTAGAGGACGTCTTAGTCCAAGTGAATGAACTTGTATTTCCTATTGATTTTTATATGATGAACATCGGGGATGCATGTGATGATATTCCCATCTTGCTTGGCAGGCCTTTTTTTAAAACAGCTAAGACTAAAAGTGATGTGCATGAAGGAACATTAATTATGGAATTCGATGGTGAAGTGATTAAATTTAATATTTTTGATGCCATGAGACTTCCTACTGATGTGAATTACGTATATGCACTTGATGTTATTGCTGAATTGCCCCAATTAGATATTTATGAATTATTCAATGAGGATAAATTTTTGACTGTGCTTACTAAGAGTCTTGATCATGTTGAGTTCCAAAAAGTTCCCTACCAGATTAATGATGACTTACTAGAAGAGATCCAACTAGAGGATCCAGGAGTTTCATGAAGTGGAGCCAACGACTATAAACAAAGGCGCTGGTTGGGAGGTAACCCAACGTTTTTAGGGAAGTACCCATTTAATTTTGATTTTATTTTCATTATTTCTTTCTTTTTGCATGCATTAGGGACAATCCATGACTTAAGTGTGGGGGGGTGCATCATGCATTTAATTCCTGCAGTTTTATTCTTGAAAAAAAAATCGAAAATCGAAAAAAAAAACGAAAAATTCTTTTCTTACAAATAATGCATGATATGAGTTTATGATAGGCTTGCTTGTTTAGATTTTTTTTTATTAGCTATTTTGTAGTTTATTCCTTTTATAAGAGAAGACTTCTAAGCATGATAGTTATCATTTAGAGAAATTTGAGTTGATCCTCATACATCTTTTTAATGAGTAACTCTTTCGATTATCTTTCTTATTTAGTCATGTAATATATCCGATTCAGAGGCAATAAAACGACCTGACCCATCTCCTAGGCTATTGAATTAGTTGAATAATTCATTAAAATTGTGATTTTACTTGTCTAGTTTTCATCTATGACAAAGAAATAAAAGAGAAAAGAGACTCAAAGTTAGGAATGCCAAGTACCCCTTTGAGGCATGCGCTACTGGGTGTTACCCTTTGAGGCAATACTGACACTGGAAAGCTTGCTCCCCATACTAGTGAGCCAATAAAATAAAGAAATAATAAGATGAGAATGAATTATTTGCTCCAGCACCTCTATTCGGGTGAGCGAGAAATAGGGAGTGTTTAAATTCAAAGACCCTATATGGGCCTCGAATATGTGCGCAAGTGTAGTTTGAACAGAAGAAGAAGTGGAAAATAAATACAAGGCAAGTTTAGGATCAATTTAATGAAGCTATTCTACCTGGTTCAACTGTTTCTATAGCCAGACCATGCCTAAATTTTTCAATCTTAAATTCTTTTTCGTCCTCTTGATTGGTGTATGCATAATAAAAAAGTGATGGATAATTATTGATCTTGTTACTTCATTATGAAAATGTTGTGAGGTTGATAAATAAACTCTCTAAGGATAGTTGGATGTTTAGTAGGTATTCACTTATTGAAGAAAAAAAACTAATTAATTCAGTACCACTATTTTTCTAAAGCAAGCAAAGTCAGTATGAACATCATAGTTTTGCATAACTTTATAAGAAAGAAGGAGGGTAAGTTTTTAGGTCAAGTCTAAGATTTCTTTGCACAAGGATGTCCAAAGTCTAAGTGTGGGGGAATTTGTTAAACCAAAAATCATGCATTGTTTTAATAATTATTTTAGGTATATTATATATATATTATTACTTCTAATTTACTTCATTTTATATATTTTACAAGTTAGGCTTTAATTAAATAAAGAGGAGAAGAGATGACGTCGAAGTTGAGTTTTACAAGCTTGGCTATAAAGACGGTCCAAATTTAATAATTTATGGAAAATATTATTCCCATAGTTATCAAATTTGGTCAGGGTTTCAAGAGTTGAAGAAGAGTTAGAAGTCTTGAGGGAGAAGAAGGCTAAGGAAGAAAGGACCCACGACAGCTTCAGCCGTCCCCCATCACTAAACCCTAACCCTACCACCTTCACATACCCACCACGCCTAACTGCATAATCCCACAGCAGCACACACCTTCATGATCCCTCTCCATCATCTCACCACCACGCCTCTTCTCACCATTCATCATCATCACACCTTCTTCGTCAATCCCTCAAACCCATATCACACGCCTTCCCCATCACAAAATCCAACGCCACACCTTCTTCTTCTCCACGTAAATCACCATCATCGTTTATCATCAGCCTCTTCACGCACCCTTCATCATCACCTCCTTCTTCCCCACACACGCACCACCATCAACATCAACACCATCTTCATCTTCTTCTTTCATCATCATCTCCTCCTCATCATCAGCCACGCAGCACCATCCTCATCGTCATCAGCATCGTCACCAGCTTCAGCATCGTCACCATCTTAACGCACACCTCCCTCTCAAAGTAGGGCCATATTATTATTATTATTATTATTATTATTATTATTATTATTATTATTA
>JACYFF010003369.1:35534567-35606392 GCA_017589665.1 Selenicereus undatus
TTATTATTATTATTATTATTATTATTATTATTATTATTATTATTATTTTCACTATGTTTTATTTATTTTGTGGTAGGTTTACTATTAAACATGGAGTATTTGAGCTATTATTGCAATTTGATTTTTAATATGACTGAGTAAATTTTTATGCTTAGTATAATCTTCTTGAAGCCATGCTAAATTAATTATTTTGAAACAAGTTTTGTGCTTTAATGCCTAGTTGATTTCTATTCATGATTCTTTAGCGATTAGCGTTTATCGTTTATGAAATTTGTGTTAAATCGATTAGAATGCATGATAGTTGATTAAATACAATTTCGATTGATAGTTTAAAAGAATATAATATGTAAAATTTATCATCTTTTAGGCCTAGGTATCACCCTAATTAAATATGGATGACTCAAACCCATCTCCTTTAACTAGGTAATCGCTTTAGATCTTTGTGAAATCGATTTGCTGGTAAATTGATTACAAAGTCTTAAATGATGTTTTTCTAATTCTTAATGCTCTAATTTGGTTAAATTTTTGCACTAGTGTAAAGATTATCAAATTAGTAGAGTTTATATTAGGGCTGAACCTAAGTAAACTAAAATCTAAGGAAAAACGGGGAAGAACCGCTGGTGGATATCTTCTACAGTTTAACTCATGAATGAAATTTACTTATGTGTTAATAATAAATATTAATTTGCATGGTGGATTGAGATTATACTAAGTATCCTTCATAAATTTGATAACTTTTGATTATTATTTATTACTTAAAACTAATTTGATTAGTTTGTTGATTTTTGTTCTAGTTTTATTAGCTTCAGAATAATTCCAATCGACCCCCCCAAAAGTATAGTCTTTTAGGAGTGTATAGGTAATTTTAGATAGCTTAGATTTTGATTTTTAGAGTGGTTATAATTTTAGATTGATTTATATTCAGTTTTAGTATTTAATTACCGGTTTGTTAGAACTTAGACTAAAAATACTTATTTTTGTTATTCTTAGATTTCAATTAATTCCTAGGGTTTTTATAGTGTCCTAATCTTCCCATATTCAATTTTGTAATTTTTAGAAATTATTTGATAATGTTTCAAATTTATTTTGTGAAATTGGTATGTGCAGGTTTTTAGGTAATTAATTCTGGAAATTTCGATTTTCAATTTTAATTTACGATTTTTAGGTTTTGTTAAGTCCAGAAAATTGTGTCCTAGAATTTGGGTAATTTTCTTAATTATTTTCGTATTTATATTTATGCAGATTATTTTATTTCTGATTTCAGATCTAATATTCTGCATTGATATTCTGTGCTAATTTTCTGATCTGATTTTTCTGAAATAAATTACAGACAATTTAGAATTTATAAGCGTATAGACCTGAAGAATAATATTTTAGGCTACTGTTTGATATTTTTAATATTTATTTTCTGACTATTATTTGCTGCGATTGATTTTTAATTAAAATTTCAGTTACTATTCTGTTTTCATTTTTCTAAATTATTTTGGGAATCTGTTTACTGTTTTATTTCCAGAATATGATTTAGAATATTTAGGAGCATCATTGGGTATTTTTCTAGATTTTTATTCATTAGATGTTAATTACTTTAGAATTATTACGGTTAGGTTAATAAATTAGATTAGTAAAAATCATTTAGGATTAAACTAGCCTTTTTACAGCAATCTTTCCTCGTGGATCGATCCCTACTTCCCTATGCTATAAAAAGTATTTAATAACCGAAGTAGTGGTTAAATTTGTAGCTCTCGACAGGCTTTACAGTGTGAAACAGGGAGTGTTCAATTTCTAAGACCCTATATGGGCCTCGAATATGTGCGCAAATAAAGTTTGAGAAAAAACAAAATAGAAGAAGAAGACGAAAATAAATACAAGGCAAGTTTAAAATCAATTTAATGAAGTTATTCTACCTAGTTCAATTATCTCTATAGCCAGGCCATGCCTAAATTTTTCTATCTTAAATTCTTTTTCGACCTCTTGATTGGTGTATGCATAATAAAAAAGATATGGATAATTATCGATCTTGTTATATCATTATAGAAGTGTTGTGAGGTTGATAAATAAACTCTCTAAGGATAGTTGGATGTTTAGCAGGTATTTACTTATTGAAGGAAAAACTAATTAATTCAATAACACTGTTTTTCTTAAGCAAGCCTAGACCTAGTATGAATATCATAAGTATGCATGATTTTATAAGAAAAGAAAGGATGTCAACTTTAGGTCGAGTCTAAGATTTCTTTGCATGAGGACATCCAAAGTTTAAGTGTGGGGGAATTTGTTAAGCCATTAATCACGCATCTTTTTATTAATTATTTTGATTATATTTTACACATTATTGCATTTAATTTACGTTATTTTCATATATTTTTCAGGTTAGGCATTGTTTTAATAAAGAGGAGAAGACAAGTCGTTGATGCTCGGGTTTTACATGCTTGGGCAGAAGACGGTCCAAAAATGATAATTAGGAAGATATTGTCTGGGTTAGGATTTCAAGAGTTGGAGAAGAGCTAGAAGTCTTAAGGGAGGAGAAGTTTAAGGAAGAAAGGAAGAAGGAAACCCTAGTTACTAACCTAATCACACCCCTCCTTTCCTCCCTATATATATCATCATCACCAAGATCATCCCACAATCTCTCCACACCTAACCCATCTACAATCATATAACTCCACGCATCACCTCCTCCAAAAGAGACATCAATCCATGGCACCTTCATCACCATAATTCCTCATCACCATCCTCAAACACAATCTCATTCCCACGCCTTGTTCAATCTTCACGTAGCCATTCTTCTTCTCCTCTACACCATACCACGGCCAAACCCTCCATCCCATCACGCCTCATCTCCTCTTTATACTCACGAACTCATCCCATCGTCATCTATCGTCACAAGCCACAACCATCCTCCTTCCTATTTTGATATTTATATTATTTTTTTTGTGTTTAGTTTATTATTAAACATGGAGTATTTGGGTGAATTTTATGATTTTATTTTTAATATGAGTGAGTAATTTTTTTTTGCTTAGTATAATCTTCTTGAAGCCTTGCTAAATTTACTATTTTGAAACAAGTCTTATGCTTTATTGCCTAGTTGATTTATATTCATGATTCTATAGTGATTAGCATTTATCGTTTATGATATTCGTGCTACATTAATTAGAATCCATGCTAGTTAGTTTAATACGATTTCGATTGATAGTTTAGAAGACTATAGTATGTAAAGGTTATAGTATTTTATGCTTAGGTATCCCCGTAATTAATCATGGATGACTCAAACCCATCTCTTTTAATTAGGTAATCGCTTTAGATCTTTGTTAAATCGATTGCTGGTAAATTGGTTACAAAGTGTCAACTGATTTTTTTCTAATACGTAATGCTCTGGTCTGATTAAATTTTTGCGCCGGTGTAAAGATTATCAAATTAGTAGAGTTTACATTAGGGTTAGACCTAATTAAACTAGAATCTACGAAAAAACGGGGAAGAACCATTGGTGGATATCTTCTACAGTTTAACTCATGAATGAAATTAACTTGTGTGTTAATGATAAATATTAATTTGCATGATGGATTGATATTATACTAAGTATCCTTCGTAAATTTGACAACTTTTGATCATTATTTGTTGCTTAGAGTTAAGTTGATTAGTTTGTTAATTTTTGTTCTAATTTTCTTAGCTTCAATATAATTTCAATCAACCCCCCCAAAAATTATAGTCTTTTAGGAGTGTCTAGGTAATTTTAGATAGTTTAAATTTTGATTTTTAGAGTGGTTATAATTTTAGATTGATTTATATTCAGTTTTATTATTTAATTACCGGTTTGTTAGAAATAAGACTAAAAATAGTTATTTTTGTTCTTTTTCGATTTTTATCTATTCCTAGAGTTTATAGAGTGTCATAGTCTGCCCATATTTAATTTCGTAATTTTTGGAAGTTAATTGATAATGTTTCAGAATTATTTTATGAAATTGATATGTGCAGGTTTTTAGGTTATTAATTCTGAAATTTTTGATTTTAATTGTTAATTCACGATTATTAGGTGTTGTTAAGTCCAGAAAATTGTGTCCTATAATTAGGGTAATTTTCTTGATTTTGTTTCGTATTAATATGTATGCAGAATATTTTATTTCTAATTTCATATTTAATATTCTGCATTGATATTCTGGGGTAATTTCCTGATTTGATTTTTCTGAAATTATTAGGATACAATTGAGGAGTCATAAGCTTATATACCTGAAGAATAATATTTTAGATTAGTGTCTGACAATTTTAATATTTATTTTCTGATTATTATTTACTGTTTTGATTTTTAATTATAATTTCAGTTACTATTCTGATTTTATTTTTCTAGATTATTTAGGAAAGCTTTTTGCTGTTTTCTTTCCTGAATACAATCCAAAATATTTAGGACCATCATTGGGTGTTTTTTAGATTTTTATTCATTAGATTTTAATTATTTTAGAATTATTAAGATTAGATTTAATTAATTGGATGAGTAAAATCATTTAGGATTAAGCTAGCCTTTTAAAAAAAATCTTTTCTCGTGGATCGATCCCTACTTTCCTATGCTATAAAAAGTATTTAATAACCAAAGTAGTGGTTAAATTTGTAGCTCTCGACAAGCTTAACACATCTTAGGCCGCGAAGCGAAGGAAGATGAAGAGGTTAGCAGTTACAGGCTCACCACGTTCCGTGGAGGACACCACAGTCTGAGCGTGGCTCTAGCTTGTTCTAAAATTTTCAAACCTTCTCACACTCCACGTGGATAAGCTTGGGGGTACATTCGTGGTGGATCTATATCCGCTCAAACGGGGGTCACTTGCTAGATCAAATGGTCTAAAATCCAGTAAAAATCATCCGGGAACCATATGCAAGTATAAAATGAGAATAGAAGCATAAATTATGACATTAAGCCCATAAATTCTCAAAAAAGTGCTATTAAAGAACCTGAAAATGAAGCATATGAAAGCACTTATCAATATCACATGATGTGGATGGTGTGCTTGAATTGACCGAATTAACATTAAAGCGCTCTAATTTTTAGACATAGCATCAACTTTACAAGAGAGTATAGAAATAACATCTAATTCCAGGTTAACTCCAACCCATTTGGGTTGGGTTCCCTCAAAGGATCATTAGAAATTGTCAAGGGTCATCTCTTCTATAACATTGTGTGGTTCATCTTCAGTTTTGTTAATGAGAGTACCTCCTAGCACATCAATGGTAGATCTTAGTGGCTGAGTGAGTCCATTATAAAATGTCTGCACGACCGTACACCTTGGAAGACCATGGTGAGGGAATAATCATAAAAGGCCCTTGAATCACGACCAGGTTTCATTGAGCATTTGATCTTCCTTTTGAGAGATGGTAGTGATTTGATTCCTCAGGCTTGCTGTTTTACTCAGAGGAAGGAACTTGGCAAGAAAAACTTTCATAAGCTCATCTAATGTTGTCATACATCCTGGAGGTAACAAGTGAGGCCACGCCCTCGCCATATCCCTAAGTGAAAAGGGAAATAGGCATAAGCGGATGGCATCTATAGAAACTCCGTTGAGTTTTAATGTGCCAGATACATCTAAAAAGGCCCGAGACGTGTAAGTTTGGATCTTCTAACGGGGTGCCTCCTCTACTGGGACTGCTGCACCATTGATGTAAGGGCTGGTTTGGGCCCAAAATCGTTCGCTTGAATGGATAGACGAGTGATGCTCGAGGAAATGCCTCAGACTGCTGGGAAAACAAAATCCTAGAGTGTCCTTCTTTGGTCACCTCCTATTCCTGCCATTGATGAGAAAACTACATGAGCATTTAGTCTTCACTCTTCTACCCTTAATTTCTTCCTCCTATGGCGGATAATCCTTTCGGTTTCTAGATTGAATTTAAATAGAAAGGGACTTCACATATAAAGGTGAAATCCTGCAAAATTACCAACAATACAACCAACGCAAAATAATGAAATATAAAGAGAAAGAAATAATGACAAAAATACTTAGTCAATTTCTAAGGGCTAACTCAATGTCCACAAGTTTGGACCACGACAACGACTCCAAAAACATTACCACATCCGCAAGCGCATGGATTTTGTGGGTTCAATTAAAAGATCGTCCTCGGGGACCGCAGTAATCGATTGAGTTAACGTCTTATTAAAATTGCTAAGCGGTCAATCATTTCAAGCAGTCAATTTAATCAAAGTAAAGCATCTACGAATTTGATTCGCTAAGAAAAGAGTTAGATCATAGAATTAAGCATGCACTTTTCTCGGATTGAATGATCCCAGGAATTGCAATTGAGGTAAATGTAATTCTTCTTTCAAAATAAATTAAACGGCCTCAACAAATTCAACTAACGTTCTCTCAAATGTCTTTGATTTAGTCTAGGTTGAAGATTCATGAATGCTAAGTCTCCTATTTACAAGAAATTCTCTCTCGAGTTTCACTAAGTTAAGTTCTATCGAGGCGTTCCAGTGTCGAGTTTGATTTTTCAATACTTCATTCAAGTACCTAATATAAGCAAGCAAAATTGGCCAAATTTTACTCACAACATTTCAATCACAAGATATAAGTAAATCACTCCAATCATGAAATAAGCACAAATTGTAAAGATAAAGGATCCAACTTTCTACCCTTCTCATGCTCCACAGGTATAGGGCTTGGGGGTGCCCCCGTGGTGGGGGAATATACACTCAAACGGGGTTCAATTGCTAGGTCAAATGGTCTAAAATCTTACAAAAGTCATCCGAGAACCATACCCAAGTATAAACAACAATATGAGCAGATAATTATGACATTAAGCCAATAAATTCTCAAAAAAGTGCTACAAAACATTCTAAAAATTAAGCATACAAAAGCACTTATCAATATCGCATGATGGGGAAGGTGTGCTTACCCTGAAACAATTAACATTAAAGTGCTCTAATTTTTAAGACATAGCATTAACTTTGGAAGAGAGTATAGAAATAACATCTAATTCTAGGTTACCTCCAACCCGCTTAGGTTGGGTTCCCTAACACAATCATTAGAAAATTTCAAGAGTCATCTCTTTTATAAGATTGTATTGTTCATCTTCAGCTTTGTTCATAAGAGTACCTCTTGCTACCACATCAATAGTAGATCTTAGTAGCTAAGAGACTCCATTATAAAATGTCGGGATAATCATCCACCTTTGAAGACCATGGTGAAGGCATAATCGTAAAAGGTCCTTGAATCGCTCCTAGGCTTCATAGAGCATCTCTTCTTCCTTTTGAGAGATGGTGGCAATTTGATTCCTAAGGCTTCTCGTCTTACTCGGAGAAAGGAACTTGGCAAAAAAAACTTTCGTAAGCTCGTCCCAAGTCGTGACGCATCCTGGAGGTAACAAGTGAAGCCAGGCCCTCGCCTTATCGCTAAGTTAAAAGGGAAACAACTGCAAATGGATGGCATCTGTAGAAACTCTGTTCAGTTTTAATGTGTCATACACCTATAAAAAGGCCGAGAGGTGTAAGTTTGGATCTTCTAAAGGGGTGCCTCCGAACTGGGATTGCTGCACCTTTGATATTGGGGCTGGTTTGAGCCCAAAGTTGTTCGCTTCAGTGGTTAGTCGAGCGGTACTCCAGGAAATGCCTTGGACTATCTGGGTAATAAAATCCCACAGTGCCCTTCTTTGGTCACCTTCTATTCCCACCATCGATGAAGAAACTACATGAGCATTTAGTCTTTGCTCTTCTACCCTTAATTTCTTCCTCCTAGAGCAGAAAGTCTTTTTGACTTCATGATCGAATTCAAGTGGAAATGGACTTTGCATATAAAGGAGAAATCTAGCAAAATTACTAAAAAAACTACCAGCGCAAATAAAAAATATAAAGAGAAAGAAAGAATGACAAAAATGCTGACCCAATTTCTAAGGGCTAACTTAATATCCACAGGTTTTGTCCGTGGCAACGGTGCGAAAAACATGGTCAGGACCGCAAGTGCACGGATGTTGTCGTACAGATTAAAAGATCGTCCCCAAGGACCACAGTACTCTATCGAGTTAACATCTTATTCAAATTGCTAAGCAATCAATCTTTTCATTCAGTCGATCTAATTAAACTAGTTATCTGATTTGAAATCAATCAATGTGAAGCATCTAGTAATTTGATTCACCAAGTAAAGAGTTGGATAATAGAATTGAGCGTGCACTTTTCACGGATCGAACGATTCTAGGAATTGCAATCGATTTAAATTTAATTCTTTCTTTCGAAGAAAATTAATATGCCTCAACGAATTCAACTAACACTCTAAAGTTTCTTTGATTTAGTCTGGGTTGAAGATTCATGAATGCTAAGTCTTCTCTTAACAAGCAATTCTCTTTCGAGTATCACTAAGTCGAGTTCTATCGAGGCGTTCTAGTAGCGAGCTTCACTTTTCAGTACTTCATTCAACTACCTAGCGTAAGTAAGCAAGATTGGTTAAATTCTACTCACAACATTTCAATTTCAAGATAAAAGTAAATCATTCCGATTATGAAATAACCAGAAGATTATAAAGATGAAGGATCCAACTATAATGCTACGGCTAACAAATCCCTAGATTAAATAAAACTACAAACTCATATTTCCAATTCAACTAAAAACAAGAGTTCAAGAATCGGTTAAAAGGAAGGAAAATTTTACAAAAACGGTAGCCCTTTAATTGTGCAACAATATTCAAGCGTCCAAGAGCAAAGCTTCTCCCTTCAAATTCACCTTTCAATTGAACAACAAGCTAAACTAAACTCTTACTAAAAGAGAAAGATGTGAGAGTAGTAGTGTGATGGTTATGGTTGCTGAATTCTGTTCTTTATAAGCCTTAGAACACGCCCTTTTAAGCAGCAAATGGAGCATCCTCAGCTGCACAACAAAGGAAGATGAAGAAGTTACCTGTTATAGGTTCACCACAGTATCTCGTTTTACCACATCAATAGTGGATCTTAGTGGCTGAGTGACTCCATTATAAAATGTCTGCACGACCATCCGCCTTTGAAGACCATGGTGAGTGCATAATCATAAAAGGCCCTTGAATCACTCCCAGGCTTCATGGAGCATCTCACCTTCCTTTTGAAAGACAGTAGTGATTTAATTCCTCAGGCTTGCCGTCTTACTTGGAGGAAGGAACTTGGCAAGAAAAAATTTCCTAGACTTGTCCCATGTGGCGATGCATCCTGGAGGCAACGAGTGAGGCCACAGCCTCCCATTGCCCCAAAGTGATAAGGGAAATAGGCGCAAGCGGATGGCATCTGTAGAAACTCCATTGAGTTTAATTATGTCATATATATCTAAAAACGCCAAGAGGTGTAAGTTTGGATCTTCTAATGGGGTGCCTCCAAGCTGGGATTGCTACACCATTGATATAAGGGCTAGCTTGAGCCCACAGTTGTCCGCTTCTATGGTTAGCTGAGCAATGCTCAAGGAAATCCTTAGACTGCAGGGAAATCGAAATCACGGAATGTCCTTCTTTGGTCACCTCCTATTCCAACCATCCATGAAGAAAATACATGAGCATTTAGTCTACGCTCTTCCACCATTAATTTCTTCCTGCTAGGTCAAAACATCCTTTCAATTTCTGGATCGAATTTAAATAGAAAGGGACTTCGCATTCAATGGCAAAATCCTGTAAAATTACAACCAAAACTACCAACGCAAGATAAAAAATATAAAGAGAAAGAAATAATGACAAAAATGTTTAGTCAATTTCTAAGGGCTAACTCAATATCCACAAGTTTGGTCCCTAACAACGATGCCAAAAACTTGATCACATCTATAAGCACATCGATGTTGTAGTATAGACTAAAAAAGTGTCTTCACGGACCACATTGATCTAGCTACTTAACATCTTATTGAAATTGCTAAGCGATCAATCTTTTTAATATGTCGATTTAAATAAACTATTTATCTAATTTGAAATCAATCAAAAGCAAAGCATCTAGAAATTTGATTCACCAAGTAAAGAGTTGGATCATCGAATTAAGCAGGCACTTTTCACGGATTGAACGATTCTGGGAATTTCAATCGAGTTAAATTTAATTCTTTCTTTCAAAATAAATTAAATTGTCTAAACGAATTCAATTAACACTCTCTCAAGTGTCTTTGATTTAGTCTACGTTGAAGATTCATGAATGCTAAGTCTCCTCTTAACAAGCAATTCTCTATCGAGTTTCACTAAGTCAACCTTTATCGAGGCGTTCTTGTAGCGAGTTTCACTTTTCAGCACTTCGTTTAACTGCTCAACATAAGCAAGCAAAATTGGTCATATTCTACTCACGACATTTCAATCTTGAGGAAGAAGTAAATAATTCTAGTTGTGAAATAAGCACAAGATTGTACCGGTGAATGATCCAACTATGATACTATGGATAACAAATCCCGAGATTAACAAAACTACTCACGCATATTTCTAATTCAACTAAAAACAAGAGTTTGAGAATAAGTTCAAAGGAAGGAAAATTTTGCAACAGTGGTAGCCCTTCAATTGTGCAACAATATTTAAGCCTCCAAGGGCAAAGCTCATCCCTTCAAATTCACCTTTTGATCCAAAAATAAACTAAACTAACTCTAACTAAAAGAGAGAGATGTGAAGGTAGTAGTGGGATGGTTATGGCTGCTGAATTCTATTGTTTATAAGCCTTAGAGCACACCCTTCTGGGTAGCACGCAGAGCATCCTCGGTCGCAAAACGAAAGAAGACGAAGAGGTTAGCAGTTACAAGCATAGGGCTTGGGGGTACCCCCGTGGTGGGTCAATATCCACTCAAATGGGGGTCAGTGGCTGGATCAAATGGTCTAGAATCCCGCAAAAATCATCCGGGAACCACACCCAAGCATAAAACGATAATAGGAGCATAAATTACGACATTAAGCCTATAAATTCTCACAAAAGTGCTACAAAACATCCTGAAAATGAAGCATATGAAAGCACTTATCAATATCACATGATGTGGAAGATGTGCTTGAACTGAAAGAATTAACATTAAAGCGCTCTAATTTTTGGACATAGAATCAACTTCACAAGAGAGCACAGAAAATAACATCTAATTTCAGGTCACCTCTAACTAGCTTCGGCTGGGTTCCCTCATAGGATCATTAGAAATTGTCAAGAGTCATCTCTTTTATAAGATTGTATGGTTCATCTTCAGCTTTGTTAATAAGAGTACCTCCATCTACCACTTCAACAGTTGATCTTAGTGGCTGAGTGACTCCATTATAAAATGTCTGCATTATCATCCACCTTTGAAGACCATAGTGAAGGCATAATCATAAAGGCCCTTGAATCGCTCCTAGGCTTCATGGAGCATCTCATCTTCCTTTTGAAAGATGGTAGTGATTTGATTCCTCAGGCTTGCCGTTTTACATGGAGGAAGGAACTTAGCAAGAAAAACTTTCGTAGGCTCATCCAATGTCGTGATGCATCCTGAAGGTAATGAGTGAGGCCAGAGCCTCGCCTTATCCCTAACTGAAAAGAGAAATAGGCGCAAGCGGATGGCATCTATAGAAACTCCGTTGAGTTTTAATGTGTCATATACATCTAAAAAGGCCGAGAGGAGTAAGTGCTGATCTTCTAACAAGGTGCCTCCAAACTAGGATTGTTGCACCATTGATATAAGGGCTGGTTTGAGCCTAATGTTGTTTGCTTCTATGGTCGGTCGAGCGATGCTAAAGGAAATGCCTTGGACTACGAGGAAAACAAAATCCCGGAGTGTCCTTCTTTGGTGACCTCTTATTCCTACCATCAATGAAGAAACCAGCTGAGCATTTAGTCGTCACTCTTCTACCCTTAATTTCTCCCTCCGAGGGTGGAACGTCCTTTCAATTTGTGGATCGAATACAAACGGAAAAGGACTTTGCATACAAAGGCAAAATCCTGAAAATTTGCCAACAAAACTACAAACGCAAGATAAAAAATATAAAGAGAAAGAAATAATGACAAAAATGTTTAGTCAATTTCTAAGGGCTAACTCAATATCCCCAAGTTTGGTCCCTAACTACAATGCCAAAAACTTGATCGTGTTCGTAAGCGCATGGATGTTGTAGTGTAGACTAAAAAATCATCCTCAGGGACTACAGTAATCTATCGCGTCAATGCCTTATTGAAATTGCTAAGTGATCAATCTTTTTAATCAGTCGATTTCAATAAACTAGTTATCCAATTTGAAATCGATCAAAGTAAAGCATCTAGGAATTTGATTCACCAAGTAAAGAGTTGGATCATAGAATTAAGCATGCACTTTTCGCGGATTGCACAATTATGGGAATTTCAATCGAGTTAAATTTAATTCTTTCTTTCAAAATAAATTCAATTGCCTAGACGAATTCAACTAACACTCTCTCAGGTGTCTTGCATTTAGTCTAGGTTTAAGATTCATGAATGCTAAGTCTCCTCTTAAAAAGCAATTCTCGCTCTAGTTTCCCTAAGTCAAGTTTTATCGAGGCATTCTCTTAGAGAGTTTAACTTTTCAATACTTCATTCAACTACCTAACAAAAGCAAGCAAAATTGGTCAAATTGTACTCACAACATTTCAATCTCAAGATAGAAGTAAATCATTCCAATCATGAAATAAGCACAAGATTATAACGGTGAAGGATCCAACCATGATACGATGGCTAACAAATCTCGAGATTAACAAAACTACTCACTCATCTTTCTAATTCAACTAAAAGCAAGAGTTCGAGAATAAGTTCAAAGGAAGGAAAATTTTACAACAACGGCAGCCCTTCAATTTTACAATAATGTTCAATACTCAAAGAACAATGCCTCTCCCTTCGAATGCACCTTTTGATCTAAAAATAAAGTAAACTAAACTCTAACTAAAAGGAAGAGATGTGAGGGTAGTAGTGAGATGGTTATGGTTGCTGAATTTTGTACTCTATAAGCCTTGGAACACACCCTTTTAGGCAGCAAATAGATCATCCTCAGTCGCAAAATGAAGGAAGATGAAGAGGTTAGCAGTTACAGGCTCACCACGGTCTAACCGTGGTTCTAGCTGGTCCCGAAATTTTCTCCCCTTCTCACACTCCACAAGCATAGGCTTAGGGGTACCTCCATAGTGGGTCAATATCCACTCAAATGGGGGTTACTTGCTGGATCAAATGGTCTAAAATCCTATAAAAATCATCCGGGAATCACACCCAAGTATAGAACAAGAATAGGAGCATAAATTATGGAATTAAGCCCATAAATTCTAAAAAAAGTGCTATAAAACGACCTAAAAACGAACCATATGAAAGCACTTATCAATATCACATGATGTGGAAGTTGTGCTTGAATTGACAGAATTAACATTAAAGCACTCTAATTTTTAGACATAGCATCAACTTTACAAGAGAGTATATAAATAACATCTAATTCTAGGTTACCTCCAACCCGCATAGGTTGGGTTCCCTTGCAGGACCATTATAAATTGTCAAGAGTCATCTCTTCTATAAGATTGTGTGGTTCATCTTCAGTTTTGTTAATAAGAGTACCTCCTTCTACCACCTCAATAGTAGATCTTAGTGGCTAAGTGAATTCATTATAAAATTTCTGCCCAACCATACACCTTGGAAGACCATGGTGAGGGCATAATCATAAAAGGCCCTTGAGTCACTACCAGGTTTCATAGAGCATCTGATCTTCCTTTTGAGATATGGTAGTGATTTGATTCCTCAGGCTAGCTGTTTTACTCATAGGAAGGAACTTGGCAAGAAAAACTTTTGTAAGCTCGTCTCATGTTGTGATGCGTCCTGGAGGTAATGAATGAGGCCACACCCTTGCCATATCCCTAAGTGAAAAGGGAGATAGGCGTAAGCAGATGGCATCTATAGAAACTCCGTTGAGTTTTAATGTGCCATAGACATCTAAAAAGGCCTAGAGGTGTAAGTTTGGATCCTCTGATAGGGTGCCTCCTCTACTGAGACTGCTGCACCATTGATTTAAGGGCTGGTTTGAGCCCAAAGTCGTTTGCTTCAATGGATGGATGAGTGATGCTTGAGGAAATGCCTCGGACTGCTGCGAAAAAAAAATCCCGGAGTCTCCTTCTTTGGTCAGCTCCTATTCCTGCCATCGATGAGGAAACTACATGAGCATTTAGTCTTCACTGTTCTACCCTTAATTTCTTCCTGCTAGGGCGGATAGTCCTTTTGGTTTCTGGATTGAATTTAAATAGAAAGGTGCTTCGCATATAAAGGTGAAATACTGCAAAATTACCAACAATACTACCAACGCAAAATAACAAAATATAAATAGAAAGAAATAATGACAAAAATACTTAGTCAATTTCTAAGGGCTAACTCAATATCCAAAAGTTTGGTCCTTGGAAATGACGGCAAAAACTTTTCCACGACCACGAGCGCACGAAGTTTGTGGTATAGATTAAAAGATCGTCCTTGGGGACCACAGTAATTGATTGGGTTAACTTATTGTTGAAATTGCTAAGTGATCAATCATTTCAACCAGTCAATTTAATCAAAGTAAAGCATCTCGGAATTTGATTCGCTAAGAAAAGAGTTGGATCATAGAATTAAGCATGCACTTTTCTCGGATTGAATGATCCTAGGAATTGCAATTGAGTCAAATGTAATTCTTTCTTTCAAAACAAATTAAACGGCCTAAATAAATTAAACAAATGCTCTCTCAAGTGTCTTTGATTTAGTCTAGGTTGAAAATTCATGAATGGTAAGTCTCCTCTTAACAAGCAATTCTCTCTCGAGTTTCACTAAGTTAAGTTCTATCGAGGCATTCTAGTGGCGAGTTTGACTTTTCAATACTTCATTCAACTACCTAATATAAGCAAGCAAAATTGGCCAAATTTTATTTACAATATTTCAATCACAAGACAGAAGTAAATCATTCCAATCAAGAAATAAGCACAAATTGTAACGATAAAGGATCCAACTTTCTACCCTTCTCATGCTCCACGGGCATAGGGCTTGGGGATACCTCAGTGTTGGGGGAATATGCACTCAAATGGGGTTCAATTGGTGTGTCAAATGGTCTAAAATCCTGTAAAAATCATCCGAGAACGATACCCAAGTATAAAACGAGAATATGAGCAGATAATTATGACATTAAGCTCATAAATTATCGAAAAATCGCTACAAAACGTCCTAAAAATGAAGCATATAAAAGCACATATCAATATCGCATGATGGAGAAGGTGTGCTTACCCTTAAACAATTAACATTAAAGGGCTCTAATTTTTAAGACATAACATCAACTTTGGAAGGGAGTATAGAAATAACATCTAATTCTAGGTTACCTCCAACCCGCTTAGGTTGGGTTCCCCAAGACAATCATTAGAAAATTTCAAGAGTCATCTCTTTTATAAGATTGTATTGTTCATCTTCAGCTTTGTTCATAAGAGTACCTCCTGCTACCACATCAATAGTAGATCTTAGTAGCTAAGAGACTCCATTATAAAATGTCGGCATAATCATCCACCTTTGAAGACCATGGTGAAGGCATAATCGTAAAAGGTCATTGAATCGCTCCTAGTCTTCGTAGAGCATCTCGTCTTCCTTTTGAGAGATGGTGGTGATTTTATTCCTAAGGCTTGCCGTCTTGCTCGGAGGAAGGAACATGGCAAAAAAAACTTTCGTAAGCTCGTCCCATGTCGAGACGCATCCTGGAGGCAATGAGTGAAGACAGGCCCTCGCCTTATCCCTAAGTTAAAAGGGAAACAAGTGCAAATGGATGGCATCCGTAGAAACTCTGTTGAGTTTTAATGTGTCATAGACCTCTAAAAAGGCCGAGAGGTGTAAGTTTGGATCTTCTAAAGGGGTGCCTTCGAACTGGGATTGCTGCACCTTTGATATAGGGGCTAGTTTGAGCCCAAAGTTGTTCGCTTCAGTGGTTAGCCGAGCAATACTCCAATAATTTCCTTGGACTGTTAGGGTAATAAAATCGCATAGTGTCCTTCTTTGGTCACCTCCTATTCCTGCCATCGATGAAGAAACTATATGAGCATTTAGTCTTTTCTCTTCTACCCTTAATTTCTTCCTCCTAGAGTAGAAAGTCCTTTTGACTTCATGATCGAATTCAAATGGAAATGGACTTCGCATATAAAGGAGAAATCCTACAAAATTACTAAACAAACTACAAGTGAAAATAAAAAATATAAAGATAAAGAAAGAATGACAAAAATGCTGACCCAGTTTCTAAGGGCTAACTCAATATCCACAAGTTTTCTCCATGGCAACAATGCCAAAAACATGGTCATGTCCGCAAGAGCACGGATGTTGTCGTATAGATTAAAAGATCGTCCCCAAGGACCATAGTACTTTATCGAGTTAACATCTTATTCAAATTGCCAAGCGATCAATCTTTTCTTTGAGTCGATCTAATGAAACTAGTTATCTAATTTGAAATCAATCAATGTAAAGCATCTAGCAATTTGATTCACCAAGTAAAGAGTTGGACAATAGAATTGAGCGTGCACTTTTCTCGGATCGAACGATTCTAGGAATTGCAATCGATTTAAATTTAATTCATTATTTCTAAATAAATTAGTATGCCTTAACGAATTCAACTAACACTCTTAAGTGTCTTTGATTTGGTATGGGTTGAAGATTCATGAATGCTAAGTCTCCTCTTAACAAGCAATTCTCCTTTGAGTTTCACTAAGTCGAGTTCTATCGAGGCGTTCTAGTAGTGAGTTACACTTTTCAGTACTTCATTCAACTACCTAGCATAAGCAAGCAAGATTGGCCAAGTTCTACTCACAACATTTCAATGTCAAGATAAAAGTAAATCGTTCCAATCATGAAACAAGCACAAGATTGTAAAGATGAAGGATCCAACTATAATGCTACGGCTAACAAATCCCTAGATTAAATAAAACAACTAACTCATATTTCTAATTCAACTAAAAACAAGAGTTCAAGAATAAGTTAAAAGGAAGGAAACTTTCACAAAAACGGTAGCCCTTCAATTATGTAACAATATTCAAGCCTCCAAGAGCAAAGCTTCTCCCTTCAAAATCACCTTTCGATTGAACAACAAACTGAACTAAACTTTGACTAAAAGATAGGGATGTGGGAGTAGTAGTGACATGGTTATGGTTGTTGAATTTTGTTCTTTATAAGCCTTGGAACACACCCTTTTAAGCAGCAAAAGGAGCATCCTCAACCGCACAACTAAGGAAAATGAAGAAGTTAGCTATTATAGGTTCACCATAGTACCTCGTTCTACCACATCAACAGTGGATCTTAGTGGCTGAGCGACTCCATTATAAAATGTCTGCACGACCATCTGCCTTTCAACACCATGGTGAGGGCATAATCACAAAATACCCTTGAATCGCTCCCAGTCTTCATGGAGCATCTCATCTTCCTTTTGAAAGACAGTAGTGATTTGATTCCTCAGGTTTTCCATCTTACTTGGAGGAAGGAACTTTTCAAGAAAAAATTTCCTAGGCTCATCCCATGAGGTGATGGATCCTGGAGGTAACGAGTGAGGCCACAGCCTCACCTTATCCCTAAATGAAAAGGGAAATAGGCGCAAGCGGATGGCATCTGTAGAAACTCTGTTGAGTTTGATTGTGTTAGATACATCTAAAAATGCCAAGAGGTGTAAGTTTGGATCTTCTAACGGGTTGCCTCCAAACTGAGATTGCTACACCATTAATATAAGGGTTGGCTTGAGCCTGAAATTATCCGCTTCTGTGGTTAGCTGAGCAATGCTTGAGGAAATGCCCTGGACTGTCGGGAAATCAAAATCCCGGAACGTCCTTCTTTGGTCACCTCCTATTCCAACCATTCATGAGGAAACTACATGAGCATTTAGTCTGCGCTCTTTTACCGTTAATTTCGTCTTCCTAGGACGGAACGTCGTTTCAATTTCTAGATTGAATTTAAATGGAAAGAGACTTCGCATACAATGGTGAAATCCTATAAAATTATCAACAAAACTACCAACGTAAGGTAAAAAATATAAAGAGAAAAAAATAATGACAAAAATGTTTAGTCAATTTCTAAGGGCTAACACAATATCCACAAGTTTCGTTCCTAACAACGATGCCAAAAACTCGATCGCGTTCGTAAGCACATGGATGTTGTAGTATAGACTAAAAAATCGTCCTCATGGACCACAGTGATCTAGCTAGTTAACGTCTTATTGAAATTGCTAAGCGATCAATCTTTTTAATCAGTCGATTTAAATAAACTATTTATCTAATTTGAAATCAATCAAAAGAAAAGCATCTAGGAATTTCATTCACCGAGTAAAGAGTTGGATCATCGAATTAAGCATGCACTTTTCACGGATTGAGCGATTCTGGGAATTTCAATCGAGTTAAATTTAATTCTTTCTTTCGGAATAAATTAAATTCTCTAAACGAATGACAATTCTCTCTCGAGTTTCACTAAGGCAAGCTCTATCGAGGCGTTCTCGTAGCGAATTTCACTTGTCAGTAGTTCGTTTAACTGCTTAACAAAAGCAAGCAAAATTGATCAAATTCTACTCACGATGTTTCAATCTCAAGATAGAAGTAAATCATTCCAATCATGAAATAAGCATAAGATAGAAGTAAATCATTCCAATCATGAAATAAGCATAAGGTTATAACATGGAAGGATCCAACTTTGATACTATGGCTAACAAATCCCGAGATCAATAAAACTACTCACCTATATTTCTAATTCAACTAAAAACAAGAGTTCGAGAACAAGTTCAAAGGAAGGAAAATTTTAAAACAATGGCAACCCTTCAATTGTGCAACAATATTCAATACTCCAAGAACAAAGCTTCTCCCTTCAAATTCACCTTTTGATCCAAAAATAAACTAAACTAAACTCTAACTAAAAGACTGAGATGTGAGAGTAGTAGTGAGATGGTTATGGCTACTGAATTCTGTTCTTTATAAGCCTTGGAGCTTGCCCTTTTGGTAGCAAATGAAGCAACTTCAGCCGCAAAACGAAGGAAGGCGAAGAGGTTAGCAATTACAGGCTCACCACGATCTAACCGTGGTTCTAGCTGGTTCCGAAATTTTCTCCCCTTCTCACGCTCCACGGGCATCGGGCTTGGGGGTACCCCCGTGGTGGGTCAATATCCATGCAAATGGGGGTCAGTTGCTGGATCAAATGGTCTAAAACCATGTAAAAATCATTCGAAAGCCATACCGAAGCATGAAACGATATTAGCAGCATAAACTATGACATTAAGCCCATAAATTCTTGCAAAAGTGCTGCAAAACGTCATGGAAATGAAGCATATGAAAGCACTTATCAATATCACATGATGTGGAAGGTGTGCTTGAACTGACAGATCTAACATTAAAGCGCTCTAATTTTTGGGCATAGAAACAACTTTACAAGAGAGCATAGAAATAACATCTAATTTTAGGTCACCTCTAACCCGCTTCGGTTGGGTTCCGTCAGAGGATCATTAGATATTGTCAAGAGTCATCTCTTCTATAAGATTGCATGGTTCATCTTCAGCTTTGTTAATAAGAGTACCTCCTTCTACGACATCAACAGTAGATCTTAGTGGATGAGTCACCCCATTATAACAAGTCTGTATGATCATCCACCTTTGAGGACCATGGTGAAGGCATAATCATAAAGGGCCCTTGAATCGCTCCTTGGCTTCATGGAACATCTCATCTTTCTTTTGAAAGATGGTAGTGATTTGATTCCTCAGGCTTGCCGTCTTACTTGGAGGAAGGAACTTGGCAAGAAAAACTTTCGTGGGCTTGTCCCATGTCGTGATCCATCCTGAAGGCAACGAGTGAGGCCACAACCCTGCCTTATCCCTAAGTGAGAAGAGAAATAGGCGCAAGTGGATGGCATCAGTGGAAACTCTGTTAAGTTTTAATGTGTCATATACATCTAAAAAGGCCGAGAGGTGTAAGTTTGGATCTTCTAATGGGGAGCCTCCAAAATGGGATTGTTGCACCATTGATATAAGGGCTAGTTTGAGCCCAATGTTGTTCGCTTCTATGGTTAGCCGAGTGATGCTCGAGGAAATGCCTTGGATTGCTAGGAACACAAAATCCCTGAGTGTCCTCCTTTGGTCAGCTCCTATTCCTGCCATCGATGAAGAAACTACATGAGCATTTAGTCTTCACTCTTCTACCCTTAATTTCTCCCTCCTAGGATGAAACGTCCCTTCAATTTCAAGATCGAATACAAACATAAAGGGACTTCACATAGAAAGCTGAAATCCTACAAATTTACCAACAAAACTACCAACGCAAGATAAAAAATATAAAGAGAAAGAAATAATGACAAAAACTTGATCGTATCCGTAAGCGCATGGATGTTGTAGTGTAAACTAAAGGATCAACCTCAGGGGCCACAGTAATCTATTGAGTTAACGTCTTGTTGAAATTGCTAAGCGATCAATCTTTTAATCAGTCGATTTAATTAAAATAGTTATCTAATTTCAAATCGATCAAAGTAAAGCATCTAGGAATTTGATTTACCAAGTAAAGAGTTGGATCATAGAGTCACGCATGCATGTTTCACGGATTGAACGATTCTGTGAATTTCAATCGAGTTAAATTAAATTCTTTTTCTCGAAATAAATTAAATTGCCTAAACGAATTCAACCAATACTCTCTCAAGTGTCTTTGAATTAGTCTGGGTTGAAGATTCATGAATCCTAAGTCTCCTCTTAACAAGCAATTCTCTCTTGAGCTTCACTAAGTCAAGTTTTATCGAGGCATTCTCATAGAGGGTTTCACTTTTCAATACTTCATTCAACTACCTAACATAAGCAAGCAAAATTGGCCAAATTCTACTCACAATGTTTCAATCTCAAGATAGAAGCAAATCATTCCAATCATGAAATAAGCACAAGATTATAACGGCAAAGGATCCCACTATGATACGATGGTTAACAAATCCTGAGATTAACAAAAGTACGCACTCATATTTCTAATTCAACTAAAAACAAGAGTTCGAGAATAAGTTCAAAGGCAGGAAAATTTTACAACAATGGAAGCCCTTCAATTGTGCAGCAATATTCAATACTCCAAGAACAGAGCTTCTCCTTTTAAATTCACCTTTTGATCCAAAGATAAACTAAACTAAACTCTAACTAAAAGGAATAGATGTGAGAGTAGTAGTGAGATTGTTGTGGTTGCAGAATTCTGTCCTTTATAAGCCTTAGCAAACACCCTTCTAACCAGCAAGCAAAGCATCCTCAGCCGCAAAACGAAGGAAGACGAAAAGGCTAGTAGTTACAGGCTCACCACGGTCCATGGAGGACACCACGGTCAGACCGTGGTTCTAGCTGGTTCCGAAATTTTCTCCCCTTCACACACTCCACGGGCATAGGTTTGGGGGTACCTCCATAGTGGGTCAATATCCACTCAAGTGGAGGTCACTTGCTGGATCAAATGGTTTAAAATCCTATAAAAATCATCCGAGAACCATACCCAAGTGTAAAACGAGAATAGGAGCATAAATTATTGCATTATGCCCATAAATTCTCAAAAAAGTTGTAAAAAACGACCTAAAAATGAAGCATATGAAAGCACTTATCAATATCACGTGATGTGGAAGGCGCGCTTGAACTGACAGAATTAATGTTAAAGTGCTCTAATTTTTAGACATAGCATCAACTTTACAAGAGAGTATAGAAATAACATCTAATTCCAGGTCATCTCCAACCCACTTGGGTTGGTTTCCCTTAGAGGATCATTAGAAATTGTCAAGAGACATCTTTTCTTTAAGATTGTGTGGTTCTTCTTCAGTTTTGATAATAAGAGTACCTCCTTCTACAACATCAATAGTAGATCTTAGTGGCTAAGTGACTCCATTATCAAATGTCTGCACGACCATACACCTTGGATGACCATGGTGAGGGCATAATCATAAAAGGCCCTTGAGTCGCTACCAGGTTTCATAGAGCATCTGATCTTCCTTGTGAGAGATGGTAGTGATTTGATTCCCCTGGCTTGCCGTTTTACTCGCAGGAAGGAACTTAGCAAGAAAACTTTTGTAAGATCGTCTCTTATTGTGATGCATCCTGGAGGTAACGAGTGAGGCCATGCCCTCACCATATCCCTAAGTGAAATGGGAAATAGGCATAAGCGGATGGCATCTATAGAAACTCAGTGGCGTTTTAATGTGCCATATACATCTAAAAGGGTGAGAGGTGTATGTTTGGATCTTCTAACGGGGTGTCTCCTCTTCTGGGACTGCTGCATCATTGATGTAAGGGCCGGTTTGAGGCCAAAATCGTTCACTTCTATGGATAGATGAGCGATGCTCGAGGAAATGCCTTGGACTGCTGGGAAAAAAAATCGCAGAGTGCCCTTGTTTGGTCACCTCTTATTCCTGCCATCGATGAGGAAACCACATGAGCATTTAGTCTTCACTCTTCTACCCTTAATTTCTTCGTCCTACGACGGATAGTCCTTTTGGTTTCTAGATTGAATTTAAACAAAAAGAGACTTTGCATATGAAGGTGAAATCCTATAAAATTACCAACAATACTAGCAATGGAAAATAATGACATATAAACAGAAAGAAATAATGACAAAAATACTTAGTCAATTTCTAAGGGTTAACTGAATAGCTACAAGTTTGGTCCTTGGCAACGACGCCAAAAACTTTACCATGTTCGCAAGCGCATGAATTTTGTGGTATAAGTAAAAAGATCGTCCTCAGGGACCACAGTAATTGATTGAGTTAACGTCTTATTGAAATTGCTAAGCGATCAATCATTTCAACCAGTCAATTTAATCAAAGTAAAGCATCTAGGAATTTGATTCGCTAAGAAATGAGTTGGATCATAGAATTAAGCATGCACTTTTCTCGGATTGAATAATCCTAGGAAATGCAATCGAGTTAAATGTAATTCTTTCTTTTAAAGTAAGTTAAACGGCCTAAACATATTCAACTAACGCTCTCTCAAGTGTCTTTGATTTAGTCTAGGTTGAAGATTCATGATTGCTAAGTCTCCTCTTAACAAGCAATTCTCTCTCGAGTTTCACTAAGTTAAGTTCTATCGAGGCATTCTAGTGGCGAGTTTGACTTTTCAATAATTCATTCAACTACCTAATATAAGGAAGCAAAATTGGCCAAATTTTACTCACAGCATTTCAATCACAAGATAGAAGTAAATCATTCCAATTATCAAACAAGCACAAATTGTAAAGATAAAGGAACCAACTTTCTACCCTTCTCATGCTCCACGAGCATAGGGCTTGGGGGTACCTCCGTGGTGGGGGAATATTCACTCAAACGGGTTTCAATTGCTAGGTCAAATGGTCTAAAATCCTGCAAAAATAATCCGAGAAACATACCCTAGTATAAAACGAGAATATGAGCAGATAATTGTGACATTAAGCCCATAAATTCTAAAAAAAGTGCTACAAAACATCCTAAAAATCAAGCATATAAAGGCACTTATCAATATCGCATGACGGGGAAGGTGCGCATACCCTGAAACAATTAACATTAAAGCGCTCTAATTTTTAAGACATAGCATCAACTTTGGAAGAGAGTCCAGAAATAACATCTAATTCTAGGTTATCTCCAACCTGCTTTGGTTGGGTTCCCTCAAACAATCATTAGAAAATTTCAAGAGTCATCTCTTTTATAAGATTTTATGGTTCATCTTTAGTTTTGTTCATAAGAGTACCTCCTGCTACCACATCAATAGTAGATCTTAGTAGCTGATAGACTCCATTATAAAATGTCGGCACAATCATCCACCTTTGAAGACCATGGTGAGGGCATAATCGTAAGAGGTCCTTGAATCGCTGCAAGGCTTCGTAGTTCATCTCATCTTCCTTTTGAGAGATGGTGGTGATTTGATTCCTAAGGCTTGCCGTCTTACTCAAAGGAAGGAACTTGCAAAAAAAATGTTCCTAAGCTCGTCCCGTGTCGTGACGCATCCTGGAGGCAACGAGTGAAGCCATGCCTTCGCCTTATCCCTAAGTTAAAGGGGAAACAAGTGCAAATGGATGGCATCTGTAGAAACTTCATTGAGTTTTAATGTTTCATACACGTCTAAAATGGCCAAGAGGTGTAAGTTTGGATCTTCTAACGGTGTGCCTCCGAACTGGGAAGGATGTTCCGTCCTAAGAGGGAGAAATTAAGGGTAGAAGAGTGAAGACTAAATGCTCATGTAGTTTCTTCATCGATGGCAAGAATAGGAGCTGACCAAAGAAGGACACTCTGGGATTTTGTTATCCCGGCAGTCCAAGGCATTTCCTTGAGCATCACTCGGCTAACTCAACAACGTCAAGTTTTCTCCCTCACAACGACGCCAAAAACTTGATCGCGCCCGTAAGCGGATGGATGTTGTAGTGTAGACTAAAAAATCATCCTCAGCGACCACAGATCTATATCGAGTTAACGTGTTATTGAAATTGCTAAGTGATCAATCTTTTTCATAAGTTGATTTAAATAAACTAGTTATCTAATTTGAAATCGATCAAAGTAAAGACTTGGATCATAGAATTAAGCATGCACTTTTCACGGATTGGACGATTCTGGGAATTTCAATTGAGTTAAGTTTAATTGTTTCTTTCGAAATATATTAAATTGCCAAAACAAATTCAACTAACACTCTCTCAAGTGTCTTTTATTTAGTCTGGGTTGAAGATTCATGAATGCCAAGTCTCCTCTTAACAAGCAATTCTCTCTCGAGTTTCACTAGGTCAAGTTTTATCGAGGTATTCTCGTAGAGAGTTTCACTTTTTAATACTTCATTCAACTACCTAACGTAAGCAAGCAAAATTGGTCAAATTCTACTCACAACATTTCAATCACAAGATAGAAGTAAATCATTCCAATCGTGAAATAAGCACAAGATTATAACGGTGAAGCATCCAACTATGATACGATGGCTAACAAATCCCGAGATTAACAAAACTACGCACTCATATTTCTAATTCAACTAAAAACAAGAGTTCGAGAATATGTTCACAGGAAGGAAAATTTTACAGCAACGGCAGCCCTTCAATTGTGCAGCAATATTGAATACTCCAAGAACAGAGCTTCTCCTTTCAAATGCACCTTTTGATCCAAAAATAAACTAAACTAAACTCTAACTAAAAGGAAGAGATGTGAGAGTAGTAGTGAGATGGTTGTGGTCGCAGAATTCTATTCTTTATAAGCCTTGGCAAACACCCTTTTAACCAGCAAACGAAGCATCCTCAGCCGCAAAACGAAGGAAGAAGAAGAGGCATTACAAAAAATAATGCATCCCCCTGCATTTGCATCACCACACTTATATAAAGTGTGGGGAGAAAAATGATAAGATTTGGTAGTTTTCTCCATCCATATTTAACAAGTGTGGGTAAAGTATGAACCTATTCCTATACTTATTAAGTGTGGAGAATTAAAAAGAGCTTTTATAATTACTTTTTACTGTATTAATAAGGCAATTTGTACAAACTATTTTAATATTTATATATAAATATATTTGCCAAAGGAATAAAACAAACAATTAAAAAAACACAAATATCTTGCAAAATAAAATTATCACATGAAAGATCAATTAGCGGTTACTTTGCCAGGCTACCCCCCAAAAAAGCAAAAATTGCTCAGCGCTAAATCAATCTGTAATATCTGTGTTCTTTATTTTTACGTTGAGCTTTCTATCATATGTTATGACATTGTAAAAGCATATTTTACTAACTAGATAAGTTAAATTAATATCGATGTCCTTACGTAAGTGATAATTTTATTAAAAAGAATATTATTGTTGTTATTATTATTGTTATTATTAGCTTTGAAAATTTTACGATGATTTCGAATAATCTTCAATAAGAATTATTATCATGTACTAAATCGAGTAGATTCTCGAATACGACTAGATTCTTAGAATTAGTTTCGTTGATTATTAAATCGAACCTTAATGTAATCGGGGCCTAGTAATCGACGAAAGATTATATTAACGATTTGGGTTTAGAATATGAGTTATAGATGGTTGGGCAAGCTTAAAAAAAAAGAAGGAAAAGAGGGGCATTTTTGTCAACACAAGCTAGACCCATGCCTGGCTTCTTCTTCCTCTTTTTCCTCTCGTAACCCCGGGCCCCCATCTCTCTCCTTATGCGTCTCTCCAAACATGCAGCAACAAGCACCAAAATTCCATCGATTTTAACTCAATCCAACTCACAATTCCTCACATCCGACCTTCCCAACATCAAACAAACTGATTACTGAGTGTTCAGGGCGAAATTAGTGAGAGACCACCACAATTGTGGTCTATTCGGGTGGCGATTTAAGGCACCGAACATGTGCGCAAGCTCGGCCTTGCACCCCCATCTTTCCCCCCCCCCCCCCCCCCCCCCCCCCCCCCCCCCCCCCCCCAATTCGCAGCACAGACATCATCTGTAACACTAAACTAGAGAGTCAAAAATTCAGTTGATTTTGGGCTGTTAGCGTGGCATTGGGCGTGACAGCAACAAAAGGTCAAATTCCCGGTTTTCAAGCGCCCAAATCGATGACAAAAGCCCTTAGAACCGGTCCTTAGCATGGATTCGACGTGAGTTTTTTTCTTTCTCCTAATTATTAGTAATTTCCAACGAATTTTAATGATTTTAGGTAGTTTAAGTCTAATTCCAAAACCGTTATCTGTAATTCGAGGATTTGAGGTTGAAATCTTGTAAAAATGGTAATGATGCTGATTTAGGGTTCATGAATGTTGAATTGACGCATAGTCTTGCTAATCAAACAATTTTGGGAATTGTAGAGAAGGTAGATTATGCTCTAATGCTGTTGCTAAAATCAGTTTAAATATGTTTAAATTCTATTTTGGTGATTACATTTGTATAATATGCTTGTGGATATTGGCTTTATGAATTAAAGGATTAAGTTGTTACGATACTGAGCTGAGCTTGGTAGCTGGATGGTTTGAGGCGGAACTATTGAGTGATTCGAGGTTTTTATGGACGATGCTGTGTGAGGAGGGAGCTCGGGTTTGATATTAATAACTGAGAGGTCCTTCCTTCTGGCTTTTTCTGAAAATTTGTTTTCGTGCTCCAACACTGAATGAGGATGCTGAGTCAGTGAAGAAATTAGGAGCATTCTTTTCTCTTCTTGACTTGCCTTTGTTTCACTTCTTCAATAAGAAGAGAATATGTTTGCCCAAGGGAAGGTAAAGGATTCATCAAACTTCCTCAAACACTTGTGTAAGAATCATTGAGTCCCATAAGAAAATGGATCATATTATATTCTTCAGCATACTTGACCAAAGTAGTGTTTACACCACACTCACATTTTTTACATGTGCACCTTGGCATGTCATCAACAGCAGCAAATTCATCCCAGATTCTCTTGGCTCAAGTGTAGTATGAAGCAATATTAGAATCCCTTGTGAAATTGCTGTTAATTCCTTTTTAACCTGGAGCAACTTGGCTTTGTTGGATCAACCAAACCTTTCCACCAAATCTTTCCACATTCTCTCTGCAGTATTGCAGTACAACACACTCCTAGTGTGTCTTTATGCAAGGCATTAAGAATCCAAGAAGCCACTAAGTCATTGCACCTTTGCCAATATGGCGACAAAGGTGAATCATTAACAGGTCGATACTCCTTTTCATCAATAAATCCAACTTTGTTCTTGGAAGATAAAGCAATTAGGGAAGTCCTCTTCCAAGAATCAAAGTCTTCTCCATTCAAAGCCTCAGCTACCAAAATCTGTCCCGGGTGGTCAGAAGGATGAATGAATATACGATCGTTTGGCTCAATTACAGGCATTCGATTTCCTTGAATAACCATGGCATACGAGATCATGAAATTAGGGTTCGAAAGTAGTTGAAGATAAATGCAACGAGAACATAAAACAAAACGCAGAAAAACAATTGTCTGATGATCGATTGATGAATTGCAGAATTTGATTGATGTGAATTAGATCAATCAATTGATCATTAAGGAAAGAAAATCTGTTCTGACGAACACGAACATGAAGATACAGGAAAATTTGAAAGACTAAATCAATTGATGAATCGATTGGGAAAAAAAAAAGATGAAGATGAGGAACTAGATCGAATGATGAATCGATTGAAGATGAAGATGAAGAAAAGAAGCTTGTGACTCAAATCTCCTACTCTAATACCATGTTAAGGTCGGAGAGAGAGGCAACAAGAATAACACTATCTGAACTTTCATTTCTGGAAAGAATAATGAATTGATACAGAGAGTTTTAAAATGTGGCTAAGGCCTAGCTTATATGTAGCTCAGCTAAAGCCTTTCCCGCCAGTAGCAATTTGAGAGTTTAATACAACAGTCCTAACAAACAGGAGAGAGAGAGAGAGACAGAGAGAGAGACAGAGAGAGAAAAAATATAAAACCTCTAGAAACAAGTATAAACTCTAACAATTCTTCGCAACAATATCAATTTCGAAGTACAAGAAATTCGCTCTGTATTACATGTCTGACATTTGAAATAACTCCAAAATCCATTTGAGTTGGTAGTTGTATTTTTCATGGTGAATTAGATATGGACACACTAAAGGTTTTCGAGGCCAAAATGGTCGTGTGTCTACACCCTTCTAAGACTAAAGTTGTTTTGGAATCCATCAAGCGTGAGCTCCGCTTTCTTCCTGCTCAGGTACGCCTCTCTATTTAATTGTGTACTCTTATGTTAACCATGTAATGCTGAATGGCATTTGGATGTAACCATGTATATGTGAAATAGTAGGTATGAAATGTGTTTGGGATGCCTTTGGTGACTAGGGATGGGCAATGGATCAGGTTAGGTCAGGTTAGGGTCAGCTCGTTTACAAAATGTCAGGTCGAGTCATGGTCGCATGTTAACAATTTTGGCCGGTTTGGGCTTTTCATGAAAATAAATGCGTCAGACTAAGTGAGCTATGTACGACTTGCTTTTGACCCATTTTGAAATGAAACAAACTTGTACAAAAAAAGCTTTGTATGATAATTATTGTTATGTATAAAGTGTTGGTATTAAGCTTACCTAATCGTAACATGCAAATTAGTGTAATAAGTAGGTTGAAAAATTAACAGGTCACTAAATGACCTACTAATGGGCTGACCCGACCCGTTAATATGTTTTACCACGTTGACTACTATTGACCCGATCCGTTATTGGCCTGACCCCTTATTTAACCTATTTTAAATGACCTGACCCGCTTGACCTAGCGAATGCTCGGCCCGTTGCTTACCCCTATTGGTGATCCAAATCATCTTCGGTGAAAAAGAAATCCCTCTAACATATATTAACTTGCCATAATGGGGAAAAGGAATTGCACTTAAGAATATTAAGATACTTGATATGCTCTCCTTCTGTGCAACCTGTAAAAATGTAATGGTTTCATTTTCAACTGTAAACGTGCAAATTTTTCTGATATTCTTAATCTCTGGTTCTCAAGATTTTGAAGGATTTTATTTCTGTTTTGTTGTGTTCCTGTGCAAACGGGGATTATTAACCTTGAGAGTTTATGAGAATTTCCTTACCTCTTGTATAAGAAGTTTGCCACTGTATTTATTATCTAGTTAGCGTGGTAGTGTCGTTTGGATTTTGGAGGAGCTTTCTCTTCCCTTCTTTCCCTCAATAGCTTCACTTTATCTGTCTTTGTACGACAATATTTAAGAAACCCATATTGTTACCAATAGTTATGTTGAGTATTTATCGACCTTTTATAGTTTTGATGAGGAAATATTGCATGTTTCTGGATCTTTGACTTCAGCGAGCACTGGAAGCATTTGCTGGTCGAGTAAGAACCCGGGAGAAGCTTCTAGGTATTTGGCCGCTAACTGTATCTAAAAAAAATTTCCCTTGGGGATGGTCCTATTTGGTTTACAATTTATGGTATATATCACTAATAGTTGCATCTTCATGAAGGGTCAGAGAGGGCAGAGTTAGAGTTGCAAACTCTACTAATATGTTTGTTATTGTCATGTAAGTTTCTTATCCAATCAGGATCACTAGCACTCCAAAATTGTTGTATATTTATGTTGCACTTGATATGTGATTTAAATCAAATGCCCACTGCTGTCGTTCCATTTTTAAACTTAATGATAATGGGAAGGGTGAGTGGGGGGCCATCGGGTTTCCTTTATCTGTATTTGTGGAGATGGCTGTCTAGATTTTATGCTTCTGGCTGAAGGCTGATGGATGATATACTATAAGTTTGCATCATAGTCACAATTATTCATATGTACCTTTGATTTTAGACAGTGCAAGATCTGTTGGAGTTCAAATTGTCTCTACAAGGGTGACATAAATGAGCAAAGGATGTATCACATTCTGTGTAATACTGGTTAGCATTTCAAAAGTTGTAAAATCATGGAAGGCATTGTTGCTTTTTAAATCTTCATGTCACCTACAAGTTGTGACCATTATTTGCAAATCTGCATTGACCATATATTGATGTTTCTACCATCTGCATCTGGTATGATTGTGGACAGTTCAGATGATCAATATTGAGTTTATGAAGATCTTATGACAGGCTTGGTTGTAGTATTCAGATATGTTGATTTTATGTTTCGAATCTCTTTCCACTGTTGTTGGTGATTGGCAAGTGTTTATTTGCCTTTAACTGAGGGTCTGAGGTTTGGGGGTTGTATAAACCTGTAGGCACTCAAAATTTGTTCGTGCCGTACCAAAATTAAATTTAAGTAATTAATTGGGGCAACCCTTTTAATTAATTTAATCGAGCCCAACGACTCATAACTTAAGCCCAAGATGAAGCCCAGATGACTACGAAAACCGAATCCGGGTCCAGTTAAAATTCAAGTTAAAGCCCAAACTGAGATTCAAGATGACTACCAAGTAAAGTTACGACCTAAAAGCCCAAACGACGTTCAAGTGATGGCGCGGTCAAAAGTCAAAGTCAAAGTCAAAAGTCAAAGGTCAAAGTCAACATCGGCTCACAAGTCAAACCATCAAAAACGACTCTCAAGTCAACGTCCGGTTAAAGCTCGAGGCGACTTCCAAGTTAATGCTCGGTTCAAGCCCGGAAGACTCAAAAGTCAAAGTCAAACAAATGAAAGTCAGGTAGCGTAGGATAAGGCCTGATTGAAAGGCCCAAAGCCTAGGCCAAAGCCCATAACCCAAGTCAAGGCCTGTCTTGACTTGGCATGAGGGATTTTCCTATAAATAGGCCCCCACCCCCTTTGTTTCAGGGATTGGAAAAAATCCATCCTTGAGAGAAAGAATCCGAGGATTGTGTCCATAGAGATTATAACCCAATTGAATCTATAAAAAAAATCGATCTTTGTAATTTGTGATTACAAAACCATAGTTAGAGATTTGAGATTAAGGATGCACCATTTGTACAGATTAGGTGAGCGAATAGTATCTGTATGGACTTGATTATTTTTGTTTCGTGGCCGTTATTGTTCTACAATCTTTGATATTCCAACCAGATTGAGGTCTGGTGTGTGTAATCATTTGCTTTTGTGATATTAGACTGACGTAGCACTACCATTGTTGTTACATGAAGATCATGGGCTCCGAATATTTTTTTAGCTTAGTCTCTCCGGAAATTGATATGGGTTTTACAAACGTGAAATTTACTTTCTAATTTTTTGAGCTGCTGCGGTTTCACTCATCTGTTACTATTTGTGATATCTCAAGTAATCTCTAGGAGCGCCACAATTTTTCATGAGGAAATTTCACTGTCGTGACATTGAACTATAAGAGTATTTTGAGCCTGTGGAACTCAGGTCTGCCATGTCAGCACGATGGATTCAAAACAATGCAAGAATATTTAGTTTTGATCACATTAGTCTTTGTTGATGTCTACAGAATTAATTTTTTTATTTAATTCATGTTTGATCTACTTTAATTTGTTGGTTCATTAATTTTATTAATTTATGTATGGTGATGCAAGCTGGTAATTAGTATAAAACTTATTAATTAAAAAAAGAACAATTGTATACAATTGTTCTATTTTTAATTTAATTAGTTTTATATTAATTACCAGCATTGTTTTTTGAAAAACTAAAACGACAGTAGTAACACTTTTAAGTGTGGGGAAAATTATGACTTCTTGCATCTTCCAGCGTGGGCATAGTGTAAAATGACCACACATAAATTGTGGGTAATTAGTACTTACTCCGCATTTACAAGTTTGGGAAATATAGCATTACCCGCATTTTCATTAAGTATGGAGAACACTTTCACACACTTAACTTCCCTACATTTAGCCTAAGTGTGAACAACTACTATTTCTACACTTATAAGTGTTTGTTAAGATCGTGAGTATTCTACCACAAGAGGGGGGTGAATTGTGGTGTCTGATTTTCGCGTTGTAAATAACAAACACCCTTGTGACTTGTTTGCAGAGGGTGTTCCCAAATATTGTAAATGCGGAAATCACCAAGATAAACGCGGAAAATAAAGCACACACAATTTTTACGTGAAAAACACCTCTAGCCCAACTGAGGTGTGAAAAACCACGACCTACCTCGTGTAGGATTTAACCACTTCACTAAACCGGACTTAACTCGTTACAATTGTAACACACCTTGTTACACCTTGCAACCACGTAACCTCCTTCTCTAAGGCAGATTACACCACGTCCAAATCTCACCAGATTGGACACGTCCAAAGTCCACATGACTGAGGACCACTCACTCACTTTTCTGATTCAAGATCAGGGTTACAAAACACCTTACTGGGTGCTTCTGTCTTAAGCAGATGTAAGGTACAATGATGTCCTAGTATGCCAATATATTGAAAGCTTGGTTTAAACACAACTTGTATCGGTTTTTCTTTTCTCAAGTATAGCTCAAAAGGTTTTACTAGAAAAACCACCTTTTTGAATTTTGCTTTTTGCGTGTGTTGTGTTTCTAGATATTCTCTTGCTTTCTTTTCTTGCTATTCTCTCGTGTGTGTCTCTTTTCAGAGGGAGTAAAATGCTGTATTTAAACAAGAATTCCAACGGTTAAAACCAAGAGAATCAGCTAAGTATGGAAAATGATTTTTTCAAGAAAAAATACTCCCCAACGACTAGTGACAATTTTTTCTCAAAGTATAAGGGATTTGTTATCTTAAGAGATAACCGTTATCTTCCCATAGCCATGAAGAGGATTCAAAAAGCAACCAGAAATCTTCAACTTTGGAATTTTTATCATATCCGAAAATATGGGCAAAGAAAATCTTTTAGTTTTGGCAAATTCCCAAAAACCTATTTTCGCAAATCTCCCATAATATTTTCAAGAAATATCTTTTCCATAAAAATAGCAATCTCGGAGTTTAAGGAAAGTATTCTGGAGATTTTGGCCAACCGAAATGAATTTTCAAAGATAACCGGGTATGGCCACTTTAGTTCAGAACCACCCTAGGCACCCTGTTTGCAGGGTTGTTCGCAACTGGTGTTCTGAAGCACTTAGCACAATTATCGATTCAAGAGGTGTTTTAAAAAAGCATTCAATATTGGCATATTAACAAGAGTCTAAATAAATAAAACCTATATACCCAAGACTTCTTGTTTTGAATCAGTCATCTTGTCCAAGATTTGTAGAGCTGCTGTGAACACCAAGGCCACCTTGTTTGCTGGAGTTGTTCTTTGCATTGCTAGAGTTCAGGAACATGCCTTACAATCAATTGTCGAGATGGCGTTCTTGACTTAATATAAAATCACCACGTTAAACCTATTTTAAGGACTTGTTCTCACATGTAGCAAACCAGTTAATACAATAAGGATTACAAACACCAGTTAGGCCTGTTTGGAGATCGTGTTTGGAGCAACATTACTTGGAAAAATTTTTACACTTGGATTTGTTATCATCAAAACTTAAATAAAATAACTCAACAAATTCCCCCTTTTTGATGATGACAAACCAAGTGACCATATTGACAAAACAAAGAAATGAATGCTGATAGGGATCCACGTAAGTTAAGGTCAGGTTGAGATTCATGTATTGTCAATAGGTACGTTCTTCTTCCCCCTTTTGGCATCATTGAAAAGCAATAACAACAAGTAGAAAGGAGAAGGAACAACAAGCAAGAGAGACTGCAATTAGATATTTCATTAATAAGCAAGACAATACAATTGCAACAAAATAACAAGCAGCAAAAAACAAAAAAAAAACAACAAAAACAGCCTAGACGATCAGGGAGCAGGAGGTGGTTTCATCTGCAGAGGAGGAATGCTAGGGGCAAGAGTGGAGAGAAGAGCAAGTAGGTGTGCATGGTGTTTGGCAGAGAGGGCTTGTTCCTCAGCAAGAGCAGCCTTGACAGCTGATAGCTCATCCTTGAGGCGAGCATTGTCCTCAAGAACAGCCTCAACGTTGGTGGACGGTTGCTCAGAAACAGGTGGTCGAGGTGGTCGACGACTCTGTTTGGAAGCGGACCCTTCGCCAAACTCATAACCACACCCTAGCAGAGTGTCAATCCCAATTGGATCAATGACTTGGGCCTCCACTCGCCGTGTGAGCACTATGCCAAAGTACTCAAACACCTTCGTCAGCAGAAACCCATACCCGAGATCATGAGCCCGGGTGGTGTTCGCAATTCGCCCAATGTGGCGAATCATGATAGCTGGAAGATTGATGGGTTCCTCCCTATCTAATAAGTCGACCAGGCACTGATCAAAAAGGTCTACGGAGTTTCTCCCTTGACCCCTTGGAATCACGTTCTTAATGACGAACATGAAAAGGAGTTGGTGGGGAGGAATCAGATCACCCTTTTTGACAGAGGAGGGTCTTCTCAGACCCTATTTCTGACTGAGGCATTTGGATACCTCCAGCAGCCTGGCTGGTTCCAGGGTTGCTTTGTCTTCCCTCACATACACAGCAAAGCCTTGTGAGGGCACTCCCAGAATTTTCCCAAGTTTGGGCGCATCAACCCTGAATCCTTGCCCATTCACAGAACTTGTCACCACCCATTCGGTGACCTCACTGTTGGCATAAAATTCAGCCAACTCAGGCACAGAACACCCCAACTGGGTGTTTGCAAATAACTCAAGCCAACCTTGGGCTCGAAGCTTAGTCAAGAACACCCCCAGACCCTGTTCCTTAAAAAAACTTACAGACACTACCTTCCCCCTGACGACATTGCGCTTAAGCAACTGTGCATGTTTGTCAATCATAGGAGAGGGAGTGAACTGCTTTGGGTGTTTGGGGGCAGGAATAGAGATGGTAGCTTTTGGCAGGGGGGCTGTTCTGGGTTTTCGTTTGAGGGGTGTTTTTGCAGGAGAGGGTTTCACAGCAGGTTTAGTGGTTGATTTTGGAGGGGCTTGATCTTCAGAGGACTCAGAAAACATTGGTGTCCCCTGTTTGAAGGTGGTGTCCTCAGAGTCAGAACTCGAGAACCCTTCAGAAGAAGAGGAAATCTCCTCGATGATAGGTGCAGAGGGTTTAGAGGATCTGGGGGTTGATCTGAAGACAATTCTCGCAGACTTGCGAGAAGGTTGAGGAGGAGAAGAGGGAGTTAGAGAGGGGCGAGACCTTGGTTGTGGTTGTGTTCTTGCCGTTCGAGTGCGCCTAGCCACAATCTTTACCCTTTTCCTCTTCTCTCCAGATTGAGAGACTAGAGGAACAAAGTCATCCCCTTGAACAAGACTTTCTCCTGTTTTCTCACCAGAATCCTCCTTCAGATCGAAGAACACATCCCCTGTTCTTTGAGTTGTTTCCGGGAGTGGTGTAGAAGAATAGGGTTCAAAATCCCCAACAATGGTTTCTGACTTCTCCAAGAATTGGTCTTGGAAGCCCAAAGAACCAGCACCTACTACAGAAGAAATGGGACAAGGGATTGTTCCCCCATACACCATTAATTCCCAACCAAAGGGGTAGGGAATATCATTCAACTCAAGCCCAACACTTTTGAGGTTTAGCCGAGTGAGATACCCGAAGGTTTTGTGGATAATTGGGCGAGGAGGAGCCGGAATTGAGAGTGTAATCATGTTGTTACTCTCAGAGATTGATGAAAAATCGGTTTTGGAAGCCATTATCGTAAGGAGGACTTTCGGGTTTTGAGGGTTTTGCTAGGGTTTGAAAGCAAGAACAGAGGAGATAAAGAGAGAGAGAGCAAGACGAAAAAGATAGACGCACGCAAGACGGTTTTTAAACTCCCCACCTGTTATGAAGTGCCACCTAGGGAACACCTAGAATTTAAGCAGGCATCATACAATAATAGCAATTAAGGCATACCTCTTCGAGCCGCCTGTTCTTGAACATGCTTCTCTTATTCCAAGGTCTGTCATGATTACTCTTTCTCCATCTCCCAAGACAGCAGTACATAATCATAATGGCACACAGACTACACATATTCGTTAAGCATAGACCACAACAATTGCAAACAAGTGAATAGAACAGGTATTATAGGGTGTTTTTATCAGCTTGATCTACCTCTGAGAACAGGTGTTCTCAGGGTGTTTTCACCAACCCCAATTCCAGTCTGTTTCTCTTAAACTGATCTCTAGCTAGTGCCTTAGTGAATATATCAGCAATTTGATTTTCCGTTGAGCAAAAATTCATAGAAATTAAACCCTTTTCAACATTATCTCTCAAGAAATGATGTCGAATGTCAATATGTTTTGTCCTTTTGTGTTGACAAGGGTTTTTGGCAATGTTAATAGCACTAGTATTATCACAAAAAATAGGAATGCATCCAGTGTCAACACAAAAATCCTTAAGCTGTTGTCTTATCCACAACAGTTGAGCACAACATGAAGTTGCTGCAATATATTCAGCTTCTGTTGTGGACATGGCAACTGAATGTTGCTTCTTGGTAGCCCAAGATACCAAACAAGGTCCAAGAAAATGAGCATACCTGAGGTACTCTTTCTATCAACTAGGAAACCTGCATAGTCAGCATCAGCATATCCAACAAGATCAAGATTGCAACCTCTAGGATACCATAGAGCTAAATCAGGTGTATGCTTTAAATATCTTAGTATCCGTTTAATAGCCTTAAGATGAGTCTCTTTAGGACTAGACTGAAAACGGGCACATAAACCAACACTAAAAACAATATCCGGTCTACTAGCGGTTAGGTATAGGAGTGACCCAATCATGCCCCTATAGAGCTTTTCCTCAAATGAGGGACTCCCATCATCCATAACCAACTTGGTTGAAGGAGAAATAGGAGTGTCTATGGGTTTGGCCGACTCCATCCCAAAACGCTTAAGTAGCTCCTTGATATACTTTTGTTGATGGATCATGGTGCCGTTTGGAGTTTGCTTGATTTGTAAGCCTAAGAAAAAATTAAGCTCACCCATCATGCTCATCTCAAACTCACTCCTCATCATATTTGAAAAATCATCGCATAAATCATGATGAGTTGCACCAAATATAATGTCATCTACATATATTTGGACAATCAATAAATGTTCCCCCTTAGATTTTAGAAACAAGGTATTGTCTACCTTGCCTCTTCTAAAATCATTTTCAAGTACAAAGCTTGACAATCGTTCATACCAAGCTCTTGGAGCTTGTTTTAAACCATAAAGTGCTTTGTCAAGTTTAAAAACATGATTTGGAAAATCACCATTTTCAAAACCAGGGGGTTGTTTGACATACACCTCTTCTTTAAGGTATCCGTTTAGGAATGCACTTTTCACATCCATTTGATATAGCTTGATTTCCATATGAGCTGCAAAGGCTATTAAGATTCGAATAGCCTCAATTCTAGCAACTGGTGCAAAGGTTTCTTCATAATCAATCCCTTCTTCTTGATTGAACCCTTGAACCACCAGCCTTGCCTTGTTCCTAGTGACTGTTCCTGACTCATCTAGCTTATTTCGGAACACCCACTTGGTTCCAATGATTGTTCTATCTGCAGGTTTAGGTACAAGGTGCCACACTTTGTTTCTTTCAAATTAATGAAGTTCTTCTTGCATAGCCGCGATCCAATCTGAATCTGCAAGAGCTTCATTCACACTTTTTGGCTCAATGTTAGAAAGAAAAGCATAGAAAGCACAAAAATTCTTAACTTTAGATCTAGTTTGCACTCCAGTATTAATATCTAACAAGATTTGATCAAGAGGGTGCGAACTATGGTGCTTCTATGGTCTTGGATTAATTGGATACACAGACACATGTTCTGTTCTAACTGAAGTGTGTGTAGGATCAGGCTCAAGAACACCTCCTGATCCTGTTTCTGCACCTGTGTGCAAGCTGGTTCCTGAAGAACATGGTTTCGAAGAGGGTTCAACAGTGTTTCCCCCTATTTGGAGTTCACCTTGCCTGTCGCTTTGAGGAACAGCTTATGTACCTGTTTTCTTCAGGGTGTTCTCACCTTGTTTTTCTTGGTTCAACAGCTCCTTTTGGACAAGACCTAATTCAAACTCTTCATCCTGTGCATTACTCTTATTCAAGGAGTTAGATTCATCAAAAAACACATGCACACTTTCCTCAACACACAAGGTTCTTTTGTTAAAGACTTTGTATGCCTTACTGTGAGAGGAATAACCAAGAAATATTGCCTCATCACTCCTTGAATCAAACTTTCCTAAGGCATCTTTCCCGTTGTTATGCACGAAATATCTACAACCAAATGTTCTTAGATGCATAATGTTGGGTTTTCTGCCTTTAAGAAGTTCATAAGGAGTTTTGTTCAAAATGGGTCTAATCATGCATCTATTTATAATGTAACATGATGTGTTCAAAGCTTCTGCCCAAAAGTTCTTAGGAAGACCACTAGCAATAAGCATTGTTTTAGTCATGTCTTCAAGGGTACGATTTTTTCGTTCAACCACCCCATTCTGCTGGGGTGTTCTCGGGGCTAAGAAGTTTTGATCAACACCATGTTCATTACAAAATTTTGTAAAGCCTGCATTTTCAAATTCAGTACCATGATCAGACCTCAAGCTAACCAATGAGTGTCCTACTCTCTTTTCAATCTTTTTGAGAAGGGCAATAAAATTCTCAAAATTTTCATCCTTGGAGGCCAAGAACAGGGTCCAAGTAAATCGAGAGTAATCATCCACTATTACAAGCACATACCTTTTCCCTCCTCTACTTGATATCCTCATAGGACCACATAGATCAATATGCAATAACTCAAGAGGTCGGGTAGTGCTTACATACTTTTTAGATTTTAAAGAAGATCTGACTTGTTTTCCTTTTGCACAAGCTTCAGATACCTTGTCATCATTATACTTGATGGAAGGTAGTCCAACAACCAAATCTTTGGAAACAAGTTTGTTTAACAAGGACAGGCTTGCATGACCTAGTCTCTTGTGCCATAGCAGTATATCATCATTTAATGCATTTAAACAAGTCAGATTATTTTGGGGAAGAGTGGAAATACACACTTTATAAACATTTTGACATCGCTTCCCCCTCAACACAACATTTCCCGTGTCGTCACTCACAACCAAGCAACGTGTTTTTGAAAACAGTACTAGGTTGTTCTTGTCACACAGTTGGGACACACTTAGCAAATTGTGTTTTAACCCATCAATTAAGTGCACATTATCAATTGAGTCGGAGAGAGTTTTACCAATATTACCTATACCGACAATTGTCCCAGACTTGCCGTTTCCAAATGCTACACTCCCACCATTCAAAGCTGTAAGTGAGAGAAAATTTGATGTTTCACCAGTCATGTGCCGTGAACACCCACTATCAACAAACCACAACTGCCTATTTTCAAGGGTGTTCGTGAGGTTGTTCGTAGGGTTGTTCTCTCTCACTTCAGCCTGCAAAACAAATCACAGGTTAGTTTTGGGAACCCAGATCCACTTGGGTCCCATTCTTTTAGACATGTAAAGCTCATCTTTTCTAATCCAGATTTGTTTCACATACCTTTCATTCTTTTCATTGGCACGTTTTCTTAAAGGGCAAGTGTATCTATAATGACCCGTTTTACCACAATGAAAGCAAACGATGTTTTCAGGCAATCCCACATACTTCCTATGTATTGGGTAAACGGTCCGTTTAGGCTTATATCCAAGTCCCTTTTTGTTTCGATTGTGATGAGTGTTTAACCAATCAAGGGCTTGTGAGGATTTGTTCCAGCGGTTGTTTGTGGCAAGATCAGTTTCCAATTTTTCTATGGTAGCATTCAAGTTCTGCCTTTCATTTAGCAGGGATTCAACTGTTTCTTCCACTTTAAAGAGTTTTTCCTCTACTTGAGTGTAATCGCCTTCTTTTAGAAAGAGATCTTCTCTAAGTACGTTAATACTCTCATGTAAACCAAGTTTTTCATTTTTAAGAATTTCATTTTCAAGCTCTATGTCCCGAACTTCTCTTTTTAGATCAGCACATGTGTCTATCAAATTATATAGAAGTTCTTCTAAAGTAGCTTTGTTAGGACCATGTACCTTGTTCTTGAGATCTGAGAGGCTGATTGTTGATTCATCATCTGAATCTGAATCACTTTGTGCCATTAGTGCTACGACCCCTTCTTTAGCTTCAGATTCTCCTTCATCCTCAGAGGAATCTCCCCAAGCAGCCAGCATAGCTTTCGAGAATCGCTTGCCCAAATTGTTTACAGGGTGTTTTCGACCCTGTTTTCGAGGATGTTCAGGCATCTGATCTTCTCGAAGCAGAGGACAATTTTTGACTAAGTGATCTGGTTTGCCGCACTTGAAACACCCTATGAGCTGTTCTTTGGGGGTGTTTCTGGACTTACTGACGTCTTTTCTTTTGTTGTTTTCCTTGACCTTTTTGAAGAATTTCTTGAATTTTCTGGTCCTTAGGGCCATATCTTCATTTTCAAGGTCAGAGTCAGTGTCCTCATGTGCTTTCAAGGCAAGCCCACGATCCTTCTTTTGCTCCTCTTTTTGTTGTGAGTTTTTTCGGAGTTCATAGGTTTGGAGATTACCAATCAACTCGTCGAGGGTGATCTTGTTCATGTCTTTAGCCTCTTGGATGGCTGTTACTTTGGCCTCCCACGTACGAGGTAGAATTCTGAGGATTTTCCTCACCAACTCTTCAGTGGTGAAAGACTTTCCCAGAGATTTTAACTCGTTCGTGATGTGGGTAAACCGTGTATACATATCCATCACAGTCTCACGATCACTCATATCAAATAACTCATACTGTCGCATAAGTAGCTCAATTCTAGATTGTTTAACTGGATTCGTACCTTCATGAGCAACTTGCAGGGCGTTCCAGATAGCTTGGGCTGATTCACACTCAGAGATGCGAGTGTATTCATCGGGTCTTAGGCCAAAATATAGTAGTTTCTTGGCCTTGGCATTCTTCTCCATTTTCTTATAATCTTCAGCATCAAACTCTTTAGGTTCTTTGGAAACCGTCTTACCATCTTCAAGCACCTTGGTGGGAACACGGGGCCCATTCTTGATGAGCATCCATAACTCATAATCTTCCGCCTAAATATAGTTTTCCATCCTATTCTTCCACCAACTATAATGTTGGTCGTTGAAATAGGGTGGACGAGTAATGGATTGCCCTTCAAGAATTCCTTGTGGTGTACTCATCTTCAGAATCTCTCAAGGTGTTAGCCTTTTGTGAGAGAACCAGCTCTGATACCACTTTTTAAGATCGTGAGTATTCTACCACAAGAGGGGGGTGAATTGTGGTGTCTGATTTTCGCGTTGTAAATAACAAACACCCTTGTGATTTGTTTGCAGAGGGTGTTCTCAAATATTGCAAATGCGGAAATCACCAAGATAAATGCGGAAAATAAAGCACACACAATTTTTACGTGGAAAACACCTCTAGCCCAACTGAGGTGTGAAAAACCATGACCTACCTCGTGTAGGATTTAACCACTTCACTAAACCGGGCTTAACTCGTTACAATTGTAACACACCTTGTTACACCTTGCAACCACGTAACCTCCTTCTCTAAGGCAGATTACACCACGTCCAAATCTCACCAGATTGGACACGTCCAAAGTCCACACGACTGAGGACCACTCACTCACTTTTCTGATTCAAGATCAGGGTTACAAAACACCTTACTGGGTGCTTCTGTCTTAAGCATATGTAAGGTACAATGAAGTCCTAGTATGCCAATATATTGAAAGCTTGGTTTAAACACAACTTGTATCGGTTTTTCGTTTCTCAAGTATAGCTCAAAAGGTTTTACTAGAAAAACCACCTTTTTGAATTTTGCTTTTTGCGTGTGTTGTGTTTCTAGATATTCTCTTGCTTTCCTTTCTTGCTATTCTCTCATGTGTGTCTCTTTTCAGAGGGAGTAAAATGCTGTATTTAAACAAGAATTCCAATGGTTAAAACCAAGAGAATCAGCTAAGTATGGAAAATGATTTTTTCAGGAAAAAATACTCCCCAACGGCTAGTGATAAGTTTTTCTCAAAGTATAAGGGATTTGTTATCTTAAGAGATAACCCTTATCTTCCCATAGCCGTGAAGAGGATTCAAAAAGCAACTAGAAATCTTCAACTTTGGAATTTTTATCATATCCGAAAATATGGGCAAAGAAAAACTTTTAGTTTTGGCAAATTCCCAAAAACCTATTTTCACAAATCTCCCATAATATTTTCAAGAAATATCCTTTCCAGAAAAATAGCAATCTTGGAGTTTAAGGAAAGTATTCTGGAGATTTTGGCCAATCGAAATGAATTTTCAAAGATAACCGGGTATGACCACTTTAGTTTAGAACCACCCTAGGCACCCTGTTTGCAGGGTTGTTCGCAACTGGTGTTCTGAAGCACTTAGCACAATTATCGATTCAAGAGGTGTTTTAAAAAAGCATTCAATATTGGCATATTAACAAGAGTCTAAATAAATAAAACCTATATACCCAAGACTTCTTGTTTTGAATCAGTCATCTTGTCCAAGATTTGTAGAGCTGCTGTGAACACCAAGGCCACCTTGTTTGCTGGGGTTGTTCTTTGCATTGCTAGAGTTCAGGAACATGCCTTACAATAAACTGTCGAGATGACGTTCTTGACTTAATATAGAATCACCACGTGAAACCTGTTTTAAGGACTTGTTCTCACATGTAGCAAACCAGTTAATAGAATAAGGATTACAAACACCAGTTAGGCCTGTTTGGAGATCGTGTTTGGAGCAACATTACTTGGACAAATTTTTACACTTGGATTTGTTATCATCAAAACTTAAATAAAATAACTCAACAGTGGTTATTAGCAAAATTAAATGTGGAGGGAAATAACCTTTTTTGTGGTGAGACTAGCAGTTACAAGCTCATCACAATCCGTGGAGGACACCACGGTTTGACTGTGGTTCTAGCTGGTTCTGAATTTTTCTCCCCTTCTCACACTCCACGGGCATAGGCTTGGGGGTACCTCCATGGTGGGTCAATATCCACTCAAATGGGGTCACTTGCTGGATCAAATGGTCTAAAATCCTATAAAAATCATCCGGGAACCATACCATAGTGTAAAATGAGAACAGGAGCATAAATTATGGCATTAAGCCCATAAATTCTCAAAAACGTGCTATAAAACGACCTAAAAATGAAGCATATGAAAGCACTTATCAATATCACATGATGTGGAAGGTATGCTTGAACTAATAGAATTAACATTAAAGCGCTCGAATTTTTAGACATAGCATCAACTTTACAAGAGAGTATAGAAATAACATCTAATTCCAGTTTACCTCCTACCCGCTTAGGCTTGGTTCCCACAGAGGATCATTAGAAATTGTCAAGAGTCATCTCTTCTATAAGATTGCGTGGTTCATCTTCAGTTTTGTTAATAAGAATACCTCCTTCTACAACATCAATAGTAGATGTTATTGGTTGAGTGAGTCCATTATAAAATGTCTGCACAACCATACACCTTGGAAGACCATGGTGAGGGCATAATCCTGAAAGGCCCTTGAGTTGCTACCAGGTTTCATAGCGCATCTGATATTCCTTTTGGGAGATGGTAGTGATTTGATTCCTCAGGCTTGCCGTTTTACTCGCAGGAAGGAACTTGGCAAGAAAAACTTTTGTAAGCTCGTCTCATGTTGTGATGCATCCTGAAGGTAACGAGTGAGGCCACGCCCTCGCCATATCCCTAACTGAAAAGGGAAATAGGCATAAGCGGATGGCATCTATAGAAACTCCGTTGAGTTTTAATGTGCCATATACATCTAAAAAGGCTGAGAGGTGTATGGTTGGATCTTCTAATGGAGTGCCTCCTCCACTAGGACTGCTGCACCATTGATGTAAGGGCTGGTTTGACCCAAAAGTCATTCGCTTCAGTGGATAGACGAGCGATGCTCGAGGAAGTGCCTTGGATTGCTAGGAAAACAAAATCCTAGAGTGCCCTTCCTTGGTCACCTCCTATTCCTGCCATCGATGAGGAAACCACGTGAGCATTTAGTCTTCACTGTTCTACCCTTAATTTCTTCCTGCTAGGGCTGATAGCCCTTTTGGTTTCTGGATTGAATTTAAACAGAAAGGGACTTCACATATAAAGGTGAAATCTTGTAAAATTACCAACAATATTGCAATGCAAAATAACAAAATATAAAGAGAAAGAAATAATGACAAAAATACTTAGTCAATTTCTAAGGGCTAACTCAATGGCCACAAGTTTGGTCGTCAGGGACCACAGTAATTGATTTAGTTAACGTCTTATTGAAATTGCTAAGTGATCAATCATTTCAACCAGCCAATTTAATCAAAGTAAAGCATCTAGGACTTTGATTCGCCAAGAAAAGTGTTGGACCATTGAGCTAAGCATGCACTTTTCTCGTATTGAATAATCCTAGGAATTGCAATCGAGTTAAATGTAATTCTTTCTTTTAAAATAAATTAAACGGCCTAAACAGATTCAACTAACGCTCTCTCAAGTGTCTTTGATTTAGTCTAGGTTGAAGATTCATGAATGCTAATTCTCCCCTTAGCAAGCAATTCTCTCTCGAGTTTCATTAAGTTAAGTTCTATCGAGGCATTCTAGTGGCGAGTTTGACTTTTCAATACTTCATTCAACTACCTAATATAAGCAAGCAAAATTGGCCAAATTTTACTCACGACATTTCAATCACAAGATAGAAGTAAATCATTCCAATCATGAAATAAGCACAAATTGGAAAGATAAAGGAACCAACTTTCTACCCTTCTCATGCTCCACGGGCATAGGACTTGGGGGTTCCGTGGTGGGGGAATCTTCACTCAAACGGGTTTTAATTGCTAGGTCAAATTAAAGCGCTCTAATTTTTAAGACATATCATCAACTTTTGGAAGAGAGCATAGAAATAACATCTAATTCTAGGTTACCTCCAACTCGCTTTGGTTGGGTTCCGTCAGACAATCATTAGAAAATTTCACTAGTCATCTCTTTTAGAAGATTGTATGGTTCATCTTCAGTTTTGTTCATAAGAGTACCTCCTGCTACCGCATCAATAGTAGATCTTAGTAGTTGAGAGACTCCATTATAAAATGTCGGCACAATCATCCACCTTTGAAGACCATGGTAAGGGCATAATCATAGAAGGTCCTTGAATAGCTCCTAGGCTTCATAGATCATATCATATTCCTTTTGAGAGATGGTAGTGATTTGATTCATAAGCATTGCCGTCTTACTCGAAGAAAGGAACTTGGCAAAAAAAACGTTCGTAAGCTCGTCCCATGTCGTGATGCATCCTGGAGGCAACGAGTGAAGCCAGGCCCTTGCCTAATCCCTAAGTTAAAGGGGAAACAAGTGCAAATGGATGGCATCAGTAGAAACTCCGTTGAGTTTTAATGTGTCATACACCTCTAAAAAGGCCGAAATGTGTAAGTTTGGATCTTCTAACGGGGTGCCTCCGAAATGGGAAGGATATTCCGTCCTAGGAGTGAGAAATTAAGGGTAGAAGAGTCAAAACTAAATGCTCATGTAGTTTCTTCATCGATGGTAAGAATAGGAGGTGACCAAAGGACACTCCGAGATTTTGTTTTCCCAACAATCCAAGGCATTTCCTCCAGCATCGCTCGGCTAAATCAACAACCTCAAGTTTTGTCCCTGACAACGATGCCAAAAACATGATCGCATCCGTAAGCGCATGGATGTTGTACTGTAGACTAAAAAATCATCCTCAGCGACCACAACAATCTATCGAGTTAACGTCTTATTGAAATTGCTATGTGATCAATCTTTTTAGCAAGTCGATTGAAATAAACTAGCTATCTAATTGCAAGTCGATCAAAGTAAAGCATTTAAGAATTTGATTCACTATGTAATGTCTTGGATTATAGAATTAAGCATGCACTTTTCACAAATTGAACGATTCTGGGAATTTCAATCGAGTTAAATTTAATTCTTTCTTTCAAAATAAATTAATGGCCTAAACGAATTCAACTAACACTCTCTCAAGTGTCTTTGATTTAGTATGGGTTGAAGATTCATGAATGCTAAGTCTCCTCTTCACGAGCAATTCTCTCTCAAGTTTCACTAAGTCAAGTTTTATCGAGGCATTCTCGAAGAGAGTTTCACTTTTCAATACTTCATTCAACTACCTAATATAAGCAAGCAAAATTGGTCAAATTCTACTCACAACATTTCAATCTCAAGATAGAAATAAATCATTCCAATCATGAAATAAGCACAAGATTATAATGGTGAAGGATCCAACTATGATACGATGGTTAACAAATCCCGAGATTAACAAAATTACGCACTCATATTTCTAAGTCAGCTAAAAACAAGAGTTTGAGAATAAGTTCAAAGGAAGGAAAATTTTACAACAATGGCAACCCTTCAATTGTGCAGCAATATTCAATACTCCAAGAACAGAGCTTCTCCTTTCAAATTCAACTTTTGATCCAAAAATAAACTAAACTAAACTCCAACTAAAAGGAAGAGATGTGATAGTAGTAGTGAGATGGTTATGGTTGCAGAATTCTGCTCTTTATAAGCCTTGGAAGACGCCCTTTTAAGCAGCAAACGGAGCATCCTCAGCCGCAAAACAACGGAAGATGAAGAGGTTAGCAATTACAGGCTTACCGCGGTCTGTGGAGGACACCACGATCTGACTGTGGTTCTACCTAGCTCTGAAATTTTCTCCCCTTCTCACACTCCACGGGCATAGGCTTGGGGGGTACCTCCATGGTGGGTCAATATCCACTCAAATGGGGCTCACTTGCTAGATCAAATGGTCTAAAATCCTGTAAAAATCATCCGGAAACCACACTCAAGTGTAAAATGAGAATTGGGGCATAAATTATGACATTAAGCCCATGAATTCTAAAAAAAGTGCTATAAAACGACCTAAAACTGAAGCATATGAATGCACTTATCAATATCACATAATGTGGAAGGTGTGCTTGAACTTACAGAATTACCGTTAAAGCGCTCTAATTTTTAGACATAGCATCAACTTTGCAAGAGATTATAGAAATAACATCTAATTCTAGGTCACGTCCAACCCGCTTGGGTTGGGTTCCCTCAGAGAATCATTAGAAATTATCAAGAGTCATCTCTTCTACAAGATTGTGTGGTTCATCTTTAGTTTTGTTAATAAGAGTACCTCTTTCTACCACATCAATAGTAGATCTTAGTGGCTGACTGAGTCCATTATAAAATGTTTGCACGACCATACACCCTTGAAGACCATGGTGAGGGCATAATCATAAAAGGCCCTTGAGTCGCTACCAGGTTTCATAGAGCATATGATCTTCCTTTTGAGAGATGGTAGTGATTTGATTCCTCAAGCTTGCCGTTTTACTTGCAGGAAGGAACCTGGCAAGAAAAACTTTCATAGCCTCGTCTCATGTTGTGATGCATCCTAGAGGTAACGAGTGAGGCCACGCCCTTGCCAGATCCCTAAGTGAAAAGGGAAATAGGCATAAGCGGATGGCATCTATAGAAACTCCGTTCAGTTTTAATGTGCCATATACATCTAAAAAGGCCGAGAGGTGTGTGGTTGGATCTCCTAATGGGGTGCCACCTCTACTGGGATTGCTGCACTATTGATGTAAGGGCTGGTTTGACCCCAAAGTCATTCGCTTCAGTGGATAGACGAGCGATGCTCGAGGAAGTGCGTTGGACTGCTGGGAAAAGAAAATCCCAGAGTGCCCTTCTTTGGTCACCTCCTATTCCTACCATCGATGAGGAAACCACATGATCATTTAGTCTTCAGTCTTCTACCCTTAATTTCTTCCTCCTAAGCCGGATGGTCCTTTTGGTTTCTGGATTGAATTTAAACAGAAAGGGACTTTGCATATAAAGGTGAAATGCTGCAAAAAATTACCAACAATACTACCAACGCAAAATAATGAAATATAAAGAGAAAGAAATAATGATAAAAATTCTTAGTCAATTTCTAAGGGCTAACTCAATATCCACAAGTTTGGTCCTTAGCAACGATGCCAAAAACATTACCATGTCCGCAAGCGCACAGATTTTATGGTAAAAATTAAAAGATCGTCCTCAAGGACTGCAGTAATTGATTGAGTTAACGTCTTATTGAAATTGTTAAGCGATCAATCATTTCAACTAGTCACTTTAATAAAAGTAAAGCTTCTAGGAATTTGATTTGCAAAGAAAAGAGTTGGATCATAGAGTTAAGCATGCACTTTTCTCGGATTGAATAATCCTAGGAATTGCAATCGAGTTAAATGTAATTCTTTCTTTTAAAATAAATTAAATGGCCTAAACATATTCAACTAACGCTCTCTCAAATGTCTTTGATTTAGTCTAGGTTGAAGGTTCATGAATGCTAAGTCTCCTCCTAACAAGCGATTTTCTCTGGAGTTTCACTAAGTTAAGTTCTATCAAGGCATTCTAGTGGCGAGTTTGACTTTTCAATACTTCATTCAACCACCTAATATAAGCAAGCAAAATTGGCCAAATTTTACTAACAACATTTCAATCACAAGATAGAAGTAAATCATTCCAATCAAGAAATAAGCACAAATTGGAAAGATAAAGGAACCAACTTTCTACCCTTCTCATGCTCCATGGGCATAGGGCTTGGGGGTACCTCTGCGGTGGGGGAATATGCACTCAAATGGGGTTCAATCGCTACGTCAAATGGTCTAAAATCATGCAAAAATCATCTGACAACCATACCCAAGTGTAAAATGAGAATATGAGCAGATAATTATGGCATTAAGCCCATAAATTCTAAAAAAAAAGTGCTACAAAACATCCCAAAAATGAAGCATATAGAAGCACTTATCAATATCGCATGATGGGCAAGTTGTGCGTACCCTGAAAAAATTAACATTAAAGCGTTCTAATTTTTAAGACATAACATCAACTTTGGAAGAGAGTATAGAAAAAGCATCTAATTCCAGGTTACCTCCAACTCGCTTGGGTTGGGTTCCCTCAGGCAATCAGTAGAAAATTTTAAGAGTCAGCTCTTTTATAAGATTGTATGGTTCATCTTCAGTTTTGTTCATCAGAGTACCTCCTAGTACCACATCAATAGTAGATCTTAGTAGCTGAGAGACTCCATTATAAAATGTCGGCACAATCATCCACCTTCTAAGACCATGATGATGGCATAATCGTAAAAGGTCCTTGAATCGGCCCTAGGCTTCATAATGCATCTCATCTTCCCTTTGAGAGATGGTGGTGATTTGGTTCCTAAGGCTTGCCATCTTACTCGGAGGAAGGAACTTGGCAAAATTTTTTTTTGTAAGCTCGTCCCATGTCGTGACACAACCTGGAGGCAATGACTGAAGCCAGGCCCTCGCCATATCCCTAAGTTAAAAGGGAAACAAGTGCAAATGGATGACATCTGTAGAAACTCCGTTGAGTTTTAATGTTCCATACACCTCTAAAAAGGCCCAGAGGTGTAAGTTTGGATCTTCTAACGGGGTGCCTCTGAACTAGGAAGGATGTTCCGTCCTAGCAAGGTGAAATTAAGGGTAGAAGAGTGAAGACTAAATGCTCATGTAGTTTCTTCATCGATGGCTAGAATAGGAGGTGACTAAAGAAGGACACTCCGGGATTTTGTTTTCCCGGCAGTCCAAGGAATTTCCTCGAGCGTCGCTCGGCTAACGCAATAACCCTAAGTTTTGTCCCTGACAACGATGCCCAAAACTTGATCGCGTCCATAAGCGCATGGATGTTGTAGTGTAGACTTAAAAATCGTCCTCAATGACCACAGTAATCTATTGAGTAAACGTCTTATTGAAATTGCTAAGTGATCAATCTTTTTAAGAAGTCAATTTAAATAAACTAGTTATCTAATTTGAAATCGATCAAAGTAAAGCATTTAGGAATTTGATTCACTACGGAAAGTCTTGGATTATAGAATTAAGCATGCACTTTTCACGGATTGAACGATTATGGGAATTTCAATCGAGTTAAATTTAATTCTTTCTTTCAAAATAAATTAAATGGCCTAAACGAATTCAACTAACACTCTCTCAAGTGTCTTTGATTTAGTATGGGTTGAAGATTCATGAATGCTAAGTCTCCTCTTTACAAGCAATTCGCTCTCAAGTTTCACTAAGTGAAGTTTTATCGAGGCATTCCCGTAGAGAGTTTCACTTTTCAATACTTCATTCAACTACCTAATATAAGCAAGCACAATTGGTCAAATTCTACTCACAACATTTCAATCTCAAGATAGAAGTAAATCATTCCAATCATGAAATATGCACAAGATTATAATGGTGAAGGAGCCAACTATGATACGATGGTTAACAAATCCCGAGATTAACAAAATTATGCACTCATATTTCTAAGTCAGCTAAAAACAAGAGTTCGAGAATAAGTTCAAAGGAAGGAAAATTTTACAACAATGGCAGCCCTTCAATTGTGCAGCAATATTCGATAATCCAAGAACAGAGCTTCTCCCTTCAAATTCACCTTTTGATCCAAAAATAAACTAAACTAAACTGTAACTAAAAGGAAGAGATGTGAGAGTAGTAGTGAGATGGTTATGGTTGCTGAATTATGTTCTTTCTAAGCCTTGGAACACGCCCTTTTAAGCAGTAAACGGAGCATCCTCAGCCGGAAAAAGAAGGAAGAAGAAGAGGTTAGCAGTTACAGGCTCACCACAGTCCTTGGAGGACACCATGGTCTGACAGTGGCTTTAGCTGTTTCTGAAATTTTCTCCCCTTCTCACGTTCCACGGCCATAGGCTTTGGGGTACCTCCATGGTGGGTCGATATCCACTGAAATGGGGGTCACTTGCAGGATCAAATGGTCTAAAATCCTATAAAAATCATCCAGGAAGCATACCAAATTATAAAACGAGAATAGGAGCATAAATTATGGCATTAAGCCCATAAATTCTCAAAAAAGTGCTATAAAACGACCTAAAAATGAAGCATATGAGTGCACTTATCAATATCACATGATGTGGAACGTGTGCTTGAACTGACAAAAGTAACACTAAAGCGCTCTAATTTTAAGACATAGCATCAACTTTACAAGAGAGTATAGAAATAACATCTAATTCCAAGTTACCTCCAACCCGCTTGGGTTGGGTTCCCTCAGAGGATCATTAGAAATTGTCAAGAGTCATCTCTTGTATAAGATTGTGTGATTCATGTTCAGTTTTGTTAATAAGAGTTCCTCCTTCTACCACATCAATAGTAGATCTTAGTGGCTGAGTGAGTCCATTATAAAGTGTCTACACGACCATACACCTTGGAAGACTGTGGTGAGGGCATAATCATAAAAGGCCATTGAATCGCCACCAGGTTTCATAGAGCATTTGATCTTCCGTTTGAGAGATGGTGGGTATTTGATTCCTCAGGCTTGCCGTTTTACTCGGAGGAAGAAACTTGGCAAGAAAAACTTCCGTAAGCTCGTCTCATGTTGTGATGCATCCTAGAGGTAACGAGTGAGGCCACGCCCTCGCCATATCCCTAATTGAAAAGGCAAATTGGCATAAGCGGATGGCATCTGTAGAAACTTCGTTGAGTTTTAATGTGCCATATACATCTAAAAAGGACGAGAGGTGTAAGCTTGGATATTCTAACGGTGTGCCTCCTCTACTGGGACTGCTGCACCATTTGATGTAAAGGCTGGTTTGAGCCCAAAGTCGTTCGGTTCTATGGATAGACGAGCGATGCTTGAGGAAATGCCTTGGACTGTTGGGAACACAAAATCCTAGAGTGTGCTTCTTTAGTCACCTTTTATACCTGCCACCGATGAACAAACTAGATGAGGATTTAGTCTTCACTGTTCTACCCTTAATTTCTTCCTCCTCGGGCCGATAGTCCTTTCGGTTTCTGGACTGAATTTGAACAGCAAGGGACTTCACATAAAAAGTTGAAATCCTGCAAAATTACCAACAATACTACCAATGCAAAATAATGAAATATAAGAACAAAGAAATAATGCCAAAAATACTTTGTCAATTTCTAAGGGCCAACTCCATATCCACAAGTTTGGTCCTTGGCAATGACGCCAAAAACTTTACCATGTCCACAAGCGCACGGATTTTGTGGTATAAAATAAAAGATCGTCCTCAGGGACCGGAGTAATTGATTGAGTTAACATCTTATTGAAACTACTAAGCGATCAATCATTTCAACCAGTTAATTTAATCAAAGTAAAGCATCTAACAATTTGATTTGCCAAGAAAAGAGTTGGATCATAGAATTAAGCATGCAATTTTCTCGGATTGAATAATCCTAGGAATTGCAATCGAGTTAAACGTAATTCTTTCTTTCAAAATAAATTAAACGGCCTAAACAAATTCAACTAGCGCTCTCTCAAGTGTCTTTGATTTAGTCTAGGTTGAAGATTCATGAATGCGAAGTCTCCTCTTAACAAGCAATTCTCTCTCAAGTTTCACTAAGTTAAGTTCTATCGAGGCATTCTAGTGGCGAGTTTGACTTTTCAATACTTCATTCAACTACCTAATATAAGCAAGCAAAATAGGCCAAATTTTACTCACAATATTTCAATCACAAGATATAAGTAAATCATTCCAATCATGAAATAAGCACAAATTGTAAAGATAAAGGATCCAACTTTCTACCCTTCTCATGCTCCATGGGCATGGGGGTTGGGGGTACCTCCGTGGTGGAGGAATATGCACTGAAATGGGGTTCAATCGCTGGGTCAAATGGTCTAAAATCGTGCAAAAATCATCCGACAACCATACCCAAGTATAAAACAAGAATATGAGCAGATAATTGTGGCATCAAGCCCATAAATTCTAAAAAAAAGCGCTACAAAATGTCCGAAAAATGAAGCATATAGAAGTACTTATCAATATCGCATGATGGGCAATGTGTGCATACCCTGAAAAAATTAGCATTAAAGCGGTCTAATTTTCAAGACATAGCATCAACTTTGGAAGAGAGCATAGAAATAACATCTAATTCTAGGTTACCTCCAACCCGCTTGGGTTGGGTTCCCTCAAACAATCATTAGAAATTTTCAAGAGTCATCTCTTTTATAAGATTGTATGGTTCATCTTCAGTTTTGATCAAAAGAGTACCTCCTACTACCACATCAATAGTAAATCTTAGTAGCTGAGAGACTCCATTATAAAATGTCGACATAATCATCCACCTTTGAAGACCATGGTGAGGACATAATCTTAAAAGGTCCTTGAATCGCTCCTAGGCTTCATATAGCATCTCATCTTCCTTTTGAGAGATGGTGATGATTTGATTCCTAACGCTTGCCGTCTTACACGGAGGAAGGAACTTGGCAAAAAAGCTTTCGTAAGCTCGTCCCATGTCATGACGCATCCTGGAGGCAGTGAGTGGAGCCAGGCCCTTGTCTTATCCCTAAGTTAAATGGGAAACAAGTGCAAATGGATGGCATCTGTAGAAACTCTGTTGAGTTTTAATGTGTCATACACCTCTAAAAAGGCCGAGAGGTGTAAGATTGGATCTTCTAACAGGGTGCCTCCGAACGAGGAAGGATGTTCCGTCCTAGGAGGGAGAAATTAAGAGTAGAAGAGTGAAGACTAAATACTCATTTAGTTTCATCATCGATGGCAAGAATAGCAAGTGACCAAAGAAGGACACTCCAGGATTTTGTTTTCTCGACAGTCCAAGGCATTTCCTCAAGCATTGCTCGGCTAACTCAATAACCCCGAGTTTGGTCCCTGACAACGATGCCAAAAACTTGATCGCGTCCGTAAGCGCATGGATGTTATATGGTAGACTAAAAAATCATCCTTAGGGACCACAGTAATCTATCGAGTTAACGTCTTATTGAAATTCCTAAGTGATCAATCTTTTTAATAAGTCGATTTAAATAAACTAGTTATCTAATTTTAAGTTGTTCAAAGTCAAGAATCTAGGAATTTGATTCACCAAGTAAGGAGTTTGATCATAGAATTACACATGCACTTTTCACGGACTGAACGATTCTGGGAATTTCAATCGAGTTAAATTTAATTCTTTCATTCGAAATAAATTGAATTGCCTAAACGAATCCAACTAACACTCTCTCAGGTGTCTTTGATTTAGTCTGGGTTAAAGATTCATATGAATGCTAAGTCTCCTCTTAACAAGAAATTCTCTCTCAAGTTTAACTAAGTCAAGTTTTTGTCGAGGCATTCTCGTAGACAGTTTTACTTTTCAATACTTCATTCAACTACCTAACATAAGCAAGCAAAATTAGTCAAATTCTACTCACAACATTTCAATCTCAATATAGAAGTAAATCATTCTAGTCATGAAATAAACACAACATTATAACGGTGAAGGATCCAACTATGATACGATGGCTAACAAATCTCGAGATGAACAAACCTATGCACTCATATTTCTAATTCAACTAAAAACAAGAGTTCGAGAATAGGTTCAAAGAAAGTAAAATTTTACAATAATGGCAACCCTTTAATTGTGCAGAAATATTCAATACTCCAAGAACGGAGCTTCTCCATTCAAATTCACCTTTTGATCCAAAAATAAACTAAACTAAACTCTAACTTAAAGGAGGAGATGTGAGAATAGTGGTGAGATGGTTATGGTTGTAGAATTCCGTTCTTTATAAGCCTTGGAACATGCCCTTTTAAGCAACAAACAGAGCATCCTCAGACGCAAAACGAAGGAGGATGAAGAGTTTAGCAGTTACAGGCTCACCACGGTCCATGGACGGCACCATGGTCTGACCGTGGTTCTAGCTGGTTTCGAAATTTTCTCCGCTTCTCACACTCTACGGGCATAGGCTTGGGGGTACCTTTGTGGTGGGTCAATATCCACTCAAATGGGGGCACTTCCTGGATCAAATCATCTAGCATAAAACGAGAATAGGAGCATAAATTATGACATTAAGGCCATAAATTCTCAAAAAAGTGCTATAAAACGACCTAAAAATGAAGTGTATACATGCACTTATCAATATCACATGATGTGGAAGGTGTGCTTGAACTGACAGAATTAACATTAAAGCGTTGTAATTTTTAGACATAGCATCAACTTTACAAGAGAGTATAGAAATAACATCTAATTCCAGGTTACCTCGAACCCGCTTGAGTTGGGTTCCCTTAGAGGATCATTAGAAAATCTCAAGAGTCATCTCTTCTATAAGATTGTGTGGTTCATCTTCAATTTTGTTAATAAGAGTACCTTCTTCTACCACATCAATAGTCGATCTTAGTGGCTGAGTGAGTCCATTATAAAATTTCTGCACGACCATACACCTTGGACGACCATGGTGAGGTCATAATAATAAAAGGCCCTTGAATCGCTACCAGGTTTCATAGAGCATCTAATCTTCCTTTTGAGAGATGGTCGTGATTTGATTCCTCAGGCTTGCTATTTTACTCGAAGGAAGGAACTTGGCAAGAAAAACTTTCGTAAGCTCGTCTTATGTTGTGATGCATCCTGGAGGTAACGAGTGAGGCCACGCCCTCACCATATGCCTAAGTGAAAAGGGAAATAGGCATCAGCGAATGGCATCTGTAGAAACTTCGTTGAGTTTTAATGTGCCATATACATCTAAAAAGGCCGAGAGGTGTAAGCTTGGATCTTCCATTGGGGTGCCTCCTCCACTGGGACTGCTGCACCATTGATGTAAGGGCTGGTATGAGCCCAAAGTCGTTCGCTTCTATGGATAGACAAGCCATGCTCGAGGAAATGCCTTGGACTGCTGGGAAAACAAAATCCTAGAGTGTCCTTCTTTGGTTACCTCCTATTCCTGCAATCGATGAAGAAACTACATGAGCATTTAGTCTTCACCCTTCTACCCTTAATTTCTTCCTCCTAGGGCGATTAGTCCTTTCGGTTTGTGGATTGAATTTAAACAGAAAGGGACTTCACATATAAAAGTGAAATCCTGCAAAATTACCAACAATACTACCAATGCAAAATAATGAAATATAAAGAGAAAAAAATAATGACAAAAATACTTAGTCATTTTCTAAGGGCTAAATCAATATCCACAAGTTTTGTGCTTGGCAACGACACCAAAAACTTTACCACATTTGCAAGTCCACGAATTTTTGTGGTATAAATTAAAAGATCATCCTCGGGGACTGCAGTAATTGATTGAGTCATTGTCTTATTGAAATTGCTAAGTGATCAATCATTTCAACCAGTCAATTTAATCAAAGTAAAGCATCTAGGAATTTGATTTGCCAAGAAAAGATTTGGATCATAGAATTGAGCATGCACTTTTCTCGGATTGAATAATCCTAGGAATTGCAATCGAGTTAAATGTAATTATTTCTATCAAAAAAAATTAAACGGCCTAAACAAATTCAACTAACGCTCTCTCAAGTGTCTTTGATTTAGTCTAGGTTGAAGATTCATGAATGCGAAGTCTACTCTTAACAAGCAATTCTCTCTCGAGTTTCACTAAGTTAAGTTCTATCGAGGCATTCTGGTGGCATGTTTGACTTCTCAATACTTCATTAAACTACCTAATTTAAGCATGCAAAATTGGCCAAATTTTACTCATAACATTTCAATCACAAGATAGAAGTAAATCATTCCAATAATGAAATAAACACAAATTGCAAAGATAAAGGATCCAACCTTCTACCCTGCTCATGCTCCACGGGCATAGGGCTTGGGGGTACCTCCGTGGTGGGGGAATATGCATTCAAATGGGGTTCAATTGTTGAGTCAAATGGTCTAAAATCCTACAAAAATCATCCGAGAACCATCCCCAACTGTAAAACGAGAATGTGAGCAGATAATTGTGAGATTAAGCCCATAAATTCTCAAAAAAGCACTACAAAACGTCCTCAAAATGAAGCATATAAAAGCACTTATCAATATCGCATGATAGGGAAGGTGTGCATACCCTGAAACAATTAACATTAAAGCGCCCTAATTTTTAAGACATAGCATCAGCTTTGGAAGAGAGTATAGAAATAACATCTAATTCCCGGTTACCTCCAACCCGCTTGGGTTGGGTTCCTTCAGGCTATCATTAGAAATTTTCAATAGTCATCTCTTTTATAAGATTGTATGCTTCATCTTCAGCTTTGTTCATTAGAGTACCTCATGCTACCACATCAATAGTAGATCTTAGTAGTTGAGAGACTCCATTATAAAATGTCGGCACAATCATCCACCTTTGAAGACCATATTGAGGGCATAATCGTAAAAGGTGCTTGAATCGCTCCTAGGCTTCGTAGATCATCTCGTCTTCCTTTTGAGGGATGGTGGTGATTTGATTCCTAAGGCTTGTCATCTTACTCGGAGGAAGGAACTTGGAAAAAAAAACTTTCGTAAGCTCTTCCCATGTCGTGACGCATCTTGGAGGCAACGAGTGAAGCGAGGCCCTCGCCTTATCCCTATGTTTAATGGGAAACAAGTGCAAATGGATTGTATCTGTAGAAACTCCATTGAGTCTTAATGTGTCATACACCTCTGAAAAGGCCGAGAGGTGTAAGTTTGGATCTTCTAACGGGCTGCCTCCAAATTGGGATTGCTGCACCTTTGATATAGGGGCTGGTTTGAGCCCAAAGTTGTTTGCTTCAGTGGTTAGCCGAGCGATACTCCAGGAAATGCCCTGAATTGTAGGGTTGATAAAATCCTATCGTGTCCTTCTTTGGTCACTTCCTATTCCTGCCATCGATGAAGCAACTACAAGAGCATTTAGTCTTTGCTCTTCTACCGTTAATTTCTTCGTCCTAGAGCGGAAAGTCCTTTTGACTTCATGATTGAATTCAAATGGAAATGGATTTCGCATATAAAGGAGAAATCCTGCAAAATTATTTAAAAAACTGCGAACGCATATAAAAAATATAAAGAGAAAGAAAGAATGACAAAAATGCTGAGCCAATTTCTTAGGGCTAACTCAATATCCGCAAGTTTGGTCCGCGGCAACGATGCCGAAAACTTGGTCACATCCGCAAACGCACGGATGTTGTCGTATAGATTAAAAGATTGTCCCCAAGAACCACAGTACTCTATCGAGTTAACATCATATTCAAATTGCTAAGCGATCAATCTTTTCATTCAGTCGATTTAAATAAACGAGTTATCTAATTTAAAATCAATCAAAGTAAAGCATCTAGAAATTTGATTCACCAAGCCAAGAGTTGGATAATAGAATTGAGCGTGCACTTTTCAAAAATCGAACGATTCTAGGAATTCCAATGGATTTAAATTTAATTCATTCTTTCAAAATAAATTAATATGCCTAAACAAATTCAAATAACACTCTTAAGTGTCTTTGATTTAGTCTGGGTTGGAGATTCATGAATGCTAAGTCTCCTCTTAACAAGCAATTCTCTTTCGAGTTTCACTAAGTAGAGTTCTATCGACGCATTCTAGTAGCGAGTTTCACTTTTCAGTACTTCATTCAACTACATAGCATAAGCAAGCAAGATTGGTCAAAGTCCACTCATAAAATTTCAATCTCAAGATAAACGTAAGTCATTCCAATCGTGCAAGATCCAACTATAATGCTACGACTAACAAATCCCTAGATTAAATAAAACTACTAACTCATATTTCTAATTAAACTAAAAACAAGAGTTCAAGAATAAGTTAAAAGGAAGGAAAATTTTACAAAAATGGTAGCCCTTTAATTGTGTAACAATATTCAAGCTTCCAACAGCAAAGCTTCTCCCTTCAAATTCACCTTTCGATTAAACAACAAACTAAACTAAACTCTAACTAAAAGAGAGGGATGTGAGAGTAGTAGTGAGATGGTTATGGTTGCTGAATTCTATTCTTTATAAGCCTTGGAACACACCCTTTTCAGCAGCAAACAGTGCATCCTTAGCCGCACAATGAAGGAAGATGAAGAAGTTAGCTATTATAGGTTCACCACAGTACCTCCTTCTACCACATCAATAGTAGATCTTAGTGGCTGAGTGACTCCATTGTAAAATGTTTGCACGACCATCCGCCTTTGAAGACCATGGTGAGGGCATAATCATAAAAGGGCCTTGAATCGCTCCTAGGCTTCGTGGAGCATCTCATCTTCTTTTTGAAAGACAGTAGTGATTTGATTCCTCAAGCTTACCGTCTGACTTGGAGGAAGGAACTTGGCAAGAAAAACTTTCCTAGGCTCGTCCCATGTGGTGATGCATCCTGGAGGCAATGAGTGAGTCCACAGCCTCGCCTTATCCTTAAGTGAAAAGGGAAATAGGTGCACGCGGATGGCATCTGTAGAAACTCTGTTGAGTTTAATTGTGTCATATACATCTAAAAACACCAAGAGGTGTAAGTTTGGATCTTCTAATGGGGCGCCTCCAAACTGGGATTGCTACACCATTGATATAAGGGATGGCTTGAGCCCGAAGTTGTCTACTTCTATGGTTAGCTGAGCAATAATTGAGGAAATGCCTTGGACTGTCGAGAAATCAAAATCCCGGAATGTCCTTCTTTCGTCACCTCCTATTCCAACCATCCATGAAGAAACTACATGAGCATTTAGTCTGCGCTCTTCTACCGTTAATTTCTCCCTCCTAGGGTGGAACATCCTTCCGATTTTTGGATGGAATTTGAATGGAAAGAGACTTCGCATGCAATGGCGAAATCCTGCAAAATTACCAACAAAACTACCAACACAAGATAAAAAATATAATGAGAAAGAAATAATGACAAAAATCCCGAGCCAATTTCTAAGGGCTAACCCAATATCCACAAGTTTGGTCCCTAGCAACGATGCCAAAAACTTGATCACGTCCGTGAGCACATGAATGTTGTAGTATAGACTAAAAAATCGTTCTCACGGACCATAGTGATCTAGCTAGTTAACGTCTGATTTAAATTGCTGAGCGATCAATCTTTTTAGCCAGTCGATTTAAATAAACTATTTATCTAATTTGAAATCAATCAAAAGCAAAGCATCTAGGAATTTGATACACCAAGTAAAGAGTTGGATCATCGAATTAAGCATGCACTTTTCACGGATTGAACGATTTTGGGAATTTCAATTGAGTTAAATTCAATTCCTTCTTTCAAAATAAATGAAATTGTCTAAACGAATTCAATTAACACTCTCTCAAGTGTCTTTGATTTAGTATGGGTTGAAGATTCATGAATGCTAAGTCTCCTCTTAATAAGCAATTCTCTTTTGAGTTTCGCTAAGTTGAGTTCTATCAACGCGTTTAAGTAGCGAATTTTCACTTTTCAGTACTTCATTCAACTACCTAGCATAAGCAAGCAAGATCGGTCAAATTCTACTGACAACATTTCAATCTCAAGATAAAAGTAAATCATTACAATCATGAAATAAGTAAAAGATTGAAAAGATGAAGGATCCAACTATGATGCTACGCCTAACAAATCCCTAGATTAAATAAAATTACTAACTAATATTTCTAATTCAACTAAAAACAAGAGTTCAAGAATAAGTTAAAAGGAAGGAAAATTCTACAAAATGGTTGCCCTTCAATTGTGCAACAATATTCAATCCCCCACGAGCAAAGCTTCTCCCATCAAATTCACCTTTTGATTGAACAACAAACTAAACTAAACTCTAAATAAGAGGGATGTGAGAGTAGTAGTGAGATGGTTATGGTTGCTGAATTCTCTTCTTTATAAGCCTTGGAACATGCCCTTTTAAGCAGTAAACGGAGCATCCTCAGCCGCACAACGAAGGAAGATGAAGAAGTTAGCTGTTATAGGTTCACCACAGTACCTCCTTCTACCACATCATTAGTAGATCTTAGTGGATGAGTGACTCCATTATAAAATGTTTGCACGATCATGCACCTTTGAAGACCATGGTGATGCATAATCCTAAAAGGCCCTTAAATCGCTCCTAGGCTTCATGGAGCATCTCATCTTCCTTTTGAAAGATGGTAGTGATTTGATTTCTCAGGCTTGCTGTCTTACTTGGAGGAAGGAACTTGGCAACAGAAACATTTGTAAGCTCATCCTGTGTTGTGATGCATCCTTGAGGCAATGAGTGAGGCCACTGTCTCGCCTTATCGCTAAGTGAAAAGGGAAATAGGCCCAAATGGATTGCATATGTAGAAACTCCGTTGAGTCTTAATGTGTCATACACATCTAAAAAGGCCGAGAGGTGTAAGTTTGGATCTTCTAACAGGGTGCCTCCAAACTGGGATTGCTACACCATTGATATAAGGTTTGGTTTGAGCCCAAAGTTGTTTGCTTCTATGGTTAGCCGAGCGATAATCGAGCAAATGCTTTGGACTGCTGCGAAAACAAAATCGTTGAGTGTCCTTCTTTGGTCACCTCTTATTCCTGCCATCCATGAACAAACTACATGAGCATTTAGTCTTTGCTCTTCTACCCTTAATTTCTTCCTCCTAGGATGGAACATCGTTTAGGTTTCTTGGATCGAATTCAAATGGAAAGGGCTTCGCATACAAAAGAAAAATCCTGTAAAATTACCAACAAAACTACCAATGCAAGATAAAAAATATAAAGAGAAAGAAATAATGACAAAAAATTTTAGTAAATTTCTAAGGGCTAACTCAATATCCCCAAGTTTGGTCCGTGACAACGATGGTAAAAACTTGATCGTGTCCATAAGCGCATGGATGTTGTAGTATAGATTAAAAAATTGTCCTCAGGGACAACACTAATCTATCAAGTTAACGTCTTATTAAAATTGCTGAGCGATTAATGTTTTTAATAAGTCGATTTAAATAAACTAGTTAAGTAATTTGAAATCGATCAAAGTAAAGCATCTTGGAATTTGATTCACTAACTAAAGAGTTAGATCATACAATTAAGCATGCACTTTTCATGGATTGAACGATTTTGGGAATTTTAATTGAGTGAAATTTAATTCTTTCTTTCAAAATAAATTAAATTGCCTAAACGAATTCAACTAACACACTTTCAAGTGTCTTTGATTTAGTCTAGGTTGAAGATTCATGAACGCTAAATCTCCTCTTAACAAGTAATTCCCTCTTGAGTTTCACTAAGTCAAGTTTTGTCGAGGTGTTCTCATAGCGAGTTTCACTTTTCAGTACTTCATTCAACTACCTAACATAAGCAAGCAAAATTGGCCAAATTCTACTCACAACATTTCAATCTCAAGATAGAAGTAAATCATTCAAACCATGAAATAAGCACAAGATTATAAAGGTGAAGGATCTAACTATGATACTATGGCTAACAAATCCCGAGATAAACAAAATTACTCACTCATATTTCTAATTCAACTAAAACAGGAGTTTGAGAATAAGTTCAAAGGAACGACAACTTTACAAGAATGGCAGCACTTCAATTATGCAATAATATTCAAGCCTCCAGGAGCAAAGCTTCTCCCTTCGAATTCACCTTTTGATCCAAAAATAAAGTAAGCTAAACTCAAACTAAGAGAAAGAGATGTGAGAGTGGTAGTGAGATGGTTATGGTTGCTGAATTTTGTCTTTATAAGCCTTAGAACACCCCTTTTATGTAGCAAACAGAGCATGCACAACCGCAAAATGAACGAAGATGAAGCGTTTAGCAGTTACAGGCTCACCACAATCCATGGAGGACACCATGTTTGATCGTGGTTCTAGCTGGTTCCGAAATTTTCTCCCCTTCGCACGCTCCACAAACATAGGCTTGGGGGTACCTTCGGTGGTGGGTCAATATCCACTTAATTGGAGGTCAGTTGTAGGTTCAAATGGTCTAAAATCCTATAAAAATCGTCCGGGAACCATACCTAAGCATACAACAAGAATAGGAGCATCAATTATGATATTAAGCACATACATTCTCAAAAAAGTGTATCAAAACGTCCTAGAAATGAAACATATGAAAGCACTTATCAATATCACATGATGTGGAAGGTATGCTTGAGCTAACAGAATTAACATTAAAGCACTTTAATTTTTAAACATAGCATCAACATTACAAGAGATTATAGAAATAACATCTAATTCCAGGTTACATACAACCCACTTGGGTGGGGTTCCCTCAGAGGATCGTTAGAAATTTTCAAGAGTCATATGTTCTGTAAGATTGTATGGTTCATCTTCAGTTTTGTTAATAAGAGTACCTCCTTCTACCATATCAATAGTAGATCTTAGTGGCTGAGTGACTCCATCATAAAATGTATGCACGATCATCCACCTTTGAAGATCATGGTGAGGGCATAATCATAAAAGGCCCTTGAATCACTCCCAAGCTTCATAGAGCATCTGATCTTCCTTTTGAGAGATGGTGATTTGATTACTCGAGCTTGCCATCTCACTCGAAGGAAGGAACTTGGCAAGAAAAACTTTCTTAAGCTCGTCCTATGTTGTGATGCATCCTGAAGGCAACGAGTGAAGCCACGCCCTCGCCTTATCCCTAAGTGAAAAGGGAAATAGGCGCAAGCAGATGGCATCTGTAGAAACTCCGTTAAGCTGTAATTTATTGTACACCTCTAAAAAGGCTGAGAGGTGTAAGTTCGGAACTTGATGGAGACCTCTCCATCCCCTTTGATTAGAAAAAATCAAATCAATTAGATTATGTTAATATGCTGGCTAAAGGGTGATTAAATCATCCAAGTTTTGTTTTAGTTGTTTCATTGCAGGACAAAAGGGAAGAATCCAGCACTGACCCTATATTGCAAGCAAATTTCAACCAGCATAAAAATGGTTTATGTCTGAATTTTTTACATGGATTTTAAGCTTAAGATGTCAGCTTTCCAACAAGACAATTTTCATCCAATTTGGAGTTCATGTGGTCGTGCAAATCAGCCATTTACCAAGATGTGTCAAAACTGTCCAGCAAACCAGAAACAACCCGGTTTTGTTTAAATCATAACTTAAGCTATACTAATGCTTAAGTTACGAATTTATACATTTTTGGAGTCCTCAAGATGTGTACTTTCAGGTCCAAGCATCAAATTCCAATAATGCACACAAGAGGATGAAGAAACAAGGTGTTTTTCCAAACCGGTCAGATTAGGCCCTAATCTGCGCGGTAAAATGTTTAAGCCTAATTACCCTACTTAAACATGTCCTAACCTTGATTTCTTTGTTGGGGGGGATTATATACATACTAAAGTTACCCCCACATGATTAAAATCACAACCATACCCATTTGTACTGTGCTTAACAAGTTGTATAAAACCCGGACGAAACTGCCCCTGAACCCGATTTTGTATAAACCGGTTCTTTCTAAACCTCCAGCCAGATTTCTTCACTTGAATGCAGCTAGGCACGACCATATATGCTTGGTACACACTTATAGGCCTTCATTGATTGGTTTCATGGCCAAAAGGAGGTCCAATGGGAGCTTACTTGGTGGCAATGTGTTGCTTAACTCCTATTGGCCAGCCGTAATGCCTTTGCGGCTGTCCAATGAGATTGTAGCAACAAATTCAGCTTGGATTAAGCTTAGTTTAAGTGTTAATTGATGTATTAATAAGTTAGACATAGTTTTACTTTTTATTTCAATATATTAGTTTAGGTTAAGAATCCTGTAATTTAGGTTAGTGCAATTCAGGTTGTAATTAGCACTAATACCTTTCCTAAGCATGAAGAAAGGTTGTAAGGTGTTTATTTTACTAGCTAGAAGGGTCTTGGCTGCCTATTAAAGGAAGCCCACGCCCCCCCCCCCCCTTGTACATCATCCAACTTTGAATCAAAAACTCCTTTGAAAGCTAGAAGCTTTTGGTGCTTAGGCACAAACACAAATTCTTGCTTGTTTATCCTTAATTAGGCCAATTAAGGTGGTGTTCAAGTGAGTCTTAACAAGGATTAAGTGGTGTTTCTGTATCTTAATCTAAGTTAAGGGCCCTAAACTTAAGCTTGGTGGTGATTTCTGTATCCTTGCTTTAAGTTTAGTTCTATCCTTTGATGCAAACACTCAAGGTTTTCCTAAGGGAGCTTAATTGAGTTTTACTAGCTTTCTCTTGAGTTAGTAATTCTTAGTTTTGCTTCACCTCCATATTCCCACACTTACAAGCACCTTCCAAGTCCATTCCCTTGCTCCCACAAAGCTAAAACTATCACCAAAAGGTTGAATACTTAGCCACCTACACAAATCCCTCCAACCGTGCAAAGGGAATACCTCACGGCCTCTTGGACAGCAAAGTGGCACGGTCACCCCATGCCATAGGGCACAACCGTGCCTCCCCTAGCCGTGGCCAAAGTTGCTTGGTTGCTCTCCTTTTTGGTTGCTTGTTCCCTAATTCCATTTCCCCCTTGTGTTATACATCCCTTCACATTAAAGAGCCATTGTTTTCCCACTTAGAATCACTTGATTCTAAGCTTCCATTCTCCCTTCACATACTTGATGCCTCACAACCATCATTTAATGTGTTCATTTTCACTTGTTTCCCCTTGATGTTATCTTCCCTTCGTTGCTAAGTTAGTTGCATTCTATTGAACCCTAGCTTGGTCATCGGCAGATACATCAGACCTTTTGACGGGTTGCCTCCGAACTAGGATTATCGCACCAATGATATAAGGGATGGTTTGAGCCCAAAGTTCTTCGCTTCTATGGTTAGCCGTGCGATGCTTAAAGAAATGCCTTGCACTACCGGAGTAATAAAATCCCCAAGTGTGTGTCTTTGGTCACTTACTATTCATGCGGTCAATGAAGAAACTGCATGAGCATTTAGTCTTTGCTTTTCTACCCTTAATTTCTTTCTCCTAGAGCGGAAAGTCCTTTCGATTTTTAGATTGAATTAAAACGGAAAGGGACTTCGCAGATAAAGGAGAAGTCCTGCAAAACTACCAACAAAACTACCAACACAAATAAAAAATGTAAAGAGAAAGAAAGAATGACAAAAATGTTTAGTCAATTTCTAAGGGCTAACTCCATATCTCCAAGTTTGGTCCCTAGTGGTGATGCCAAAAACTTCATCATGTGCGTAAGCACACGGATGTTGTAATATAGATTAAAATATCATCCCAAGGGACCACAGTAATATATCGAGTTAACGTCTTATTGAAATTGCTAAGCGATGAATCTTTTCAATTAGTCGATTTAAATAATTTAGTTATCTAATTTGAAATCAAGAAAACCAAAGCGTCTACGAATTTGATTCATCAAGTAAAGAGTTGGATCATAGAATTAAGCATGCACTTTTTACAGATTGAGCGATTCTAGGAATTGCAATCGAGTTAAATTTATTTCTTTCTTTCAAAATAAATTAAATTGCCTAAACGAATTAGGCTAACACTCTCTTAAGTGTCTTTGATTTAGTTTAGGTTGAAGATTCATGAACGCTAAGTCCCCTCTTAACAAGCCATTCTCTCTCGAGTTTCACTTAGTAAAGTTCTATTGAGGCGTTCTAGTAGCGATTTTCACTTTTCAAAACTTCATTCAACTACCTGACATGAGCAAGCAAAATAGGCCAAATTCTACTCACAACCTTTCAATCTCATGATAGAAATAAATCATTCCAAGTATGAAATAAGCACAAGATAGTATAGATAAAGGATCCAACTACAATACTATGGCTAATAAATCCCTAGATTAAATAAAACTAGTCACTCATATTTCTAATTCAACTAAGAACAAGAGTTCAAGAATAAGTTCAAAGGAAGGAAAATTTTACAACAATTACAGCCCTTTAATTGTGCAATAATATTCAAGCCTCTAAGAGCAAAGCTTCTCCCTTCAAATTCACCTTTTGATCCAAAAATAAACTAAACTGAACTCTAATTAAAAGAGTGAGATGTGCGAGCAGTAGTGAGATGGCTATGGTTGTTGAATTCTGTTCTTTGTAAGCCTTCGAACAGGCCCTTTTAAGCAGCAAACGTAGTATCCCCAGCTGCACAAAAAAGGAAGATGAAAAGGCTAGCAATTATAGGCTCACCACGGTTCATGGGGGACACCACGGTTTGATTGTAGTTCTGGCTGGTTCCGAAACTTTCTACCTTTCTCATGCTCCACGGGCATAGGGCTTGAGGTACCTCTATGGTGGGTTAATATGCACTTAAATAAGGGTTAATTGCTGGATCAAATGGTCTTAAATCCTACAAAAATCATCCAAGAACCACACCTAAGTATAAAACGAGAATGGGAGCATAAATTACTACATTAAGCCCATAAATTCTCAAAAAAGTGCAACAAAACGTCCTAAAAAGGAAGCATGTAAAAGCACTTATCAATATCAAACGATGGGGAAGGTGTGCTTCAACCAACAAAATCAATGTTAAAACACTCTAATTTTTTAGACATAGCATCAACTTTAGAAGACAGTATAGAAATAACATGTAATTCCAGGATACCTCCAACCTGCTTGGGTTTGGTTCCCTCAGAGGATCATTAGAAATTGTCAAGAGTCATCTCTTCCATAAGATTGTATGGTTCATCTTAAGTTTTCTTCGTAAGAGTACCTCCTGCTACCACATCAATAGTAGATCTCAGTGGCTGAGTTCCGCCATTATAAAATGTTTTCAAGATTATCCACCTTAGAAGACCATGGTGAGTGCATAATCGTAAAAGGTCCTTGAATTGCTCCCAGGCATCATCGACCATGTCATCTTCCTTTTGAAAGATGGCAGTGATTTGATTCCTCAAGCATCCCGTCTTACTCGGAGGAAGGAACTTGGCAAGAAAAACTTTCGTAAGCTCATCCCATGTTGTGATGCATCCTAGAGGCAACGAGTCAAGCCATGCCCTTACCTTATCCCTAAGTGAAAAGGGAAATAAGCACAAGTGGATGGCATCTGTAGAAACTCCTTTGAGTTTTAATGTGTCATACACCTCTAAAAAGGCCGAGCGGTGTAAGTTTTGTTCTTCTAACGGGGTGCCTCCAAACTAGGATTGTTGCACCATTAATATAAGGGCTAGTTTGAGCCCAAAGCTGTTCGCTAATATGGTTAGCCAAGCGATGCTAGAGGAAATGCCTTGGACTGCCGGGGTAGCAAAATCCTGGAGTGTCTTTCTTTGGTCACCTCCTATTCTTGCCATCGACGAAGAGACTACATGAGCATTCAGTCTTTGCTCTTCTACCCTTAATTTCTTCCTCCTACAGCAGAAAGTCATTTTGATTTCTGGATCGAATTCAAATGAAAAGGGACTTCGCATATAAAGGAGAAATCCAGCAAAATTACCAACAAAATTACCAACGTAAATAAAAAATATAAAGAGAAAGAAAGAATTACAGAACTGCTTAGTTAATTTCTGAGGGCTAACTTAATATCCACAAGTTTGGTCGCTAGCAACGATGCCAAAAACTTGATCACGTTCGCAAGCACATAGATATTGTAGTATAGATTTAAAGATCGTCCTCAGGGACCACAGTAATCTATCGAGTTATCGTCTTATTAAAATTGCTAAGCAATCAATCTTTTCAATCAGTTGATTTAAATAAACTAGTTATCTAATTTGAAATCAATCAAAGTAAAGCGTCTAGGAATTTGATTCACCAAGTAAAGTGTTGGATCATAGAATTCAACATACCCTTTTCACAGATTGAACGATTCTACGAATTATAATTGAGTTAAATTTAATTCTTTCTTTCGAAATAAATTAAATTGCCTAAACGAATTCAACTAACATTCTCTCAAGTGTCTTTGATTTAGTCTAGGTTGAAGATTCATGAACGCTAAGTCTCCTCTTAACAAGCTATTCTCTCCCGAGTTCCACTAAGTCAAGTTCCATCAAGGCGTTCTAGTTATGACTTTCATTTTTCAGTACTTCATTCAACTACGTAACGTAAGCAACAAAATTGGCCAAATCATACTCGCAACATTTCAATCTCATGATAGAAGTAAATCCTTGCAATCATGAAATAAGCACAAGATTGTAAAGATAAAGGATACAACTACAATACTGTTGCTAACAAATCCCTAGATTAAATAAAACCACTCACGCATATTTCTAATTTAACTAAAAATAAGAGTTCAAGAATAAGTTGAAAGGAAGGAGAATTTTACAACAATGGCTGCCCTTCAATTGTACAACAATATTCAAGCCTCGAAGAGCAAAGCTTCTCCCATCAAATTCACCTTTTGATCCAGAAATAAACCAAACTAAACTCTAACTAAAATATTAATATGTGAGAGTAGTACTGAGATGGCCATGGTTGCTGAATTTTGTTCTTTATAAGCCTTCAGACATGCCCTTTTAAGTAGCAAACGGAGCATTCTTAGCTGCACAACGAAAGAAGATGAAAAGGTTAGCAGTTACAGGCTCACCACAGTCCGTGGGGGACACCATGGTCTGACCGTGGTTCTAGATGGTTCTGAAACTTTCTACCTTTCTCATGCTCCACGGGCATAGGGCTTGAGGTACCTCTGTGGTGGGTCAATATGCACTCAAATGGGGTTCAATTGCTGGATGAAATGGTCTAAAGTCCTACAAAAATCATCCAATAATCGTAGCCAAGCATAAAACTAGAATCGTAGCATAAATTATGGTATTAAGCCCATAAATTCTCGAAAAAGTGCTACAAAATGTCTTAAAAATGATTTATGTAAAAGCACTCATCAATATTACATGATTGAGAAGGTGTACTTGAACTAACAGAATTAACATTAAAGCGCTCAAATTTATAAGACATAGCATCAAATTTAGAAGAGATTATATAAATAACACCTAATTCTAAATTACCTCCAACCCGCTTGGGTTGAGTTCTCTCATATGACCATTTGAAATCGTTAAGAGTCATCCTTCTATAAGATTGTGTGCTTCATCTGTAGCTTTGTTCATAAGAGTTCCTCCTGGTACCACATCAATACTAGATCTTACTGGTTGAGCGACTTCATCATAAAATGTTTGCACGATCATCCACCTTTCAAGGCCATGGAGAGGACGTAATCATAAAAGGTCCTTGAATTAATCCGAGGCTTCATAAAGCATCTCATCTTCCTTTTGAGAGATGGTAGTGATTTGATTCCTCAGGCTTGTGGTCTTACTCGGAGGAAGGAACTTGGCAAGAAAAACTTTCGTAAGCTTGTCCCATGCCATGATCCATCCTAGAGGCAATGACTAAAGCCATGCCCTCACCTTATCCCGAAGTGAAATTGGAAATAGGCACAAGCAGATGGCATCTGTAGAAACTCCGTTGAGTTTTAATGTGTCATACTCCTCTAAAAAGGCCGAAAGGTGTAGGTTTGGATCTTCTAACAGAGAGCATCCCAACTGGGACTGCTGCACCATTTATATAAGGGTTGATTTGAGCCCAACATTTTTCACTTCTATGGTTAGCCGAGCGATGCTTGAGAAAATGCCTTGGACTTCTGGAGTTACAAAATGCTAAAGTGTCCTTCTTTGGTCACCTTCTGTTCCTGCCATCGATGAAGAAACTACATGAGCATTTAGTTTTTGCTCTTCTACCCTTAATTTATTCCCCCTAGAGCAGAAAGTCCTTTTGATTTTTGGATAGAATTTAAACGGAAATGGACTTCGCATATAAAGGAGAAATGCTGCAAAATTACCAACAAAACTACCAATGTAAATAAAAATTATAAATAGAAAGAAAGAATGACAAAAATGCTGAGTCAATTGCTAAGGGCTAACTCAATATCCACAAGTTTGGCCCTCAGTAACGGTGCCAAAAACTTAACCTATGCTTGTAAGGACACGGGTGTTGTAGTTTAGAAAAGATATCGTTACCGCAGAGACCAATTATAGTCTATTGAGCTTTGTCCTATAAAGTGCTAAGCACACAAATTTCAATTGAGCCTTTGAATAATGTTGTAATCTAATTGGAAAATTCAATCAATTTAAAACATCTAAGGATTTGTTTCGCTAACTAAAGATGTGGGTCAATGGCATATAACATGCACCTGATCTATATTGGGAGACTCAAAGGGGTGCAATCGTATTTAGAATTCAATCTTTTTTTTTTGAAATAAATTGAATGGCCTAAACTAACTAATTTTCATTCTTTCAAATGTCCTTATTTAGTCTAAGTTGCGGACTTTTGTTGGCTAAAGTCCTCTTAACAAGCAAATCTTTCATAAGTATTGCTAAGTTAAGTCCTATCTTATCGTTGAGACAACAAGTTTCACCTTTAAGTTCTTTACTTCATTATTTAGAATCAGCAAGTGAATTTGGCCAAAGTTCACCCACAACAATCCCACACAAGATAGAATTCAACCAATTCCAATCAAGAAAAAGCGCAATTAAATAAAAATGAGAGATTCCAACATCAATACTTGGCTAACAATGCCTAGATTGAGAAAACTAGTCACACATATTTAAAATAACAACAACCAAATAAAGTTTGAGAGAAGAAAACTTAGCACAATTGGAGATCATCCAAGGGTTTCTCAACTTTGCAAAGGCTGCAACCAGTAAGCAGTTCTTCACAACTTGCACTCAAAACTAACTAGAAATTTGAAACTAAAGTTAAGAAAATGGAAAAAGAATAGAGAGTAGGAGTTCTCCTTCGCTGTCTCTCCTCTAAATCTACAACGAAATGGCTCTATTTACAGGAGAACTTGATCAACCTCAGCCATATGATGAAGGAAAATGAAGAGATCAGCAGTTATTGTCTCACCCCAGACCGTTTGTGGTGAGCTCTGTCTAAATATTCTTATGTTCTTTCTTCCTTCCATACCATAAGTGACTTAGGGGAGTTTGGGGGTCCACCTACACTGACTAAAGGGTCAAATCCTCGACAAAATGGCCAAACAACCAGAAAAACTAAGGAAAATCGTACCCGAGCATAAAACAGAAAACAAAATGCATAATATATCATAAAACACATAGTTCTACCAAAAATGGCATAAAATGACCTCAAAATAAAGCCCACTTTAGAGACTTAATAATCATCTCCCTTTCTCTGCTCCATGGGAAAATGGGATGGATGTACCACCGCGGTGACTCAAAAATGTTTCTAAACGAGGATTAACGACAGGACAAAAGGGCCTCAACCTACAACATGCACCAAAGACACACACCTGACTCCAAAATAGAAATATATACATACATACATACATACATACATACATACATACATACATACATACATA
>JACYFF010003369.1:35633294-35652679 GCA_017589665.1 Selenicereus undatus
ACATACATACATATATATATGTATATATTATAAAATCCCGAAAAGTTAAATTCGGAAATCTTTTGACATGGACCAAGCCTCGTAATTCAAACCATTCCAAACCTCTTTTGCCACGAGTTGTGACTTTTAAATTTTTTTTATATTTATTTTTCAGCTGATATATTTTTTTTTCCCTCGATTTAAATACTTACGGGTTATGCTTCATAAGTGAATAATTTACCCTTTTCATTTATTCCCCTCCTATCTATTTCATTTTGAAATTTTAAATTTTCCCTCCAAGACTCACCCTAATCAACCCTAGAATGTGATTTATTCTCTTTCCTTTTCTTCCTTTTTCTGTCCTTTCCTTTTCTTTTTCCTCTTTTTTTTTTTTTGCTTTTCTTTTCCCCTTGGCTAACCGAACCCCTACAACGTTTATTTCTGCTCTTGGAGAACCGACCTCTAAACCCTGAACCTCCCTCTCTTAAGTCATCTCTTTCTCTCTTTTCCTCTCACTCTCTCTCCTCCTCTAGTGCTCTCTCTCTCGCGTTCTCTCTCTCCCTCCCCTACGGCGGTGATCGCCGACCACCACAACCACATCTGGCCGCCGTACCTCATTGGTGGTAAGTGGGGTGCGTCCCATGCACCCCATGCAAGAACATCCTAAAACCTTTGTAGTCCTTTTTTTTTAGATTTAATTCGAATAGGAAACATTAAATTGCATCCTTATTATGTTTGTTTTCATATTTAGCCCCTCAAGAGTTCGACACTCAAATCGTTTCTCTACCAGATTTACATCAAGCTAAGCGTGCAACGTTTTTCTCATATTTTTGGTAGCAAATTCTAGGTTTCCTTGACTTTAGACTTGGGTTAGGGGGGAAGGGTCATTAGATTGTTACGAGTGTTATTCCAAGACATAAAACGTGATTATTTGGGGAAAAAGGTTGGGCTTTGGATTGATGTTTGATGGAAACATGCCAATGCCATTGTTGAGGACAGAAGGTACATGTAATTTTTAAAAAAATATTTCTGTTGATATTCCACCCTAAAAATGGTCAAATTTGGAGAGTAGATAGGCCAAAGGGTCCTCTATGATACGCCTTTTCAATCAATGGATTTCAATGTGTATCGAAATAGTTATGGTCTGTTTATGGGAGACTGTCCGAACTAGGACAGTCAAGGATAGTTTGCATGTTTTAGGCTTTTCGGCCTAAATACTGAGAGAATCAACAAAATTTCAAAGCACAAAAGTTGTAGAGGACACGCTCTTCTTCCTGGAATGGGCAAGAATTTGAGTTTTAGATGTGGGGTGCGAAACTTATGGGGCTAGAAAGTTGGGTTAGGAAATCTGAGCTGGGTCTGTTGGGCTAGAAAGTGGGCTACAACTACGACCACTTTGAAAATTCACGCAGGGTGGGTCGGTGAACCAAAAATCTTCAACTTTTTTAGGGTGAATTCATCGACATGTATTGCATAACCTTGTTTTGGAATCGAGCCGAGTGGGGTAGCGTGGCCCAAGTTATAGTCGGCTTACCATGGACTATCCAGACCAACACAATTAGCGAAACCGCTGAAATAAGTGAGAAAACGACCTAGTTCGAGATGCAACCAAGCGAACCCTGAACATGACAGGGGTAGAAGACAACTCAAAGTTTCTATATTGGGCTAGAAAATTTCAATTAGACATCGGGAGCAGAAGTTATGGCCTCTGGAAAGGGAGCCAGGTTTTGGCCGAACCTATACCCTAGTTTGGGCTTGAATTGAGGGTCTTAAAAGCGTGGGTAAAATTTTATAAAATTGTTGGAAGTAAGCAAAAGATTAGGGGGTAATTTATTTGAGTTTAGACTGAGTGTGGACTATGTGTTAGCCCAGGTGCGGAACAGTATGTTTGGAATAGTAATCGATCCTGCAACTTGTACGGTATCTAGGGAACAATCATGCCCTAACCCTTCCCCGCATTGTTGGAAACTGTCTATACGTTGAGCATGGTAAGAACTATCCTGTTTACTGATTTAAAGGAAGAATAGCATGAGTTAACTGAATGTAATTGCGTAGTAGAATCTGTATGATGTGATATGCCATGAAGTTGAGGTCTTGTGAGGTGTTGTTGGAAATTCCTACTTTACTACTATGGTGTTGTCATTGGGGGAGGTGGCTGAGATTGAATGAACTTATTTATGCTAAGTCGATCTCTAATAAGGGGAAATGAAATCAATAACTAGAAAGGCTGAGTTGGGTGAGATTTAATTTGATTGTGTTAATTCAAGGCCATTATCCTTCCTTGGAAAACTAGTGCATGCATGTGAGCAGCCATGTGCTCTACTGAGATGTGGGCCAGGTTAGCGGTAACTATCCCTGTTGATGGTAGGCCAGGAAAGGGTTAAGCGGTAACCACCTGAGTAGCGATAGGACAGGAAAGAGTTAAGCGGCTGCGTTGAACCGAAGCGCAGGCCATGAGACATAGTGGGGCCGCTCACCTAAAATCTGACTGTTGTATTTGGATCATAAATTATGAATTTACATCTCTGAGAACTAGTAACCATGGAAGGCTATGTTAATAAGAAATGTGTCTTGGGAGTCTAGCTATTTTTCAACAACAACTCCTAGTGTGGGTCCCGCTTTCGCGGGGTCTGGGGAGATCTAGCTGTAAGCAACCTTACCTCTATCGGCATTCCTACCCATAGAGAGGCTGGTTCCAAGAGACCCACAAAAAAATGGTTTTGTGAAAATATTTTATCGAAGAAAGATTTTATGAAAACACTAAATGGGAAAACATTTTATAGAAGAGAGATTCTATAGCAAGGGAGAAATATAAAAGATCGGTAGCCGAAGCTATGAAATAGAAGGACAAAATATTGGAGGAGGGTAATATACCTGAATAACCAGCTTTAAGCAAACGTGAACTCTTCTCAGAAGACAGGACATATATTGCATACAAACATAACAAACTAAAACCCACAGATAACTCTACCCGCACTATGCCACAGCAACCCACAGATAACTACAGGGTCGACTCTCAGCGATCTAAGATCTTAATCCTATCCTGCCACAACTTCCTATCCTGAGCCAGGTCCTCCGTCAAACCGACAACCCTTAAGTCCTCTCTAATCACCTCGTCCAAGGTCTTTTTTGGTCGTCCCCTCCCTCTTTTGCCTTCCGAGATGCTGATCCTCTCACATCTCCTCACCGGAGCGTCCACCCTCCTCCTTTTCACATGACCAAACCATCGAAGTCTTGTTTCTCTCTTCTTATCTTCGATGGGAGCTACTTTAAATAAGTCTATGATAACTCCATGCCTAATTCTGTCTATCCTCATATACCCACACATCCACCTTATCGTCCTCATCTCTGCTACCGTCAGCCTTTGAACTTGCATCTTTTTTAGAGGCCAACACTCTGATCCATAAAGAACGGCCGGTCTAACTACCATGCGATAGACTTCGCCTTTCAAGCCATGGGCACCTTCTTATCACACAGCACGCCTGGGGTATACTTCTATTTTTGCCAGCTTACTTTTATTCGCTGGTTAATATCTCCGTCAATATCCCCATTCCGCTGAATGATAGAGCCTAAATACTTAAACTTATTGACCTTAAGTATCGGCCCCCCATCCATATCCCTTAAAAGGTTTTCAAAATGAATTTGTGTGCATAGTTGACTGTTAGGGGTGATCGTTTACTGAGTTTATCTCACTTTTATAAAATATTTTGTATTCAGGTGATTAGTTATACATGGTACTGGGGAATAGAAAGTAGAGTGAGGCCCGAATGCATGAGTTAAAGAAGATGGAAGTTTAGTGGTCAAGACAAAGTTACTATGAACATTGGTTTGATTTAGTAGATGTTATTAAAGTTTGAACAATGTGAAGATTGACATATTATTAAGGATTTTTGTATCGATTGATATTTTAATATCCAACCTAGTATTTCCAAGAAGGAAATACAGCGGTAACACCTTGATTTGGTTTCGTTGCCATGTAGCATAAGGGTTAGTACATAAGAAATGAAATTATAGTTTCGGGGTGTTACAAAGTGGTATGAGAGCTTAAGTTAACTAATCTAATGGCTCGTTTAAAAGACTGTAAAAGGCTAAGAGCTAAAACTGGTAGACTTAAGGATCGTTCAGAGAGTGAGTGTAGCAGGGGGCAGGGACTACATATATCTATATATAGTGTTAAATGAATGTATGATAATGGTCTGGATGCATATCTTATGTGTACTTACTTTGTATAGGAATAGAGGGTACCCAGCACTCTGGTTGCATAGGAGGTCCTTGTCTGCATAACCAGTTAGCTAAGAAGCTGAGTCAGAGTGTATGGGACCACATATGACATGTGAGGTGGGTGTTAGCTAGATACCTGGAGGATATGCCCAATAGCTACCTGGGGATTGAGAATAACCGAGTGTTTTTTCTATTGTTGACCCTCAAGGGGGACCCTGAGTGGCACTATCGAGTTGATGAGCTGCACTCCCAGGCTCGTGATCCCTGCCCATGGGGGAGGTGGTGTTGGTGTGACTAGTAGCCCATGGGGATGAGTGTAGTCGATCTAATAAACTACTTGAGCCTGGAGGGACCCCATGACCTAGAGTGTATTCCCACGGCTAGTGAGGAGGATGGCTCACCCTTAGGAGACGAGCTTACAGATGAGGAGGGAGACTCTAAGGAAGAAGGAGATGACCGTACTAAGGCAGGATTAATAGAGGAGGCAGACCCTAAGGGAGACCCTAGTGAGAGGGAACTCATGAAGGTGGAGGATCCCGATGAGGACCCTGAGGAAGACCCTAGTGAGAGGGAACTTATGGAGGATGAAGATCCCAAGGAGGACCCGAGCGAGGGGGCACCAATGGAGGAGGAGGATCCTGAGGAACCCAAGGAAGATTATGAGGTGAGTGAGGGACAGCTGATGAAAAGTGAAGACCTCAAGGGAGACTCGAGTGAGTATGAGACAGACCAGGTCGAGGGAGAGAATCCCAGGGGAGACCATGAAGAGGAGATAAGGGAATTCATTAGGCAGGATGACCAAATCGGAGGACTTGAAAGCTTGGGAGCTAAGATAGATTCTGATTCTGCGAAGAGGAGGGGCGAGTTTGTGACTGGGATGACCCACTGGAAGAAGGCAGATGCGGTCGGATGTGTAGGGGTACCTGTCCGTTGGACGCCCGACTAGTAGAAATTCATGGCATTCAGAAAGCTTGTTTTATTTTTCTTTCTCTTTGCTAAGGCACTACTGTCAGTTACCTATCTAATTTTACTATCAATCCGCTGTAGCTAATAAAGTTATAAACTGTTATGTAATGAAAAGTATTAGCGTGGAACACTTATGATATTGGAATTTTTTTTATACAATAAAATCTCCCTGAATTATCTAAATATCAGTGTTTTCTGTTGTGTGAAAGACGTGAATTATATGAACATGATGCCTCATTGATGTGAAATGTATGAGTATGTGATGTAGTGATTGTACCACATGGATGTGGTGAAATGCTGAAATCGAACACATGTCAAATGATGTCTGATGCACTAGTATGTACTGGTTATTAAACCCCAGTAGTAAATAGGAAATGAACTATTATGAAGGAAACTAAACCCAACATATTTCCTTAACAGGATGGCGGGAAACAACAACGAATCTCAAACCGGATCTCACCATGCTACAAGAGTCCTTGGGAACCAGAAGGTCAACATGTCGACCCTCCTAGAATGGCTGTAGGCCCTGCGTCCTAGGAATGGGAATTGGTATCGCAGCCAGGTGAACGAGACTAATCTGCCCACTAGAGTTGAACGCACCAACTTTTTGCTGTTGGAGATGCTACATAAACAAGGGAAGCAGTTGCGACTCCAGAACGAGCAACTGCAAAGGCTAGTGGAGGCTCGGGAGAAAAGGGTTGAGGAGGATAACTCCTATTTGTTTAAAAGATTTACGAGCCAACATCGGCATTCCCGACCCTAAGACTTTTGAAGGTTGGATTAGAGGCATGGAGAAGCTATTCGACAAACTCCAATGCCCTGAGGAGTGGAAGGTGGGTTTCACTATGTTCTATTTGAAGGACAAGGTTGACTTCTGGTGGGCCATGGTGAGGGAGAGATAACACGAACCCGGATTTGATTGGAACAAGTTCAAGGAAATGATCAAGGATCATTTCTACCCTATCTCTCTCCAAAATGCCAAGGAGGGCGAGTTCATGCAACCGCAGTAGGGGAACATGAGCGTACTCGAGTATGCATCCCGATTCATAGAGCTCTCACAATTTGCCCCAGCCTTCATGACTAATGAAAGGGTGAAGATGAACCGATTCGAGGCCGGGCTAAACCCCACCATCAAAGAGAGGATGTCGGTACGTCAGTACGCCTCTTACGTTAACCTATACGATACTACGGTCAATGTAGAAGGGGCGATTAAAGAACGGAGTAACTATTTCAACAAGTAGCGGGGAACCAAGAGGAAGGGGGATAACTAGGGTTGCTTCCAACCGCAAGAGCAATATCATCGACTTACCGGGAATCAGTACTTGAACATTTTTAATTGGGGACGCCAGCACACTAATACACGACCTAACGTAACCTGCAATGCGTGTGGGAAGTCGGGTCATTATGCCAGAGAATGCTGCTCGATGAAGAGGTGCTTTCGTTGTGAAAGCCCTCAGCATCAGGTTTAGGACTGCCTAATTCCTCCACCTCCTACTGAACAAGGGCAAGGCCAGGGTCAAGGGCAAGGGTAGCAACCCCAGCAACTATATCATAATAGGGGGCCAGGCGGCTAACCCTAACCAATAAAATTGGGCACCTTAGCAAGCTCAAGCTCGACCTCCCTACCAACCACCCAGGAACAATGGGGGCAGAGTCTATGTGATGCGGAATGAGGAAGTAGATGATGCTCTTAATGTTGTGACAGGTACTTTTTCTCTCCTAACTTAGCCAGTAGATGTTTTGTTCGATTCAGGTGCCACACACTCCTTTATTTCTATTAAGCTGGTTGAGACATTAGGACTAATACCCACCTGTAAATCATCATTGCTATATGTGATTCTCCCTGATGGGAAGACAGTGATGTGTGAGGAGTTGTACGAGGGTTGCCCTATTAAAATATATGAGTTTGAGTTCCTGGCAGACCTATACAGGTTTGAGTTAACTAATTTTGGGGCTACCTTGGGGATGGAGTGGTTAGCTAAGTATCAGCCTCAGATAGACTGCCTAAGACGAAAGATGACCCTAACGGTGCCCAATGGGGAGAAGGTAGTGCATAGGGGCCACAAACCCAGAATGAGAGTGAAATTGGTGTCGGTAATGAAAGCTCACAAGTTGTTAGGCAAAGGATGCGAGGGATTCCTGTATCCTGTAGTGAAAACCGAGGATGTGGAATCCACCCTGGAGGACATCCTCGTGGTAAGGGAATTTCCAGATGTGTTTCCCGATAAAATCCCTAGCATACCACCCCTTAGAGAGGTGGAGTTTTCTATCGACCTGATCCTTGGAGCTGCACCTATCTCTAGTGCACCTTATCGCATGGCACCGACATAATTGAAAGAATTAAAGACATAGTTGGAGGAACTCTTGGAGAAGGGGTATATCCGACCTAGTACATCCCCATGTGGAGCCCCAGTTTTGTTTGTGAAGAAGAAGGATGGGACCCTAAGATAGTTGACCTATTTGATCAGTTACGGGGTGTAGGGACCTTTTCCAAAATAGACCTTCATTCGGGGTACCATCAACTCTGAATCAGGGATGAGGATATATCTAAGACTATCTTCCGTACCAGGTACGAACACTATAAGTTTATGGTGATGCCCTTTGGCCTTACCAACGCCCCGACAGCATTCATGGACCCTATAAACAGGGTGTTCAAACCCTACTTGGATCAATTCATGGTGGTATTCATAGATGACATCCTAATTTACTCGAGGACCCCAGAGGAGCATACGCACCACGTACGGACAACCCAAGAAGTATTGAGGAGAAATGAGTTGTACGCGAAATTATCAAAGTGTGAGTTTTGGTTGAGGAAGGTAGCATTCTTAGGACACGTAGTATCTAACGAGGGAGTGTCGGTGGACCCCCAAAAGATAGAGGTTGTGACAAACTAGCCCATACCTAAGAACCCCACGGAAGTGAGGCGTTTCTTGGGTTTGGCGGGGTACTATCGCAGATTTGTTTAAAATTTCTTGAAGATTGCCACCCCGCTTACCAACTTGACCAGGAAGGTCACTAAGTATGAATGGACGGAACAATGTGAGGAAGCATTGCAGGAGCTTAGAAAGAGACTGGCGAGTGCGTTGATACTGGCTTTACCCACTACTAACAAAGATTTTGTAGTGTATAGCGATGCCTCTAGGAGTGGTTTGCGGTGTGTGTTAATGCAAGAGGGTCGCGTTATAGCCAATGCCTCGCAGCAACTGAGGACATATGACCAGAACTACCTAAGTAATGGCCTGGAATTAGCAGCTATTGTGTTTGTGCTTAAGATATGGCGACATTACTTGTACGGGGTACGCTGTGAGGTTTTCATCGATCACCAGAGTTTGAAATTCCTCTTCTCACAAAAGGATCTGAACCTGAGACAGACAAGGTGGTTAGAACTCCTGAAGGATTACGATGTTAAATTATAGTACCATTTGAGGAAGGCTAACGTAGTGGCGGATGCATTGAGTTGTCAGTCGTACCTAACACCGAGCTGCTCGCTAGCGCTTTCGAATGAGTTATGTGAGGAATTTCGGAAGTTAGAACACAACGTAGTCACCCGGAGGGCAAAGCCTATGCTATGCACCTTGAAAGCACAACCGACACTCATTGAGGAGATTCGAGTAGCTTAGGCTACGGACCCCCAACTCGAGCAAATCAGGGAGAAAATATTGGTAGGAAAGGCACCCGAGTTTATAATTCATGAAGATGGCACCATTCGATTTCGTAACCGGGTGTATGTGCCAGCCATATAGGCACTCAAGAAAGAAATCTTCTACGAGGGTCACAATACTCCACACTCGATACACCCCAGGGGCAATAAGCTGTATAAGGACCTAAAGCAAACATTCTGGTGGAGTAACATGAAACGGGAAGTGGGCGATTATGTGGCAAAGTGCCTGCCTTGTCAAAGGGTGAAGATAGAACATCAACGACCAGTGGGACTCTTATAGTCCCTGGAAGTCCCCGAGTGGAAGTGGGACTCGGTATCCATGGATTTCATGGTGGGTCCACCTTTGACTCAGTGGAAGAATAATGCGATCTGGGTTATCGTGGATAGGCTCACAAAAATAGCGCACTTCTTAGCCATGAGAAATACTTAGACCCTGGACCAATTAGCTCGACCATACCTCTAGGAGATAGTGCGACTACATGAGGTACCTAGCTTTATCGTGCCAAATTGGGACACCAGGTTTGAGTCAGGTTTCTGGCAGAAGCTATAGGAAGCAATTGGGGCATTGCTGCGTTTTAGTACTACGTTCTACTCAGCTATGGATGGGAAAACCAAACGCACTATTGAAACATTAGAGCATATGCTAAGGGCTTGCCCTTTGAACTTTAAGAGTGCGTGGAATGAGCAGTTGGTATTGATAGAGTTCTCTTACAACAACAACTACCACATAAGTATTGGCATGGCCCTATACGAGGCACTGTATGGGAGGAAATACAGAACTCCACTCTATTGGCAGGAGATCGATGAAGCCATGACTATTGGGCTAGAGTTAATCCAAGCGACCATTGATAAAATAAGATTGATCCAAGAACATACGACAGCCGCCCAGAGCCGACAAAAGAGTTATGCCGACCGAAGGCATAGGCCCTTTGAGTTCCAAATATGAGATCAGGTATTCATCCGAGTTTCCCCAACTAATGGAGTCACGAGATTTGGGATGGTAGGAAAGCTTAGCCCAAGGTACATCGGGCTGTACCTAGTCATACAGAGAATTAGGGAAGTAGCTTATTGACTAGAGCTATCGCCCGAACTCCTAAGAGTACCCAATGTATTCCACGTGTCATAGTTACGGAAATACATTCTAGATCCCTCACACATAATCGAGCCTGATCCTATATAGCTCCAGGAAGACTTGTCATATGAGGAACAACCTATACAGATCTTGGATCAGCGGGAAAAGCACCTTCGAAGGAAGACGATACCATTGGTGAAGGTCCTTTGGATCAGCCACGAGATGTCTAAAGCTACTTGGGAGCCAGAGTAGGAAATCCAAGACAACTACCCTTACTTGTTCCTATAGCCAGGTGCGCGTAAGTTTCGAGGACGAAACCTTTTAAGTTGGGTAGTATGTAAAACCTCAGAAGTTCATGTTCGCAAAGGTAGGGTGTCGTAGTTTGGTGAAGTTTCGAGGACGAAACTTTCTTAGGTGGGGTAGTATGTAAAACCCCGGAAAGTTAAATTGGGAAATCCTGTGGCATGGACCAACCCTCGTAATCCAAGTCGTTCTAAACCTCCTTTGCCACAAGTTGTGTCTTTTAAAATTTTTTTATATATTTTTTTCATCCGGAATATTTTGTTTTCCCTCGATTTAAATACTTGTGGGTTATGCTTCATAACTCAATAATTTACCATTTTCATTTATTTTCCCTCCTCTCAATTTTATTTTGAAATATAAAATTTTCCCTCCTAAACTCACCCAAATCAACCCTAGAATGTGTTTTATTTTCTTTCCTGTTCTTCCTTTTCCTTTCCATTCCTTTTTTTTTCCTCGTTTTTTTTTCTTTTCTTTTCCTCATGGCCAACTAGCTCCCAAAAACCCCAATGTCCCCCCTTGGCCAACTGGCCCCTAAACCCTAAGGCCCCCTCTCTTAAGTCATCTTTCTCTCTCTCTCTTCCTCTCACTCTCTCTCTCTCTCTTCCTCTCACTCTCTCTCCTGCTCCCGTGTTCTCTCTCCCGTTCTCTCTCTCCCTCCCCTGTAGCGGCGACCGCCAGCCACCACGACCACAATAGGCCGCTGTACCTCTTTGGCGGTAAGTGGGATGTATCCCCATGCACCCCATGCCAAGACATCCTAAAACCTTTGTAGTCCTTTTTTTAGATTTCATGGTTTATGCAAAATTCGAATAGGAAACATTAAATTTCATCATCCTTATGTTTTTTTTTTCCAGATTTAACGCGCAAAGAGTTCGACACTCAAATCTTGTCTCCACCGAATTTACATCAAGGTAAGCGTGCAACGTTTTTCTTGTATTTTTGGTGTCAAATTATAAGTTTCCTTGAGTTAGACTACTTAGTTTAGGGGGTTAGATTGGTACCAGGGATTATTTCGAGACTTAAAACGTTATTGGGGGAAAAAAGTTGAGTTTTGGACTCAGGTTTGATGGAAACATGCCACTATTGAGGATAGAAAATACATATAATTTTTAAAAAAATTATTTCTGTTGATATTCTAGCCTAAAAATTTTCAACCTCGAGGGGTAGATAGGCCAAGGTGTTCTCTGCGCTACACCTTTTGAATCGATGGATTTCGATGTGTACCGTAAAAGTTATGGTCTATTTATGGGAGACTGTCCTGACTGGGATAGTCAAGGATAGTTTCCATGTTTTACGGTTTTCAGCTTAGATACTGAGAGAATCAGCAAAAACATAAAACACGAAAGTTGTAGGGAACAAACTTCTCTTTCTGGAATGGGCAAGAATTGGAGTTTTGGATGTTGGTTATGAAAATTATGGGGCTAGAAATTCAGGTTAGGAAATCCATGCTAGGTCTAATGGGCTGGAAAGTGGGCTGTAGCTATGGCCACATTGAAAATTCACTTACGGTGGGTCGGTGAGCCACAAATCGTCAAAGTTTTAAGGTGGATGCCTCTAGATGTGTCACATAACCTTGTTTTAGAATCGAGCCAATTGGGATAGCGTGGCCCAAGTTATAAACAGTTGACCAGGGACTGTCCAAACCAAGACAATGAGTGACACCGCTGAAATAAGTGAGAAAACGGCCTAGTTCAAGATGGAACCGGGTGAAACCTTGAACATGATAGGGGTAGAGGACAAATCAAAGATTCTGTATTGGGCTAGAAAATTTAAATTGGACATCGGGAGCAGAAGTTATGGCCTCTGGAAAGGGGGCTAGATTCTTGTCGAATCTGGACCCTAGTTTGGGCTTGAATTGGGGGGGCCCTAAAAGCATGGGTAAAATTTTATAAAATTGTTCGAAGTAAGAAAAAGACTAGGGGGTAATTTATTTGAGTTTAGACTGAGTTTAGGCTATGTGTTGGCCCAGGTGCAGAATAGTGAGTTTTGAATAGAAACCGAACATGTAAGTCATACGGTATCCAGGTAACAATCATGTCCTAACCCTTCCCCACGTTGTTGGCAACTGTGTATGCGTTGAGCATGGTAAGAACTATCATGTTTACTGATTTAAAGGAATGATAGCATGAGTTAACTGAATGTAATTCCATAGTGGAATCTATATGATGTGATATGCCATGAAGTTGAGATCTTGTGAGGTGTTGTTGGAAATTCCTGATTTACTATTGTGGTGATGTCATTGGGGGAGGTGGCTGAGATTAAATGAACTTATTTATGCTAAGTCGATCCATAATAAGGGAAAATGAAATCAATAACTGGAAAGGTTGAGTTGGATGAGATTTAATTTGACAGTGTTGATTGAAGGGCACTAGCCTTCCTCGGGAAACTAGTGCATGCATGTGAGCAGCCACATGCTCTGTTGAGACCCGGGCCAGGTTAGGGGCAACCGTCCTTGTTGATGGTAGGCCAGGAAAGGGTTAAGTAGTAACCACCTAAGTAGTGGTAGGTCAGGAACGAGTTAAGTGGCTACGTTGAACCGAAGTGCAAGAGATGAGACCCAGTGGGGTTGCTCACCTCAAATCTAACTGTTGTGTTTGGATTATAAATTATGAATTTACAAATCTGAGAACTGGTAACCATGGAAGGCTATGTTAATGAGAAATTTTTCTTGGGAGTCTTGCTATTTTCCCTACCCCTTAAAAGGATTTCAAAATGAATTTGTGTGCATAGTTAACGGCGTAGGGACGACTGTTTACTGAGTTTATCTAACTTTTATAAAATATTTCGTTTTCAGGTGATTTATTTGCATATGTGATGTATGTGGTCTATGGAAGTGGGAAATGATGATAAAGGATGGAGAAGAAGTGAAACACAAAGTCTAGCAAACCGAATAGAACAAGTTGCCCCAAACCGGTTTGTAGGGGATAGAATACAACTTCCTTGCTAGGATAAGCCAATGGCGCCACCTAGAAGAGATGTTGGGCTATTCTTTATTCACTTAAGGATAAAGAATTGAATCACCACCATAAGCAAGAGAAAGAACCTAGAAGAGCACCACTTGAACTAGCCAATTCAAGATAAAGCAACTAGGAGTTTCAAGAGAGAGTGTATCACTCAAATGTGTTTGCATAATATTCCAAGCTGCCTTTTACACTCCTAAGAAGCCCCTTATATATGAGGAAGCTTCAAAAACCTGATTACAAAGGTTTCAAACCAGCAAAAATGGAACCAACAAAGAGGAGGGGACATAAAAGCAAGAAAGTACAAAAGGTGATGTTGACAGCTTCCCAGTTTTGCAAGTTCCACTTCCAACGGCCATATCTCCCTATCTACTCACCCAAATTGGCTCCAACACCCCTTGTTGGAAAGCTTGGGAAGTCGTCTTTCATATGGATGCTTTTGTAGCCCATTTGGATCTTCCGATCAGGAGATATTCTCAAAACAAGTGAGCTGCTGTAGGCTGATTGCTGAAAAGTACCTTTGGAAGTTTCTTCTCTCTTTACCTCCTTGGGGCACGTTTGATGCTGGTTTCTTTTCCCACCTTTTTAGCCAATTCAAAAGGGGATTTAAGAATCAAAATTCCAGGTTGTTAGGAGCACTTTAGGTTAGGAAAATTGGGCTCCCAAAACCGGGTATATTCTGCCCGGTAAAACAGTTTTGGGCGGTTTGGCTTTAGCAAAGGGTTTGGATGAGCAAATGGTATCCAAATGGAGTGAAATTTGATTTGTTGGGCATCTAACTCTTCAAGGTTTCCATAAACACCAAAATTTTGGCCTAAGGCCCTCGGAACATCAGGCTACCAAGGTCAGAAAGTCGGGCCATGTGCGGGATGGACCCGGTAGGATGCAAGTGAACACACCTTGATTGATTTCTAACTCTTGGAGAGCCTTTGTGACCTCTTGGACTAGAAGAACCCCTTGGGGCTGATCCCCATCATCCCCCCCTACTTGGGAGGAGTTTTCCCTCAAACTTGGTAGCTCTTCTTCCTCATCAAAGTAGGGTCTCAAGTCGGCCACATTGAATGTAGCGGACACCCCATAATCACCGGGCAAGTCAACCTTGTATGCATTGGGGTTGACCCTTTCAAGAACCTTGAATGGACCATCCGACCGTGGGAGAAGCTTGGACCTTCTTTTGCTTGGAAATCTCTCCTTCCTTAGGTGAATCCATACTAGCTCCCCGGGCTCAAAATGAACTTGCTTACGGTGCTTGTCTACCCGGTTCTTGGTTTGCTCATTGACCCTTTGAATCTTAGCTCTCACATGGGCATGGAGCTCTTGGATTTCCTTCACTCGCTTCTCGGCCTCCCAACTAAATTTGGTTGGGGTAGGAAGGGGTGTGAGGCCGAGAGGAGTACAAGGATTGAACCCATAGACAACTTGGAATGGAGAGAGGCCCGTGGTCTTGCTTGGTGCTCGGTTGTAGGCAAACTCGGCATGGCAAAGCAAATCATCCCAACCCTTGATGCTTCTCTTGGCTAGGACCCTCAACAAAGTACCCAAAGTCCTATTGGTGACTTCGGTTTGGCCGTCCGTTTGGGGATGACATGAGGTGCTAAATTTGAGATGAGTGCCCACCTTCTTCCATAGAGTGAGCCAAAAATGACTCATGAATTTGCTATCCCGGTCGGACACCATGCTTTTAGGAATGCCGTGGAGCCTCACAATTTCCTTGAAGTAGAGGCTAGCAATTTGTGTGGGATCATGAGTAGTATGGCATGAGACAAAATGTGCCATCTTAGAGAACCGATCAACCACCACCATAATGGAGTCCTTGTTTCGTTGTGTTCTTGGAAGGCCGGTGATGAAATCTAAACTCACATCCTCCCAAGGAGCTTGGGGAACCGGAAGGGGTGAGTAGAGACCATGAGGTAAGACATGGCTTTTGGCAAGTTGACAAGTGGAACACCTTTTGACATAATGCTCAACATCCTTGACCATCTTAGGCCAATAGTAGTGCTCTTTCAACATGAGTGAGGTCTTTTCAATACCAAAGTGGCCGGCCAAAGCCCCTCTATGGACCTCCTTAATCAAAAGTTCCCTAATGCCTCCTTTGGGGACACACAACCGGTTTGCCTTGAACAAGAACCCCTCTTCAATGTGAAATGGGCCGTGGGGGTGCCGTGAGCATGCCTCAAAAGTCTCCTTGAAATCTCCATCTTTGAAGTACAACTCTTTGATCAATTCAAACCCAAGGACTCTTGAATCAAGTGATGAGAGGAGTAGATATCTTCTAGACAAAGCATCCGCCCCCTTGTTTAGGTGGCCGGATTTGTGGTGAATGACAAAGTGGAAAGCTTGAAGATATTCCACCCACTTAGCATGCCTTGGATTGAGTTTGTGTTGCCCTTGGATGAACTTGAGTGCCTCATGATCCGAATGGAGGATGAATTCTCCTCCCACCAAATAATGTCTCCAATGTTCCAAGGCCCTCACTATGGCATAAAACTCCTTGTCATATGTTGAGTACTTGCACTTGGCTTCATTGAGTTTTTCACTAAAGTAATCTAAGGGTCGACCCTCTTGAGATAGGACCGCCCCTATGCCCACTCCCGAAGCATCACACTCAACCTCAAATATCTTGGAGAAACTTGGGAGAGCAAGTATAGGTGCACTAGTGAGCCTCTCCTTGACATCTTCAAATGCGGCTTAGGCCTTTTCATTCCACTCAAACTTCTTCAAAGGCGGTTTGGACTTGAGGATTTCGGTCAAAGGAGCCATGATTGAGCTAAAATTCTTGACAAACCTCCTATAGAAGGAGGCTAGGCCATGAAAACTCCTCACTTGGTGAATAGAAGAAGGAACCGGCCACTCCCGAATGGATTGGATCTTGCTCTCATCCACTTGAATTCCTTGGGCCGAGACAACATACCCTAGGAAGACAACTTGGGAAGTGAAGAAGTGGCACTTCTCCAAATTGCCGAATAACTTCTCTTGGGAGAGAACTTCAACCACTTGTTGGAGGTGACTAGCATGTTCCTCCTCACCTTGGCTATACACCAAGATGTCATCGAAGTAAACCACCACAAATCTCCCAATGAAAGGCTTGAGGACTTGATTCATTAGACGCATGAAAGTACTTGGAGCATTGGTAAGGCCGAATTGCATGACCATCCACTCATATAGTCCCCCCTTGGTTTTAAATGCCGTTTTCCACTCATCCCCTTCATGGATTCGAATTTGATAGTAGCCGCTTCTAAGATCAATCTTAGAGAAAATAGTGGCCCCATGCAATTCGTCAAGTAGGTCCTCCACCCTTGGGATGGGATAGCGGTACTTAATGGTGATTTTGTTGATAGCCCTACTATCCACACACATCCTCATGCTCCCATCCTTCTTGGGAACCAATAGAGCCGGCACGGCACATGGGCTCAAGCTCTCCCGAATCAAACCCTTGGCCAAAAGTTCATCCACTTGCCGTTGGATTTCTTTGGTTTCTTGGGGGTTCATTCTATAGGCCGGTTTATTTGGGAGGGTGGCTCCGGGAATGAGGTCTATCATGTGTTGGATGGTTCTTTAAGGGGGTAGACCGTGGGGTATTTCTTGTGGGAACACATGATCATATGCTTGGAGAAGAGGGTTTAGGAGGGGGTGGGAATGAGTAGTGGTTTCGGTCTTGTCTAGGCCAAGTAGGAGCCACTCCTTGAATGACTCAAACTCATGATTTTCGGCCTTGAGGAGGCTGGTGAGTAGGATGTCCTTTTGTGGGGTTTCTTTTGGCTTGATGGATTGGGAAGGACGAATGGGGGTTAGGGTGATTTTCTTGTGAGCTAGGATGAAAGAGTATGTGTTCAACCGGCCATCATGCATGACATTTCTATCAAAGAGCCATGGTCTACCAAGGAGTACATGACATGCATCCATGGGAATCACATCACACCAAAGTTCATCTTTATAATTCTTTCCAATGCTCAAAGAAACCAAACAACGGGATGAAACTTGAATACCTTTGCCTTGGTTGAGCCATTGAATGGTGTATGGCAAGGGATGTGGAGATGCCGTGAGTTGAAGCTTGTCCACCAAGGTCTTGGATGCCACATTTGTACAACTCCCTCCATCAATGATGAGGGAACATACTTTGCCTCCCACGGTGCACCTTGTGTGAAAGATGGCCTCCCTTTGTTCACTCCCTTCTTGAGTAGCAAACCCACTCAAAGCTCTTCTAACCACCAAGAGCTCACCTTCATCCGGACCCTCCTCTACTTCTTATAGGGCCTCATTCAAGTACAACTCCTCTTCCTCCTCCATTTCTTCCTCAAAGGATGCTTGATATTCGGCTAGGGTAACCACTCTCTTGTTTGGGCATTCGGAGGCAATGTGTCCTAGGCCTTGGCACCTAAAACACCTCCTTGATTCTTTGGGTTTTGGGGTCATTTGAGGGGCTGTTTTGGGAACCATGGGGGGAGGAGGTTTCGGGTTAGGATGGTTAAAGGGCTTTGGGGTGGTGTAGGAAAGCCTTTGAGGAGTGTAGGTTCGGTTTTGCGGCTTGAAGGGCTCACTCTTCCCCTTAACTCTCTTTTGTAGTTCCACCTTGTGAGATAAAGAGCTTAACTCATCAAGGGTGGAATATGGGTGTAACTCTACCACATGGGCTATTTTCTCATCTAACCCACCAAGATACCTCACCAAAGTTTGCTCCTCATCCTCCTTAAGTCCGCACTTAATAATCAATTGCTCAAACTCCCTTGTATACTCTTCTACACTTAATGACCCTTGTTTCAAATGGTGGAGTTCAGAAAAGTTCTCTTGAAGGTAGTGAGATGGAAGGAACTTGTCCTTGACTTTTTCTTTCATTTTCCTCCAAGTCCTAATTTTCCCCTTCCCCTTCTTAGCTCTCTTAGATAAAACATTAGCCCACCAAGTAGAAGCATACTTTCTAAGTTTAAGGGCTACTAGTTTTACCTTCTTTTCATCCGGGATGTCCTTGTAGTCGAACACCCTCTCCACGGTTTGTAGCCAATCCAAGAACTCATCCGGGTCTAGCTTGCCTTCGAACTCGGGGATGTCAACCTTGAAGTCGTTGAAGCCACCTCCATGGTGCCTTCCATGCCTCCTTGAACCTCTACTAGCTTCATCTTGAGAGCCAAAGGGATTGAGGTCCGAATCACTCTCATCCGGTTCACTATTCTCACTTGGGGTTGGTGAGGCCCTCAAGTTGTTTTGTTTCTCCCTCATGAGTTTTTGAAGTTGGGATTGCCAGTACTTCACTCTAGCCTCCATTTCGGCCTTGTCTCTCAAGGCTTGTTCAACCACTTGCTCGAGTGTTTGGCTAGAAGACATGTTGATGTATGTTTTGAGAGGAGAAAGGACGAGAAATAGGCTGGAAAGGTGTGGCACGGTCGTGCCTTCAAGCACGGTCAGACCGTGCCAATCTTCTGTCCACGGGTGTGAAGAAAAGTGTTTTTTGTGGTTTGTGTTTGGGGAATGTGTTTAGGGGTGGAATCTTGGCCAAGAGGGTAGCCTAAGCTCTGATACTAAGATGATGTATGTGGTCTATGGAAGTGGGAAAGGATGATAAAGGATGGAGAAGAAGTGAAACACAAAGTCTAGCAAACCGAATAGAACAAGTTGCCCCAAACCGGTTTGTAGGGGATAGAATACAACTTCCTTGCTAGGATAAGCCAATGGCGCCACCTAGAAGAGATGTTGGGCTATTCTTTCTTCACTTAAGGATAAAGAGTTGAATCACCACCATAAGCAAGAGAAAGAACCTAGAAGAGCACCACTTGAACTAGCCAATTCAAGATAAAGCAACTAGGAGTTTCAAGAGAGAGTGTATCACTCAAATGTGTTTGCATAAAATTCCAAGCTGCCTTTTACACTCCTAAGAAGCCCCTTATATATGAGGAAGCTTCAAAAACCTGATTACAAAGGTTTCAAACCAGCAAAAATGGAACCAACAAAGAGGAGGGGACATAAAAGCAAGAAAGTACAAAAGGTGATGTTGACAGCTTCCCAGTTTTGCAAGTTCAACTACCAACGGCCATATCTCCCTATATACTTACCCAAATTGGCTCCAACACCCCTTGTTGGAAAGCTTGGGAAGTCTTCTTTCATATGGATGCTTTTTCAGCCCATTTTGATCATCCGATGAGGAGATATTCACAAAACAAGTGAGCTGCTGCAGGCTGATTGCTGAAAAGTACCTTTGGAAGTTTCTTCTCTCTTGACCTCCTTGGGGCAC
>JACYFF010003369.1:35687679-35722227 GCA_017589665.1 Selenicereus undatus
TATATATATATATATATATATGTATATATGTGTATGTATATATATATGTATGTATATGTATATATGTATGTTTGTATATATATATATGTGTGTGTGCGTGTGTGTGTGTGTGTATATATATATATATGTATGTATATATATATGTATACTTATACATATATACATATATATGTATATGTATATATAGATGTATATATATATATATATATATATATATATATATATATATATATGTATATATATTTGTGTATATGCACACGTGGGTTTGTGTGTGTGTGTGTACGTGATTACGTAGACACACACACATATATAAAAGTTTTTTTCCAAATTCTGACTGTCTTCTTTCTTTGTGTAACTCTCCTAGAGCACAAATTAGTCCACCATAGAGATGCATATTTCGTAAGCTTGAGCACATCAAGGTTTGTGTTCTTTTGTTCTGGAAATTTCTTTAGGTGAAAACGCTGTTGATGATTTGTAGCCGTTGTAGGAAGCCATCAGGATCAAGCTTTGCTTCAAACTCTGAGACCTTGACGCTGACATCGTTATGGTTCGGTTATAACCTTCTTCCTCTTGTTGGTCTACTCTGAGGTTCTTCTTCACTGGGATGGACCAGATGATGGTGATCTTTTTCACTTTATTCTTCTCAGTTAGAAGCTTGCGAACTAGAAGAGCTAACAATAGCTTTTCTCTTCTGTTTCATTGAGTCACCAAGTTGGCGCCTCAAATATGCATTCTAGTTCTTGAGTTCTTCATTGTTTGTCGTCACAATCTCATAATTCTTCATGAAAGACTTCAAAATTCTCTTCCGAAGTCATGTTGGCATTCATAAATGAAGTTACGATTAAACCAGGGACAATGTGTTTCGATTGTGTTTGGGGACAGGGGAAGTGTGTTTGGGCAAAGGTTTAAGGCTAAGGAGAAACTCATATCTGATACCAAATATGATGTATTCAAGCAAGAATTAACATATTCATTACGGGAATGTAAACAAACCCTCAACTGAATACAAACTAAATACAGGATTCTAAGAAACTTGCGAATGAACTATGAGAATACATGAGAACTAATCTCAATATTGCATACGAATTTCTCCACCAAGAAAGGAATTGAGGCCCTTAATCTTTCTTTAGATATAGAAACATCACCAAAGGAAGGATTAAGACTCTGTAGATCACCACCTTACTTAGCCTTAGCAACGATAAGCTAGGAAAGTGTTTGGGGATTAAAGGAGGAAAGCTCGGACTTTTATTCATTGTCATAACCTGATTGTAAAGAAAAATAAAGCAAGCATAAATACATGATCCTCCCTTGCCGCCTAGTTGACTCAGAGTTTCCTTATAGCTTAGGAAACCTCTTAGTCATCCTTAAACTAACCTGAATACAAAAGCACGATTATTCTTGGCTAATTGTAAGCGACAAGTCTTGAAAAAAAAATGCTTAGAAGCTAAACTTAGGCATGTACATGTTTATTATCTCTTAAGTGATCCACTTGCACATGGGAGAGCGAAAAATGACTGCTAAGACAAGTCACTTTACGACCATCTAATAAGCATGCTCTAAGATCATTATCTCCTCTCCTAGTGGCCGAGTTGTGTTCCAAAGTTGCAATGGGCCCCCATGATGATGTTCTTGGCTCCTTAGGCTAGCTAGAAGGCGATTACGTAGGTTAGAAAAGCTTCTCTTAGAAGGCAAAAGCAAGCCTAAGTCAAAACAGTCAAAACCCCTAAATTGGCGCCAGTTTTGAGCAGCTTGGTTGCTTGCGTTCTACTTGACTTAGGCTTGATTTCACTACATTGATGCCTTCATTTCGATGTTAATAATCACCCCAAGTAAACACATCATACTTAAATTAGGTGTAGGGATGGGAACCAAGTAAAAACTCAAAATGGGTCAGTTGACTTGTGGCTATCAAAACTCCTTGAAACGCTTGGCTTGAATTACTCTTCATGGTTGAATATTTATGCATGTTAGGCAACACCCTAAGAAAAAAGAATTGCGCGAAACCCCATGGAGGTTTATGAAATCAGATGAACAAAATTCAGGTTGTATAGAGATTTAAACCCCGGTAGTTATGAACTTTTCCTTCGCAAAGTTTGGATCAAGACTTGGACCTTGGTATGGTACTTGGATTCCCTTAATTGGTTTAAGGGCCCAAATCATGATTTATGGATGGACGTCCATCATCTTCCCTTATTGAAGAGAATTTTCCCTTAAATTTGTTACGTGATCACCATCCAAGTAAGGACTCAAAGCTGCCAAGTTGAAGGTGGATGAAACGCCATAGTCCCCTGGTTAATTAACCTTATATGCATTGTCATTTACCCTTTCTCGCACCCCTAATGGACCATCAGCCCTTGGTATGAGTTTGCTTTTGTGTTGTAAAGGAAAATGCTCTTTTCTTAAATGGATGCAAACTAGATCTCCAGGCCTGCATACCACTCTCTGCTTGTGTTTGTTTGCTTGAGCTTGGTAAGGGAAATTAGACTTCTCAATTCTAGCCATGACTTGCTTGTGGAGTTTCTGAATCTCCTCCACTCTTTTACTATCCTCCACACTAGGCTTTTCATCAATGACTCAAGGCACATGATCAAGGGGGCTTAAACGATTATTCCCATAGAGAACTTTGAAGAGAGACATCCTGTTAGTCTTTCCTGGTGCCTCGTTGTAAGCTTACTGAACATGTGGGGGAAGCAAATCCAACATGCTAGAATTGGACTTGATCAAATCCTTGAAGAGAGTTCCTAAAGTTATGTCTGTTACCTTTGTCTAACCATAAGTTTGGGGTGGCAAGTGGAACTGTAGTTGAGTTTAGTCTCCATTTTCTTCGATAACGTAATTCGAAAGTGGCAGAGAAACTTGGTATTAAGGTCAGAAACAATGGACCTTGGAATACCACGTAATAATCGCATCCCCTCTATAAAGTATAGCTCGACAATGTGAGTAGCATTATTAGTTTTGTTGTAAGCTATAAAATGAGCCATCTTTGAAAACTTGTCCACCTCTACAAGGACAGAATCCTTGTGTCTTTAAGTTTTAGGCAAGTTAAGGATGAAATCAATGGTCACATCAACGGAAGGGAAGGAGGGAACTAGCAAAGGTGTGTATAAACTGTGAAGTAGCGATTGATGCTTAGCCACTTGATAAGTAGCACACCTTCTCAAGATGTGTTGAACGTCCTTGCTCATTCCTGGCTAGAAATAATGCCCCCTTAGCATAGCAAGATGTCTAAAATGCTTGAAGAAAATGCTTATAAGGTCAATTTACTAGGGGATTATGATGTTCTGGCTACATTCAGTGTGGTAGATTTGAGCCCTTATTTGGAAGATGATCACTTAGTGAATTTGGGGGCAAATCCTCTTCAACAAGGGAAGGATGATGGAGGTCTGTTCATAGAGGATGATTTAGGCCATCAAAATGGTCAAGGACCCTAAGTACAAACACTAATGTCCAATGAATGATCCAAACCTTGGTAAGGCAAAGTTCAGGCTTACCTGGGTTAGAATAACTGTAAAAGCCCGGTTTTGTTCATATGATTTTCCCAAACCTCTAAGAGGTTTAGATCCATTATTTCTAGTCAGGATGTTACCTAACATCCTCAATGATCAAGCCATGAAGAGAAATTCAAGTTATGTCAAGTTGTTCATAGAGATTCTGCCCTCACAAGTTAACCGTTGCAGACTAGGCTCCAAACTGCGCCAGTTTGAGTTTTTGCTTGGATTCCTTCTTTAAACCTGATTTAGGCGTGAGCGCTCCACTTAGGGTGATTACAAAGATCCTAATGAAGTCATCCATGCTTCGAAATCAAGCCCAAATTGAGTGGAGCCTAGGCAGCCACATTGCCTATTTTTGGCGCCAACATGGGTGTTTCTTGAATCCAATTCTACCACACCTTTTGCCATCCAATAGCATCCTTAGAGACCTACCGTTTTACCTACTTGCTAGCGTAAGGATCTAGGAACACCATCATGAATAAACTTACAACTTTGGAAGACAAGTGGATCACTTAAGAGCTAATGGTCATGATCAAGCTTAAGTTTAGCCCTTAAGCAACCTGATTAACTAGACTAACCGAATCACATTAGCTTAGCTTAAGCAGACTTTTGTAATATGGTTAGATTAAGCTAGATTAAAGGTTTCCTAATGATTAATGAATGCCCTTAGGCAACTAGGTTGAATGGGAGCAACTTGTATGTATGCCTACTTGGTTATTCAATGAAATCATATTACATCTTTGAAGAAAAGTAGAGCTTAGCCCATTAAAGCATAAACACTCTAACTACCTTATCCTTGCTTAGGCTGATTAAGGTGCTGATTTAGTGAGTCTTCATCTTTTCTTTGGTGGTGAATTCTGTATCTAAGATTGAGATAAGCTATCAACTATCTTCCTTGCTCATCACTGGGCTCCTTACGAATCCAACTTCAATTTGTATTTAGTTTGGGCTTCGCTTGGATTCCATTGTTGAGTGAGCTAATCCTTGCCTGAACTCATCATCAAACCTAGCCATAAGGAGGGAAACACAAGCGAAAAAGCCTTGTTCTTGAGTGAAACACAGGTGTAGAGATCTATTATAAGCAAAGGCAAACCCGTTTGTGACTTGATTATGTTAGAAAAAGAAGAGATAGAGACACCTTTGGATCCCCCTGCTCAACCCCTTCTGTATGAGTTTGTGTATGCGATTCCTAGTGATCTACCCCCCATATTACCCTTAATTAGCTGCATAGAGCACCATATTGATCTACTACCCAGAGCCTCTCTACCAAACAACCTAGTCTACAGGTGTAGCCTAATAGAAAACAAGGAGCTCCAATATCAAGTTCAAGAGCTTCTTGACAGGGGATACATAAGACAGAGTATGAGTCCTTGTTCTGTTCCAACTTTACTCATGCTAATGAAAGATAGAACCATAAGAATGTGCGTTAAGAGCCGTGCCATTAACAACACCACAGTTAAGTGTAGGTACTCTATTCATGGACTTGATGATATGCTCGGTGAGTTACATGGTGCCAGGTGTTTTCCAGAATTGATTTGAGAAGTGGCTATCACCAAACCATAATGAAAGATAGAGATGAGTGCGAAATAGCCTTTAAAGCTAAGCATGGGTCGTATGAATGGCTTGTAATGCTATTTGGGTTGTCTAATGCTCCTAGTCCGTTCATGAGATTAATGAATAAAGTACTTAAACCTTTTCTTGATCACTTTGCTGTTGTATACTTTGATGACATTATGGTGTAGCAAAAATGAGAGGGACTATAAGGAGCATCTAAGGCAAGTTTTCCAAGTTTTGCAGGAACAAAAACTCTCTACCAAGATGGAGAAGTCTGAGTTCTTCATTCCAAAACTCACATTCCTTGGATATGTGGTTTCATCTAAGGGTATCCAGGTTGATTAAAGCAAGGTGGAGGCTCTCCAGACTTGGCGTCAACCTAAAATAGTCACGAAGGTGAGATCTTTTCTTGGTTTGGCTTCTTTTTACAGGAGATTTATCAACGATTTCAGCTCTATCATGGCTCCCATTACTGAGTGCATGAAGATAGGAGCATTTGAGTGGACAAAGGCTCCCCAACGAGTCTTTCAGATGATCAAACAGAAGTTATTCCAAGCACCAATTCTAGCGCTTCTAAACTTTGAGGATCTGTTTGAATCAGAATATGATGTAAGTGTAGTGGGATTTGGGGATGTCCTAGTCCAATCCAAGAGGGTCGTTGCTTATTTTAGTGAGAAGCTATGAGAAGGAGTTTTATGCTATTGTATGAGCATTAACTCATTGGGGTCATTACCTCCAGACCAGACCTTTTGTATTGCATTCTAATCACCATACTCTAAAATATATCGATCGCCAACAAAATTTTAATCCAAAACATGGAAAGTGCTTGGATTTCTAGCAATCATACAACTTTACTTGCAAACATAAGAGTGGGAAAAAGAATATAGTTGCATATGCACTCACCAACAGGTATGCATTACTTTCTATTATAGAAGCTAAAGTCCTTGGTCTCCATTTTTTCCTGGAGCTTTACAAAGGGGATCCTAGAGGAAATTCTGGAGAACAACCCTTGCACCATTTAGGAAGGTTATTTGCTCAAGGGTAACAAGCTTTGTATTCCAAAAAGTTCTTTAGGAGAGTTACTGGTCCGAGAAGCTCATGGGGGTGCCCTAACGGGTCACTTTCGTCTAAACAAGACAATTGACATTCTTAAGGAGCATTTCTACTGTCCTAAAATAGGGGTAGATGAATATAAGGTAATCACAACTTGTTCCATTTATCATAAGGTCAAAAGCCAATTCCACCAAGGTTTGTACATCCCCTTGCCCGTACCATTGAAACCTTGGGATGATTTAAGTATGGATTTTATTGTCTCCCTTCCTGGGGTATAGAGGGGGAAGGAAGCAATCATGGTAGTTATGGATAGGTTTTCCAAAATGGCTTATTTCATTCCTTGCCACAAAACTGATGACGCATCACACATTGTTGAGCTCTATTTCAAGGACGTTATTACACTGCATGGCGTGCCTAAGTCCATAATGTCTTATAGGGATTCTAAGTTCCCATCTCATTTATGGAGCAGTCTATAGAAGCCATTTGGCACTAAACTCTTGCTTAATATAACCTATCACCCCCAAACTAAGGTAACTAACCAAACTCTTAGTACCTTACTTAGGAGTTTGGTTAGCACATGTGAAAGATTCAGGCAAGGATTAATGGATTTATTTAGGGAATGCAAGTTAAGCCAAAACTAAATACAAACTGAAAACGAGATTTAAAGGAACCCAAGAGTGAACTTTGAAGATAGATAAGAGCTAATCTCAATCTGGGGTACATCTTTCACTATTAGGGCCCTTAATCTGTCTTTGGATACAGAAATAACAACAAAGGAAGGATTAGACTCTCTAAATCACCACCTTATTCTGCCTTAGTAATGATAAGCCAGATAAGTGTTTAGGGGATTAAAGGAGCAATGCTTGGACTTTCATTTAATGTAGAAATCTAATTACCAAGAATGAGCAAGCAAGCATAAACACAAGCTCCTCCCTTACTACTTAGTTAACTAAGGGTTTCTTTACAGCTTAGGAAATCTCTTAATCATGCTTAAACTAATTTGAATACAAAAGCATGATTAGTCTTGGCTAATTATAATTGATTGGTCTTGAAAAACAAAATGCTTAGGAGCTAAGCTTAAGCCTAAACATGTTGATTAGCTCCTAAGTGACCCATTTGCACACGAGAGAGAGAAAAATGGTTGCTGATACAAGCAACTTTTCAGCCATCGAATCAGCATGCTTTAAGATCATTATGTACCCTTTTAGTGGCCACATTTTTCCTTCCAATGATGTATGGGCTCCATGATGATGTTCCTGGCTCCTTAGGCTAGGGAGAAAGCAAGGAGGTAGGTCAACAAAGCTTAACTTATAAGGCAGAAGCAAGGCAAAGTTAAAAGAGTCAAATTGCCCAGTTTGGCGCCAACTTTGAGGAACTTTGTTGCATGTCTTCTCATTAACTTAGACTTGATTTCAATGCATACATGTCTTCATTTGGATGTTAGTAATCACGCTAAGTAAAGAAATCAGCCTAACTTAGGTTTAGGGAAGGGAACCAAGTAGAAACAAAAAATAGGTTAGTTTGGAGCCAAAACTACAAGGGTTGACTTGTGGCTGTTAAAACTCCATAAAAGACTTGACTAGCCTGAATTACTCTACATGGCTAAATATTTAAGGATAGGTAACACCCTAAACAAAAATAATGGTTCTAGACCTCATGGAGGTTCGGGAAATTAGATGAAGAAAATCGGGCTTGTGTAGAGATTCAATCCCGGGTAGTTTTGAGCTTTGCCTTAGCAAAGTTAGGATCAAGACTCCGACCTTGGTGCTAGTGCCTAAATTACCTTGACTAGTTTGAGGGACCAAATCATGATCCTTAGATGGACCTGAATCATCCTCCCCTTGTTGAAAAGAATTTGCCCTCAAATTTCTTAGGTTATTATCCTCCAAGTAAGGACTCAACTCTGCCACATTGAATGTGGCTGAAACACCATAATCCCTTGGTAAACTGACCTTACATGCATTGTCATTTAATGATGGGCGTCCATCCATAGAAGATAATTTAGGGCCTTAAAACAGTTAAGGGAGTCTAAGAACAAGCACTAAATTCTAAGGAATGATTCAAACTTTACTAAAGCAAAGTCCAGACCTACCCAAGTTTGATCCAATGGAAACACCCAGTTTTGTTCATAGGATCTCTTAAACCTCCAAGGGGTTTAAGGGAATTATTTTTGCTTTGGATTTTATCTAACATCGTTAAATAGCATGCCATGGAGAAAAATCCAAGTTAAGTCAAGTGCTTCATGGAGATTTTTCCCTCACAAGTCAATCGTTCCAAATTGACCTATAAACAGCCTCGATTTTGAGTTTCTGTTTGGTTTCCCTCATAAAACCTAATTTAGGCCTCATTCTTCACTTAGGATGATCATTTACATATTAATGGAGTCTTTCATGCTTGGAAATCAAGTCTAAATTGAGTGTAAGATAGGCAGCCACATTGCTCACTATTGGCGCCAACTAAGGTGAATGTTCAGTTCAATTCTGTCGCTTCTTTTGCCTCCTAAGAGAAAATTTAGGAGGTACCTTCTTTTTTCCTCACTGGCGCAAGGAAGTAGGAATCATAGTTATAGCTTAATTGTAGGTTTAAATAACAAGTTGGCCACTATGAGGGACGATTTGGATCTTCCTGCAATATGATTGGACAGTTGTAAAGCAACTTAATCTAGCTGCCCATTTTCTCTCTACCATGTGTAAATGGGCTACTTAAGGCCTAATGGACAAGTTCAAGCAAGAGTTAAGCCTAAAAACAACTTGATTAGCAAGACTGACCAAATGTAATTAGCTTAGCCTATATATATGCTCGTTTGTTTATTCAATAAAAACATATTGCAACATTGTGCAAAAGTAGAACTTTGCTCCCTAACCCATAAGCACTCAATTTGGCTTATCATTGCTTAGGCCGAGTAAGGTGTAGCTAAGCTTAGGCCGAGTAAGGTGGTGATCTAGTGAGTCTTAATGTTGCTTTTGGTGGGGTTTTTGTATTCAAATTAAGATTGAGGGCCCTAATCCTCCTCTTTATGTAATTTCTATATCCAGGGTTAAGATTGGTTCTATCCATCTTTAAAGTTTAGTCTTCGGTTCCTTTGAATCCTATTTTTAATTTGTATTCAGTTTTAGCTTAAGCTTGCATTCTTGTATTGAATATGTTCATCCCTACTTGAATACATCCTATTTGGTATCAGAGCTAAGTTTCTCCTTGGCCTTAAACCTCTACCCAAACACGTTTCCCCTGCCCCTGAACATAATCCGAACACATTGTCTTGGTGTGATCCTAACTTCAAACATGAGTACTAGCATGACTTTACAAGAGAAGTTCAAAGCTCTCATTGGCTGCCATGGCCCATAATAAGGAAATGAGGAATAATAATGCATACTTGAAATGCCAACTTGGTGATTCAATGAAACATAAGAGGAAAGTCATTGTTAGCTTTCCTAACATACCTAGTTCTGCCTAAGACAAGGAAACTGGGAGAGATAGCCATCTTTCTGTTTCTTCTGGTGATGAAGAGCCTCCAAGGAGATTAGACAGAAGGGAAAGAAGACCATAGTCCAACTTTAATAATTTCAAAGTTGACATCCTTCAGTTTGAAGGCAAGTTAGACCTAGATGATTTCTTAGAATGGATGCATATTGCAAAGAGAATCTTTGATTTTAGGGAGACTGCATAAAAAAAGAAGGTAAAATTTGTTACTCTCAAATTTAGGAAATATTCATCTCTTTAGACTAATTTGTGTGGCAAGAGAGTTACGCAAAGAAAGACGAGAATCAAAGGGCAAAATGAAGTTAAAACTTAAATTTTGATTTCTTGACCTTCTTACCATCAAGATAGTTACTCCTAACTACATAATTTGAATCAAGGTACCATGAGTGCAGAGAAGTATTTGAGGGAGTTTGAGAAATCTACTGTCAAATGTGATTTGTAAGAGACGTAACTAATCTAACATACTTAGGAAGCTTGGTCTTAGGTATGCTAATGTCATTGAGTTACAACAATATTCAACCTTTGATGAAGTTTGTGTCTTAGCTCACAAAATTGAACAACAAAGAAAGAGCAGAACCTACAAAAGAGACTTTCCAAAACCTCCACCTAAGAGACATCCCTTTAATAAGGAGAGCTCATTTCCACCACCTACGCACACGGCTATTTCCCCTTCCACCTAACAAGAAACCTTAGCTCCACACTAAAGCATAGCCCTACAAAATCAACCTAAACCCCAGCCCTATGAGCACTAGAAAGTGTTTTAAACATCACGAACTTGGTCACATTGCCTTAGAGTGTCCAAATAGAAAGACCATTACTTTCGTTGAGTAGGTGGTAGCAACGGAGGTGCAGATTGAGGAGGGAAAAGATGGGTGCTTTACGGAGGATAAAGAGAGGTTGTGGAGGGGCTGATGAAATGCTAGTCCTAAGGCGTGCCTTCAGTGGACTTAAAACCAAGAAAGAATAACAAGAGAACATATTTCACTCTCGATATACTATCCGAGGTAAAGTTTGCTCTTATTATCATTAATCGTTGGAGCTGTGCCAATGTGGCTTCTCTTATCATGGTGGAGAAACACAATCTTCACGCCATGGGTCACCCTCACCAATACAACATCTAGTGGATCAATCAAGGTAAAGGTTTACAAGTTAACTTTAGATGCTTAATATCTTTTACTGTGTACAATGACTATTAAGACGAGCTTTGGTATGATGTTATTCCTATGAATACTTGCCATATTCTATTAGGATGGCTATAGTTCTTTGATAGGAAGTTAATGAATAATGGTTGTCTAAACAATTACACCTTGTCAAAACATGGAAAGAAAATCAACCTGACCCTTTAAGCCTATCCCAACTCCATAAAAAAGCCTAAAACAATTAGACTTATTTCTCACTTGTAGTGAGCAATTACTTTAAGCATCTTACCATGAGTTTATAGCTTTTAAGGAGTGGATTCTGATGCCCAAGATGAGTATGAGAATTCTTCCCCAAGCCATCCCTTAGCCATTTCACTTTTGGAACAATTTAAACATGTTTTCCCTAAAGACATGCCGTAAACCCTACCCCCAAAAAGAGCCATCAAGCACCGCATGGACCTAATTTTTGAAGCCATTCTTTTAAATAAGCCTTCTTTAAGAATGAATCCCAAGGAGACCATGGAGATCCAAAGGCAAGTAGAGAAGCTTATCTCTAAAGGCCTAGTTAGAGAATCCCTAAGCCCTTATGTTATCCCTACCCTTTTGGTCCCTTAAAAAAAGGGAGGATAAGAATGTGTGTTGATAGTCAAGCAATCAACATGATCACCATTAAGTGTAGGCACTGTCGGCCAAGACATAAGGACCTGCTACATGAGTGTTTTCAAGATAGATTTAAGGAGTGACTATTATCATATTAGAATTAAAGAGGGAGATGAGTGGAAGATAGCTTTAAAGACCAATGGTGGTTCGTATAAGTGGTTAGTCATGCCATTCGGTTTGTCGAATGCCTAATACCTTTATGAGGCTTATGAACCAAGTGTTTATTACCTTTATGAGGCTTATCAGATTAGGATTAAAGAGGGAGATGAGTGGAAGATAGGTTTTAAGGCCAAGAGTGGTTTGTATGAGTGGTTAATCATGCCTCACTTTGATGATATTTTGATTTAAAGCAATACAAAAGAGAACACTTTGATCACCTAACTCATATTGTGGTGGTCCTTGAGAGAGAGAAGCTTTATGGAAACCTTAAGAAGTGCACCTTTTTTACTGGTGAGGTGACCTTTTTTGGGTATATTGTGATTGTCCAAGGGATCAAGTTAGAGGAAACCAAAGTAGAGGCCATTCAGTCTTGGCCGATTCCAAGGAGCATACATGGTGTCTGAAGTTTCCTGGACTTGCCTCATTCTAGAGGCGGTTCATTAGAAACTTTATTACTACCATAGCCGCTATGTTTGAGGTAATCAAAGGTTCATCCTTCAAATGGACCCCTATGGACCATTCTGCTTTTAAGGTGGTCAAAACTATGCTTACATAAGCCCCGTTGTTATCTTTGCCATACTTAGGCAAAGTTTCTGAAATTGAATGTGATGCTTCTAAAATTGGTATTGGTGGAGTCCTTACTTAAGAAGAAAGGCCCCTAGACTTCTTTATGGGAAATTATGCGATTCAAGATGGAAGTACTCCACTTATGATAAAGAATTCTATGCCATTGTACAGAGCTCTGAGCATTGGAGCCATTATCTAATAGCTAGTGAGTTGATTTCATATTCTAATCTTGAGGCCTTGAAGTAGATTCAAGGGCAGCACAAACTGAATTCAAAACATGGTAAATGGGTGGAATGCCTCCAAACATTCCACCCTGCAGTCAAGCATAAGTCTGCGAAGTTGAATCAGGGAACTGATGCCTTATCAAGAAGGCACTTGTTATAGTTTCAACTAGATACTTGCATTCTGAGATTTGAGCATCTTAAATCCCTTTACGGTAAAGATGAAGGCTTTGGGGAGCTTTATACAACTTGTTAAGAGCACCTTAAAGTTGACTTTTGACCGATGGGGACACTACAAGAAATTTTACTTTTTATAGCAACTTTTTATTAGTAATTTAAAAATTGATACAATAATTACAAAAGTATAAATCAATTTCGTAAGGTAAGAAATTGCTACAAAATATAAGTTTATTATGGTAATGATTTAAGATTCCCACACAAGGGAAAAAAAAAAGCTCGATTGGAGGGAAAGAGTTTGCTTAAAACAGGGAGGGGAGAATTACCTCCTTAAATATGTCAATTAATTTAATCAGGGTTTTATATTTCAATCTACCGATCCTTACAATAGATTTCACATTTGTCTCTCTCAAAGAGATTGTGATCTATTTTCCATCGAACTGCCATCACTAAAAACGCAAGTTTGTTTTTGTTTGTCAGAGCCAAAGCTCGTTGTTCGCTTATTGCCCTCACCAACAAGGTACAATTTTCTCTAGTGTTTGTTTTGTATTATCCTCTCCCAGCAAAATTTTAGTTAGCTCGAGTTGAATGTTCGGCGTTTTCCTTCTTTACCTTATGCATTTGCGTCGAGTTCTTTTTCCAGTTGATGGGATGAAGATGATGTGATTATTTGTTCTTAACAAATTTTGGTTAATTTCCTACAATTCCTCTCCATCTGACCCATCTTTGTTGCTAGGTTAGGAATTTCACTATTTTATTTCGATTTTGGGCTAATCTTTATGAGCATCGATGTTGATTTTGGACTCTATGGTTATGACATTTTTGCTTGGTTTGCATTTTTCGATTTGTTTCCAATTAACCTATGTTGAAAGGGTAATTGTCGATAAGGGGTTTCTAAGATGTTTATGTTCAATGAAGTCAACATCTCAAACCCTTTGTCTTAGTTGTTTAATTTGTAAGTTCAACCTTTAGAAATTGGTGATCGATTTGTATTTGATAAGCATTTTCTAGTTTGTTGAATAGTGCCACTATAGTTTTGAACCTTTTTGACTATGTTCTGCTAGTGAGCATTTGATGCTAAGTTAGTTTTAAGTTGAGAAACTACTCTGGTGTTGTTGATTTTCTTCACCAATGTGGTGCCCTATATACTAGTAGTGAAAGGAACATCATTGCATTGTGGGAAAGTTAGTAGTTAAAAGTTTGATTTAAAAGTTGGAACTTCCCTGAGAAACTAAGCATTTGAAAGAGAAAATGGATTGTGAGGCATCTAATGGATACCCTAGTCCCTGGATGTCTTCGTATTATAAAGACTAGATTCCGTGATTCTTTACTGATGTTCAATTCATGTAGCAGGCATTCACATCAGTTTAGAGCAGAATAAGGATTCCTGTTTATCTTTTCCAAACATAAGAACGACAAGATGCAAATTAATTCTTGCATATATTTAACCCGAATGAGCTTATTAGTTAAACCTATTCTTTTGGACCCCATACCCTGACGAACACCACCCCACCAAATTTTTTAAAAAAGTAATATTTTTGTAACCTTTCTATTCCATTCTTGGTTTGGAAAAGGGTGATGGTTTATATGTTGAATGAATTTTGCTTTCAAGAATTGATGCATGCTTATTGTGGGAAGTATGGTTTTTGTTGTGCGTTATCTAACTTGTTCTTTTCAGTGATGTGCCTTTTGCTATCTTCTCACTATTACTACCAAACAACTAAGCAGTGTTTATGAAGACAATTTGCAAAATCTTTCTCTCAATTATACGAGAAAATCATTTCTTATAGCCTGTAGGTATCTAATGCGTATCTAACGCATTTGAAATGGATGGCCATCATTATTTGTGATGAATGCCTGTCATTATTTGTGTAATTTTGGCATTGTATTCTGTATGGTCTAGTGTGTAATCTATTTTGTTGCTATTTGTTGTGACACTTTCTGTTTTATTTTACTAGAAATTGGTGCTATTTGATTATTCTCTTGTGGTGCTACCACTTTTTCCTGCGAAAGAGGGTCTATGCTAATGCCATTTTGTTGTCATAGAGCCATTGTGTTGTTATCTGCTTGTTGCAACTGTTGTTTAATTGTGCCATGGTTGTTGTTAGATATTTGTTTCACTATTGTTCGTATTTTGTGGATTGTGGACCTTTTTTGGGTAATAATTAGCTGCTAGGCTTCTCTATTTTCTATTAGTTTATTTCATGTATGTATGTGGCTCGTGGCATTCCTAGCATATTTGCATTGTTACAGTTTTAGCGATGATAATTAGCTTTAGTTGTGTACCAGATACCATTTCACAATCGTTATGCAGAATTTTTACAGTTGCACTACCACAACACAGTGGAGGCACATCATCATAACTAGTGTTGAACATTGCACACCAGTTATCGATCTTGGCTTGTTTTAAAGTTTATGAATAAAAAAGTGTAATGGTTTTTGTACCTTAATTGTTGCCATTATTCCTTTATTAAAATTTCTTTTCTTTGTTGTGGATATCTATTTTATTGTGCGGTACTAGACAACATGAAGGAGTACAGAAGATGAAATGTTGATAATGAAGGCTTCATCTTTTCCCCTTCCCTAGCCTAGTGCATTATTTTTCAATTTCAACATTATTGCATTGAACTAATTTCACTAATTATTTAGGTTTTATCAACATAGTACAATTGCTCTACCATGTGAATGTAATGTACTTCATATACATAAAAAGTGATTTTGCTTTCAAATGTTGCTTTGTTTATATTTGATTGTTTATTTATTATCAATAACATGACTATAGAAAATTTTAAATCACCTAGCAGTCATAAAAATTAGTTATATTACAACATATATTTATAATATTAAATGAAATATAAAATTCAATTATAATAATATTAATAGTAAAATTTGAGTTACCTGACATAGAAATGATATATCTTGTGGCTAATGTGAATTGCTAAAAAGGGATTCAAATTGCCATGAAATTGCGATTCTGCAACAAATCATATTGATACAGGTATAAATCTTTTGTAGCCAATGTGATTTTGCGGCACTATTAGGCTTGCTACAAATGATGGGTTATTATTGCAAATTAGTCTTTGTGGAAAATTAAAATCTGCAACAAAAGCTATATATTTTGCGGCAAATTGAAATTTGCCACAAATACTTTTTGTAATAAGGTATCTGTGGTAGCCTTGTGGTATTTTCTCAATTTATGACAAAAGATTATTGTGCCAAAATTTCAACGTATTGTTGCAAAATAAGGTGCCACAAAATCTCCATTCTCTTGTAGCGGAAGTATTTATTCAAGGGTACTCGATTATACATCCCTAGATGCAGTACCTGAGAGTTGCTGATTAGGGAGATCCATGTTGGTTCCCTAGTTGGCCATCATGGTGAAAACAAGACCTTAGTTATGCTAAGGGAACATTATTTCTAGCAAGGTATGAGAAAGGATGTTCAAGACATCTTGAGGAGGCGTGCAACTTGTCAACTGGCCAGGATTCACTCACTGTCTCACAGTTTGTGCAAGCCTTTATCAGTCCCAATCTTCATTGGGTTGAGGTGAGCATGGATTTTATCCTTATCTTACCTAGAACCCAAAGGGACAAAGATTCCTTATTTGTGTTGTTGGACATATTCATAGCCTATAACCAGACTAATGATACCACTCACATTGTTGAGCTTTATTTCAAAGGGATAATGAGGTTGCATGGCATTCCAAGGTCCATTGCGTCTAATCATGATGCTAAATCTCTCAACCACTTTTGGATCACCTTATGGAAGAAAATGGGTGCCAAAGTGAAGTATAGTACCAGTTGTCAACCACAAATTGATGGACATGCCACGATGACAAACAAAACTTTAGGAACTCTTTTGAGAGCTTTGATAAAGCCTAATGCAAAGGAATGCCATTTGCTTCTTGTACATGCTGGGTATGCTTACAATGGAGCACCCAGCATGACCATAGGATGTCTGCCTTCAAGGTGGTTTATGGGATTGATCTCTTGTGTCCTATTGATTTAGTGCCTAGACCTGCTAAGTAGACGCCTAATATGGAGGTTAGCAAGAGAGTGGAAGAAATCCAGAAGCCCTACAAGCAAGTGTAAAGTAGAATTTAGAGATCTAATGCTTCTTACCAAGCTTAAGCGAATAAGTAATAAAAAAAAAGACGGGTTTTTAAGCATGGAAATCTAGTGCGGATCCATTTGAGAAAGGAGCGTTTTCCCTCCTAATGCAAAAGTAGACTGACACTAAGGCTTTATGGTCCCTTTGAAGTATTGGAAAGATTAAATGACAATGCCTTCAAGGTTAGTTTACTTGGGGAATATACTGTTTCAGCCACATTCAATGTTGCAAATTGAAGCCCTCACTTAAAAGATGATAACCTAGTGAATTTGAGGGAAAATTCTCTTCAACAGGGGAGGATGATGAAGGTTCATTCATGGAAGCTGATTCAGACCCTCAAAATAGTTAGGAGAGTCCAAGCACGAGCACCGAGTTCCAAGGAATCTTCAAATTTTGCTGAGGCAAAGTTCAGACCTACCTGGGTTTGATTCAATACAAAGACCTAGTATTGTTCATATGATCTCTTAAACGTCCAAGTGGTTTAGGGCATTCTTTTTGCTTGAGATGTTACCTAACATCCTCAAATAACAAGATATGGAGAGAAATCCAAGTTAAGTCAAGTGCTCCATAGAGATTACGCCCTCATAAGTCAACCGTTTCGAATTGAGGTCTAAATTGCCCTGGTTGAGTTTCTATTTAGTTCAACTTGTAAAACCAAATTTATACCTGACTTCTTCATTTAGGATGATCATTTGCATCCTAACAGAGTCATTCACGCTTTGAAATCGAGTCCAAATTAAGTGAAAGATAGGTAGCCATGCTTCTTACTTTTGGGGCCAACCCAGGTAAAGATTGAATTCAATAGTACTGTGTCTTTTGCCATCCCAGAGAATCCTTCAGAGCTTCCTTCTTGTTTCCTTACTTGCTTAAGTAGCGAAGAAACACAATCATGGCTTAATTGCAGCTTTAGCCAGCAAGTTGGCTCGTAGGAGCGAGGATTTTGATCTTCTCACATTCTTAGTGGGCAACCACAAAGCAACTTCATCTAGCTGCAATTTTCTCTCTCCCATGTGCAAGTGGATTACTTAAGGGCTAATGGACATGTTCAAGCAAGAGTTTAGCCTAAAAAAAAACATGATTGGCTAGACTCACCAAATGTAATTAGCTTACCCTAAGATTGCTTTTGTAATCTAGTTAGACTAAGCTAGATTACAGATCTCCCCAAGATTAAAGAAACCCATATGTAGCTAAATATCTAGGGGGCAACCTATAGGTGTGCTAGCTTATTTATTCAATGAAAATAGATTGCACCATTATTTAAACGCAGCACTTTTCTCAAACACTCAATTTAGCTTATCCTTGCTTAGGCGGAGTAGGGTGGTGATCTAGTGAGTCTTAATCTTGCTTTTAGTGGTGTTTCAGTATTGAAAGTAAGATTGAGGCCCTAATCATGCTCTTGTTGGTGATTTTTGTATCCAAGATTAAGACTAGTTCTATCAATCCTCAAAATTCACTTTTGGGTTCCTTTTAATCCCATTTTCAGTTTTTATTCAGTTTTGGCGTAGCTTGCATCCTTGTATTGAATGTGCTAATCCCTACCTGAATATATAATTTACTATTTACAGCACCTAAAAAGGGCCATCAACCCTTAACATGAGCATGCTTTCGTGTTTTAAAGGAAAACACTCTTTTGAAATGGATCTACACAAGATCTCTAGGGTGGAACACCACACTGTTTTTGTGTTTCTTTGCTTGAGCTTGGTAGGAAGTACTGGGCTTCTCAATTCTGACTATGACTTGCTGGTGGAGTTTTTGAATCTCCTCCACTCTTTTTCTAGCCTTTATGCTGGGATTTTTATTTGCGATTTTAGGCACAAGATTAAGGGAGCTTAAAGGATTAGTCCCATACACCACTTTGAAGGGAGACATCCCAGTAGTCTTGCTTGGTGCCTAGTTGTAAGCAAACTCAGTATATAGGAGCAGCAAATCTCACGCTTTAGAATTAGACTTAATCAAAGCCCTCAAGAGAGTTCCCAAAGTTCTGTTTGTGATGTAAAGCCAAGCATCCAAATGAGTTCCCCAAGTCCAGACGATGTCCATGACACTAATGATGCCTAGGAAGATCAATGTGATCAAGCAATGAACAATTAGATTCATTCCTTGTTCTTCTGTTCCAATCCAAAATTGAATGTACTTTTGGATGAACTTGTTCTTGGAGTTTGCAAGACATTTTATAGGTAAGTCCTACTTTGTTGGAGTCACTAAGATGTCTAGTTTCACTAGGGAAATTCAATTTTGGTCTAAGTCATAGGCATTTTGCTACAATAGTCAAAAATAATGATGATATAATGTGAATATTCCAGTCTGCTCGTATTGGAAGAAGAGGTGATTTCACCACCTATGTCTAATTTAGGACCAAAAGTTTTTCTCGGGATTATAGCCAACATCTAACGTGTCAAGCCATAAGGAGAAATCCAAATCATCACAAGTTCTTCACGGAGTTTCCGCCGCATTTTGTCAACTATTACTGTTTAAAGCTAATACAGACCAGGTTTGAGTTTATCGTTGGTTGTCTTACCCAAACCTGATTTAGGTCTGATTTTTCTAATTGGAATGCTTGTTGACATCCTAAGAAAACCAACTATGCATTAAAATTAGTTCTAAGTCATGCTTAGGTTGGGAAAAAAGTTTGATCATTTATAGTGATAATAAGGGTTTATCAAGCCTAAACAAGCTATTTTGACTTTGCTGAGGTTTTCCTTAATGAAGAACGTTTGGTGGCCTATTTTCTTACCTCCATGGTTGCTTGAACATCCAAAACATCATCATTGATGGCCTTACAACTTTGGAAGCCCATTTAGCCAATAGGATTAAGAAGTGACTTCTATTTGCTCACGGATTGGACAACTGAAAAGCAACCACCTGCCGCATACTATTTCTCTCCCTACAATATGCAAGTGGTATGTTTAAATATAATTAATCATGTTCGAGGTCCTGGTTAGGTTTAAACATATTGTATTAGTTAGACTCATGCATACAATTAGCTTAACCTAAAATTATTTTTAAAAATGGTTTAGTTAAGCTAGATTTGTTTAGCCGAGGAACTAGCCTACTTGTTTCCTAGATAGGGACATGTATATTAGATTGCTTGCTTCTCCATTGTCGAAAATTTTGATCAGTGAAAACACCAGTTTCAAGTTTTAGCACAAACACTCTCAAAATCTCTCCTTTATCAATTTGGTGGTTGCCGAATTAGAGTGGTTCCCTTTAATCTAAATTTGGTGGCTAAGCCATTATGATTTAGAGGGTGGGTTTTGGAACTACCTTGGTTGGTGGTTCATATCCCATTCATATTACATTGCTTGAGTTTATTCAAGGCTCACGCATCAAAGTGGTATCAGAGGTCAACCTATTTAGTTTGCTTATTGTTTATTAGTTTTGTAATCTTCCCCTATTTTGGAAACCATGCTTTCCAAAGCTAAAAAGAACCTAATTCAGCCTAGAGACAAATATAGCTACAAAAGAACCTAATCTCCTAAAATGGCCTATAACTTATTTCTAAGCTATGTTTGGAAGGGAGGAGAATGATCCTCCTCAAACTAGGGCCCTTAGGGGACTAAGCCTTGATGAAGCTTGTGAGTTAAGGAGAGGGAATGCTGTACTCCAACTCCAAAGCGATGTCTAAATGCTTACTCCTGGCCCGGCTAAAGTCTTAGCCAGATTTAGGGATGACCCTAGAGGAAGTAGGAGGAGAATCCGTAGCTGACCAAGGGATACCCTAATTGAGACTGTTCAGGTTCATCTCAGGATGAGCATTCACCTAGGGGAAGGAGAAGGCCACCTAAAACTAATGAGGATGACTTCAGAGATACGAAGTTTGATCTACTAGACTCTGAAGGTACCATAAACTCGGATGTGTACCAAGAATGGATCTAAATTTTGGAGAGATTCTTTGATGTCAAGGGTTATTTTGATGAGAAATCCTTTAAGATAGCCATCCTTAACCTCAAAAAATATGCCTACCTCTAGTATGAAAATACCAAAAGACAACAAGCTAAGGAAGGCAAGTCACGGTTCGCAATGTGGACCAAGTTTAAGAAGTTAATGGAAAGAGGTTCCTGCTTGAAGGTTACAAGATGGATCTCTATCTTAGAGTGTCCTCCTTAAGCCAAGGACACATGAGTGTGGACGAATACATTAGAGACTTCAAACAAATCAAGATGAGGATTCGATTAGAGAATGAACCCAAACAAGTTGTGGTGGGATTCCTAAAGGGATTGGATCAAAGAATAACATAAAAGGTTGATCTTCAACCTTATTGTGGATTTAAAGATGTTTACCATTAAGGTGGAGAAGTATGCCAATAAGAAACAGCCATACGCAAGCTCCTACTCACGGCCTAATCCCATCTAGGTAAAAAACATTACTATAGGGATTGGATCAAAGCATAGTGGTAAAGGTTGATCTTCAACCTTATTGGGGATTTAAGGATGTTTACAAACTGGGCATTAAGGTGGTGAAGTATGCCAAGAACAAACAACCATACATAAGCTCCTCCTCATGGCCTAATCCCCCACCTAAGCCCTTCTTTGGCCCTAAGCCCGAGCATCCTACTAAAGGAGATCTAACCCGAGACAAGGGTAAGGGAATTGCTAGGGAATTCCCTAAGCAACTTGATGGCAAGAGGTGTCTTAGTTGTTAAGGATACGACCATTTCCAAGTTGAGTGTCAAACAGGAGGGCTATCACCATTAAAGAGATTAAAGAGATCGACTAGATTGTCATTAAGCAAAGCGAGGGAGAAATCGAACAAGAAGAGGAGGCCACCAATCTAAATCATGAAGTTAGGGAGTTTCAAGTGTCAAGAGAGTTCTACACACCATGGAAAGTCCAAAGGAGGAAAGCCAAAGTGAGGTCATCTTTCATTCATAATACGCAATTCAAGGCAAAGTATGTAGTTTAATTATTGATGCAGGCAGCAGTAAAAACATTACTTCATGCCATCTAGTTAACGAACTTAAGCTACCCACTATGCCTCACCCCCGACCATATTCCTTAGAATGGCTCAAGAAAGAAAATGTGGTTCATATAACAAAACAAGCTTTAATTACGTACAACATAGGTAACTTTACGGATAAGATGCTTTATGATATATTGCCCATGGTTGCATGTCATTTATTAGTTGGAAGGCCTTGGCAAATTGAAAAGGGTGTCATTCATAAAGGAACAGCTAACACTTACACTTTTAAGTTAAAAGGCCGTAACTACACCCTCTCCCCTTCCCCCCTTAGCTAAATTTCGAATGTTAAGCCTAGCTATAGGGAGGGAAAAATAAGTGAGAAAGCCCTCTTTCTTAGTAAAACATAGTTGAAGGGATCCATAAGTAAAGGCAAATGAGTTTATGCCTTGCTTGTGTTGGAAGAAGGAGAGGGAGAGACACCTTTACACCACCCTTGCTGAGCCCTTTGTATATGAGTTCATGGTTGTGTTTCCTAGTTATCTAGCCCTGGGATTACCTCCACTTCGGACATTGAACATCAAATTAACCTACTGCTTGGAGTTGCCTTACCAAACAACCCAACTTATAGATGTAACCTTACTAAAACCAAGGGACTTCAGAGGCAAGTCCATAAACTGATTGATACGATGTACATTAGAGAAAGCATGAGTCCTTGTTCTATTGTAGATTTACTTATCCCAAAGAAAGATGGAACAATGAAGAAGTGAATCAATAGCCAAGTCATAAATAATATTACAATTAAGTATACGTACCCTATTCCTCGACTTGATAACAAGTCAGATGAATTGCATGGCTCAAAGGTGTTTTCCAGGATGGACTTGAGGAGTGGATACCATTTCATTATGTTGAGAGATGGTGATGAGTGGTAGACAACCTTTAAAACAAAGCAAGCCCTGTATGAATGGCTTGTTATGCCATTTGGTCTATCTAACACCCCTATTACTTTCTTGAGATTAATGAATGAGGTCCTCAAACCCTTTATTGGTTACTTTATGGTGGCATACTTCGATGATATTCAATTTTATAGGCATAATGAGGGAGAACAAGGAACATTTAATTTGAGGCAAGTCTTAAAGATCCTCAGAGGGCAGAAGCTCTATTCCAAGATACCGAAGTGTGAGTTACTTACTGCACAACTCACTTTTCTTGGTTATTATGCCCAAGATATATTGGTGGATCAAAGCAAGATTATGGCAATCCAATCCTAGCCTTAACCCAAATTAATCATAGAGGTGATCATTTTTCATGGTTTACCCTCTTTTCACGAAAGGTTCAGTAAATATTGTAGCTCAGATATGACCCCTATTACTAAGTGCATGAAGAAAGGTGTCTTTGAATGGTGCAAAACTACCAGAGAGCCTTTGAAGACATCAGATAAAAGCTATGCTAAGCCTACATCTTGGCTCTCTCAAACATTGAAGACCTATTCGAACTTGATTGTGATGCTTGTGGAGTTTGGATAGGAGCTATCGTAATTAAATCCAAGAGGCCCCTTGCCTACTTTAGTGAGAAGCTTAGTGGGTCCAGATGAAAATATAGCACATATTATAAGGAGTTCTATGCTATTGTGGGGGCCTTAAGCGATTGCGGTCATTCCCTCAAAGCTAGGCCTTTTGTATTACATTGTGATCACTAAGCTCTCAAATACATCAATGGCCAACACAGGTTGAATCTAAGACATGCAAAATAGGTGGAGTTTCTTCAGTAATTCCACTTTACTCGCAAACACAAGAGTGGGAAAGAGAATGTGGTTGTAGATGTTCTATTCAGAAGGTAAACCATACTTTCTATTTTGGAAGCAAAAGTACTTGGGTTTCATTCAATCCAAGAAATCTACAAAGAGGATCTATAGTTCTAGCCCTTGATTAAAGAACTTCTAAAGGACAACCCCTACACTGTCCAAGAAGGCTATCTATTCAGGGATAACAAGCTTTGCATCCCTAAATGCTATTTAAGGTAGTTGCAGGTCTAAGAACCTCATGGTGGTCCTCTTGTTGGATATTTTGGCCTAAACAAAATAATTAGTATCCTGAAAGAGCATTTCTTTGGCCTAAGATGGGGGGAGATGTTTATAAGATCATTTGAGCTTGTTTCATCTGCCACAAGATCAAAAGTCAATTCCATCAAGGCTTGTACACCCCATTGTTTGTACCTGGCCATGGGATGATGTATATATGGATTTCATTGTGGCTCTCCCTAGGACTCAGAGGGGGAAGGATGCAATTATGGCGGTCATGGACAAATTTTCCAAGGTGGATCACTTTATTCCATGCTTCAAAACTGATGATGCAAGCTAAACTACTGAGATTTACTTCAATGAAGTCATTAGGTTGCGTGGTGTGCCTAAGTCTACTATCTTTGATCAAGATTCCAAGTTTTTGTCCCACTTCTAGAGGATTTTGTGGAAGCATTTGGGTACCAAACTCTTTCTTAGTATACCTTATTACCCCCAACTGATGCTAGATAGAGATAACAAATTAGACTCTTACTACTTTGCTTAAGAGTTTGGTGAGTAAAAGCTTGAAAGATTAGGGTATAACGCTACCTCATGCTGTTGCCTATAATAAGGCCCTATCTTGTGTTACAAAACTCTCTTTATTTGAGGGTGTGTATGAGGTGTACCTTCTCACCCCTATTGACTTATTGCCTTCGCCAAATAAGTCAAAGGTGAACCATCCTATTGAATTGAGGGCCAAAGAAATGAAGAGGTTGCATGAACAAGTAAGAAATCATATTGAGAAGACCAATACAAGTTACAAAGCAAGGGCAAGCAAACATGGAAAGAAGATGGAGTTCAATCCAGGAGATCTAGTCTGGTTACACCTTAGGAAAGAGAAGTTTCCATCCAGGAGAAAGAACAAGCTTATGGAAAGAGTGGATGGACCATTCAAGATCATTGAGAAGTTGGGAAATAATGCTTACAAGTTATAACTCCTAGGAGATATGGTTGTTTCAGCCCCTTTTAATACTGGTGACCTTACTCCTGCTGTGGAGGACTATTTTGAGGACCCCTTGGATTTGAGGTTAAATACTCTTGAGGAAGCAAAGGTTTATGTAGACCAAGCCATACAAGTAAGCTCGCTATGTCCAACTAATGTCCATGACACTAACGAAGCCCAAGAAGTTCAAGGTAAGCAAGCAATGATTAATCAAATTCATTCGGCTTAAATCCAGAACTAAACATAGTTTTGGATAGCCAGATTTTTAGCATTTCCAAGACATCCTATTTATAAGTCCTACTTAAAGGTACTCCTTAAAATTTCTAGTTTTATTAGTGAAACGTAATTTTAGCTTAAGTTATACGCATTTTGCTACATTGGTCCAAAATGATGAAGACATACTGTGAAGATTCTAGTCTGCCTGTATTAGAAGAATAGGCAGGATGACCACCTAAAGTCTGATTTATGACATGAATTGGTGGGATGATAGCTCGCATCCGAAGGTGTCACACCATTATGACAAAGCCGAAACATGACATGTTCTTTGTGGAGTTTCAGCTACGTTTTATCAATCATTGTAGTTTGAAGCCAATGTAGAACCATTTTGAGTATCTGGTTGGTTATCTTAGCTAAACCTGATTTAGGTATGATTTTTCTAATTGGGGTGCTTGTTGACATCTTAACGAACACAACTATGCATTAAAATTCGTTCTAAGTCAAGTATAGTTTAGGAACCAACTTGATCATTTCTAGCACTAATTTGGGTTTTTCAAGCCTAAATAAGTTATTTTGACTTGGCTGAGCTTTTCCCTGTTGGAGAGGGTTTGGTGACCATTTGGCTTGCCTCTATGGTTGCTTGAATGTCTAGGAACATCGTCATTGATGGCCTTGCTGCTTTGGAAGCCCACTTGGCTAATAGGCTTAAGAAGAAACTTCTATTTGCTCTCGGATTGGACAATTGAAAAGCAACCATTTGCAACCTACTATTTCTCTCTCTACCATGTGCAAGTGGTAGGATTAAGGCTAATTAATCATTTTCTATCCCTAGGTTAGCTCTAATAATATTGTATTAGTTAGACACATGCTTGTAATCAGATTAAGTTAAAACTGTTTTGCAAAATAGTTTAGTTAAGCGAGATTTGTTTAGCTAAGGAACTAGCCTACTTGCTTGGTCTCTGGGGACGTGTATATTAGTTTTGTTGCTTGTTCGTTGTAGGATACTTTGATTAACTAAAATAGCAGTTTTGTGTTTTAGTACAAACACTCTCAAAATCTCCCCTTTATCCATCCGGTTGGTTGCGAGATTAGAGTGGTTCCCTTTAATTTAAGTTTGGATGCTGAGTCTTTATAATTTGGAGGGTGGGTTGCTGAATTAGCTTGGGTGGTTGCATGGCCTTTATCCCATTCATATCCTCTGTTTTGATTCAAGTTCATGGTTGGATCAAGACTAAGTCAAAATTAGATTGCAAGCATATCACATTCCTTGAGTTTATTTAAGGCCTATGCATTAGTTTGTCACCTTGGTGTAGCTGTCATTTTGGGGATGGAAAGTGGTATTGTACTTGAGCTTGGTCCCATTTTCTTCCACAAGGTGGTCTAGAACTAGTTAAGAAACCTGGTGTAATGATTAGAAACAATAGACCTTGGAATACCAAATAATCTCATCACCACTTTGAAGTATAGCTCGACAATGTGAGTAACATCATTAGTTTTGTTGCAAGCTATAAAGTGTGCCACCTTGAAATCTTATCCACCAGCAGAAATATAGAATCTTTATTCCTCTAAGTTTTAAGCAAGCCAAGGATGAAATTTATTCTTACATCAACCTGAGAGAGGGAGGGAACTGACAAAGGTGTGTATAAACCGTAAGGTAGCAAGTGACTCTTAGCCACTTGACAATTAGTTCACCTTCTCAAGATGTCTTGAATGTCCTTGATTATTTATGGCTAGAAATAATGCTCCCATAGCATGGCATGGGTCTTGTTCTCTCCATAGTGTCCAACCATAGAACCACGATGAATCTCTTGGACTAGAAAAGTCACCGTTGTGGTGCTTTCAACAAGTTGAATAATGCTCTCCAAGGTCTTCATCATCAGCATAAGGGGACTTAAGGTGCTCAAATCCTAGAATGAAAGCATGAAGTTGAAATAGTAACAACTGCCTTCTTGATAACGTGTTAGCTCCTTGGTTTAGCTTCCTGAATTTATGCTTTATTGTAAAATGGAATGATTGGAGATATTCCACCCATTTAGAGCGTCTTGAGTTTAATTTGTGCTAACCCTTAAATGTACTTCAAGGCCTTATGATCAGAATGTAAAATAAACTCACTAGCCATCAGATAATGGTTCCAATGCTCCAAACTCTATACAATAGCACAAAATTCCTTGTCATAAGTGGAGTACTTCCTTGTTGGATCATATGATTTCTCACTAAAGAGGGATAGAGGCCATCCTTCTTGAGTAAGGACTCCACCAATACCACCTCTAGAAGCATTACATTCAATCTCAAAAGCCTTGTCAAAGCATGACAAGGCTAACACCGGGGCTTGTGTAAGCTTTGTTTAAATATTCAAGGGTAGAATGTGCCTTAGTGGCCTATTTGAAGGATGAATCCTTAATCACTTCAGTTATAAGGGCCATAATAGTGCTAGAGTTTTGAATGAACCACTTATAGAATGAGGCAAGTCTATGGAAACTTAGGACATCATTTATGCTCTTTGAAACTCGCTCTGACCGAATAGCCTCTACCTTGCTTTTATCTACCTTGATCTCTTGAAAAGTCGTAATGTACCCCAAAAAGGTCACCTCATTTGTAAAGAAGGTGCACTTTTGAAGGTTTCCATAAAGCTTTTCTCTTTCGAGGACCACCATAATCTAAGTTAGATGATCTAGGTGATCTTCTTTTGTCTTGCTATAAACAGGAATATCATCAAAGTAAACCGCCGCAAACTTGCTAATGTATGGCGTGAACACTTAGTTTATAAGCCTGATAAAGGTATACGGTGCAGTTGACAAAGCAAATGACATAATTAGCCACTAAAACAAACCTCCCTTTGTCTTGAAAGCTATTTTCCATTCATCTCACTCTCTAATTCGAATTTAGTAGCATTGACTCCTTAAATCCACCTTGGAAAATACATTGGAACAATGTAATTTATCTACGATGTCCTTAAGCCGTGGTGTGGGATTCCTATGCTTGATGATCTTATTGGTTGGTCAACTTTCCACACAAATTTTTATGCTACCATCCTTTTTAGGGACTGAAAGAGCTAGGGCAGCAGAAGGACGAATTGACTCTCTAACCAACCCCATGGAAATCAACTCCTCTACTTGCCTTTAGATCTGACTGTTATCGTTGGGATTGATTATGTAAGCCAGTTTATTTGGGAGTATGGCCACAGTAATTAGGTCAACGTGGTGACGGATGGCTCTCTTAGGTATAAGCCTGAGGGTATGTCTTTGGGGAAAACATGATTAAACTGTTCTATAAGTGAAATAGCTAAGGGATGGGTTGGGGAAGAACTCTCGAACTCATCATGGGGAGTGAGAATCCACTCCTTAAAGCCTTTAAATTCGTGGTAATAAGATTTAAGTAATAGATCATTATAAGTGGAAAACATGTCCAATTGCTCTTAACTTTTTTGTGGTTTGTTTTTATGGAGCTATGATGGGCTTAAAGGGGCATGGACCATCTTCTCTCCATCTTTGGAGAAGGTATAAGTGTTTACGTAACCTTGATGCATTACCTTCCTATCAAACAACCATGGTCTTTCCAATCGAATGTGACAAGCATCCATGTGAATAACTTCACACCAAAGCTCATCTTGATAGTTCTTGCAAATGGTAAAGGGAATCAAGCATCTAAAGTTAAGTAGTAAACCTTTACCTTGATGGAGCCGTTGGATGTTGTAGGGGTGAGGGTGAGCCGAGGCATGGAGATTGAGTTTCTTCAACATGTTAAGAAAAACCACATTTGCACAACTCCCTCCATTAATGATCATTGAGTAAACTTTACCTTGGATAGTACACCGAGAGTAAAAGATGGTCTCTGACTGTTCTTCTTTGGTTCTAATTCTAGTCAAAGCATGCCTTAGGATCATCATTTCTTCATCAGCCTCCTCTACAACCCCATGTTGGTCCTTCTCTTCATCCTCCATCAAGCACACCTCTTTTTCCTCCTCATTCTCCTCCTCCTTTACTGCCTCCTACTCTACTAAGGTGATTATTGATAAGTGCTTAATGTCTACATCATTTTAGGGCCATTTTACCACATTTTTGTCAAAATTATATGCTTTAAGTTACCATTTATACTCTGATTCTCGATTTTAGGCCAGTGTAATATAGCATTGCACCCTCATTGGATATATGTTGACCTCTTCCACGGACACCCATGTGATGTTATGCCTATGGAGCAAGGGAAGAACAATAAATTCAGTTCTAGCCAAGACCATGGTTGACCCGAGGTGCCTTCCACGGACTGTGGTGAGCTGTCTAGCTATGGTCTCTTCGTCTTCCTTTAGCTGTGTGGCTGAAAACGTCTATGTTCTTCTATAAAACCTCATTTTTTAGCAGCAGAAAGAGAGGAGAAAAAGGTATAGTCTAGTTCATTTTCTTTCTCAAACTTTTACTCTTTAGTTAGGATTTTTTTAGTTTGATTGGCGATTTAGTGAGAAATCTTTAATCATGTGTGAGTAGTTTATTTTGTCTAGGTATTTATTTGTTAATGAAACTGTAGTTCGATCATGTTTATCATTATAATTGCGCTTTGACTCAAGATTGGTTTGATTTCGTTTGATTAGGTGATTTTTATGTTGTTAGTGGATTTTTGCCCAAAGTTTTCTTGTACACCTGAAACAATTGAGGGAAAAACTAAAAGGTGGCGTTCGATGGTTAGACTGCTTGATAAAACCCAACGTAGTGTTGATTCGAAAGAGTGATTTGCATGTTAGGAGGACTAGAGAGTAATAAAAAATATTTAACCTGGATTAAGACAAATTAAATGAAAAAGCAACTTTTGCTTAGTTTAGGCAATTTGGTCGATTTCGAAAAAATAAACTAAATTCTGGATAGATTGTAATTCCTTGAAATTATCCGATTAGAGAAAAGCACATTTTTATCATTTTGATCTAATCACCTTTCTTAATTGTATAAATCCCTAGGGGTTTCTTATAGATTGAATTTAGAATTAGTAGATTTGAAGTTGTTGAATTAAAACCACTTGATTTAGTATTTGCTTAGCATATTTTGATAGACAAAACTCAATAGATTACTTTGGTTCTTGAGGGCGATCTTTTTATCTATACTACGACTACCCGTGCACTTGCGGCAACGGTCAAGTTTTTGGTGCCATTGTCGAGGATTAATTTGTTAACTATTGAGTTTGTCTTATGAAAGTGACTAAGCATTTTATTGTCTTTTATTATTTTTTATTGTTATGTTTTTGTTTGATTGCGTTGGTAGTGTTGGTGGTGGTGCTTACAGGAATCTTCCCCGTGTATGCGAAATCTATTCCACTACGAACCCAATCACGAGATCGAGGGGACTTTCCGCTTAAGGAGGAAGAAGCAAAAGATCGAAGAACGAAGACGTGAGGTAAGAAAAATTCTAACAAACATGGCGGGAGGAGAACGTGACCAAAGAAGGGCCCTTAGAGATTTCATTACCCTTAGAGTTCAAGGGATTGCATCAAGCATCGCTCGCCCTAACGTTGATGCCAACAATTTTGAGCTCAAACTGGCACTCGTTTCAATGGTTCAACAATCCCAGTTTGAAGGAACTCCTTTGGAAGACCCGAATCTACACATCTCGGTCTTTTTAGAGCTGTGTGACACATTGAAGCTTAATGGAGTCTCTAGAAACGCCATTCGATTACGATTATTTCCCTTCTCACTAAGGGATAAGGTAAGAGCTTGGCTATATTCTTTTCCATCGGGATGTATCACCATGTGGGATAAGCTAACGAGAGCTTTCATTGTCAAATTGTTGCCTTCGAGCAAAACGGCAAGTTTGAGGAATCAAATCACCCACTTCACTCAAAATGATGAAGAGACACTCTAAAGCTTGGAAGCGTTTTAAAGATTTGCTGGGTTTATGCCCCCATCATGGTCTTCAATGACAGATGATTATCAAAGCTTTTTAGAAAGGTCTGATCTAACCTATAATGTCCACTATTGATGCGGTGGTAGGAGGTACCTTCGTGAACAAAACTGAAGATGAGGCCTATAACCTAATTAAGGAGGAGGCACTTAAGAATTTCTAATGGTCCACTAAGCAAAGCCAACCCAAACGGGTTGGAAGTAAGCTTGAAGTTGATGCACTTACTTTACTTTCTGCTAGAGTTGATACTATGACTCAAAGATTGGACCGAATGAATGTTAATACTATGAATTCTAGTGCCCCTACCTCTTGTGAAAATTGTGGTTCTACTGAGCATGTGACTTTGCATTATCAACTTGGGAGTCCTTTTTCTAAGACCCTAGTGAAGTTAACTATGTTCAAAACTTCAACCCGAGACCGACCAATAACCCTTACTCTAGTACTTGCAATTCGGGTTAGAAGAATAATCTGAATTTCTCATATAGATCTAATCTAAACCGTTCAAATATGCCCCCAATGAATGCTAGACCACATGTGGGTTTTCAGAGACCTCATTTCCCTTCCTAAGTACACCAAAAGTCCAATTTAGAAGCAATGATGGAAAGTATGCTTAAGGCAGAACAAAAGCAAGATGAGTATATTAAGTAATTAGCCTCTATGGTTGATGTCCTTGCAACTCATAATAAGATCTCGGAAGCCAAGATTGCCTAAAAAGATAGCTTTTCATCTATTCTCCCAAATAGACTTCCTAGTAAGCCCAAACCTAGCTCTCGTGAGCAATGTAATTGTGTTATCTTGAAGGAAGAAGTTGAGGACTTTATTGACCTCGAGGATGTACCAATAGAAGATGGTAGAGAGATAACCATGGTTGGAAATAAGGAGAGAAATGATGGTGGCATGGCCGCCACATTTGTAGAGAATGAAACTGTAGAGATCCCTACAACTTTTCCACCTAAGCTTCCTGATCCAGGCAACTTTTCTATCCCCTGTATTATGAGAAGGGTGGAAATCGAGAGAGACCATTATGTGATCTAGGTGCGAGCGTTAGTTTAATGCCATACTCTTTGTTGCATAAGCTTCACTTGGGGCCATTACAAACCGCACCCTTTTCACTATAGTTATTAGATGGTTTTGAAATGCAACCGATAGGTAAATTAGAAGATGTGCCAGTCAATGTAGGAGATATTTGGATATTAGAAGAGTTTATCATAGTTGATACGCCCGAGATCGATGATGCTCAAATTATCCTAGGTCGGCGCATATTGGCTACAGTTGGTTGCCATATAGATGTAAGAAAGGGATGAATTACATTTGACGTGGAAGGGCATTATGCAGTGTTCTGCCATATAAAGGACAAAGTGGTTTCTCTTGATTCTTCTCTATTGGATGAATTTCCTGTAACACCCCCAGCCCCTAGGGCCGAAAGCGTTACGTTTTCCGAACTTCTTACTTAAATTTTGGGACGAAACGGACAGAACTTCCCCTGAAAACTGAACGTTCCCAGGCTAAACGCCTTACAATAAGTCCCTGTAAATCAACGGAAGCGCAAACATTTAAAACATAACTCAACGGCCACACGCCGGAGTTCATAACTCAACGAGCCACCCGCTCGGAGTACACCAAACATAATAGTTCATTAATACTAAAACAGTAAAAGATACAACTCAACGGTTCACACAACCGGAGTATGGGGTTTACATTCCAAAACATAACCAACTTCAACTAAAAGATATCTAACTGACCAGATGGTTGGCTCATATGGCCACATAGAGCGACTCATAACCAATATTTATTAAATGAACTTAGAATACTGTTTACAAACGTTTACAAACTAAAAAGGGCATTACATAACTCCTTAAAGACATAAATAGGCACTAATGACACCTTGCAAGCAACAATCAATTCCCGCTGATTCAACTTCTTCCTGTTATAAAGAAAACCTGGGGGGAAAAGGGGAAAGAGTAGTGGGATGAGCAACCACACGCTCAGTGAGTGTCCCCCAACCCCCTTAAAACCAAAACCGTTGCTGGCAATAATATCTTTACTAATCACATATCACATAATCATACTTTAATATCATAATAGGCATTCACGAAGTTCTTATAGAAATATCACTATCCATGAGCTTCACTTTACCCACTTAACATAATTCTAGGTCCTTAAATGACCAACTTCTTGACTACAGGTAGTTAAGCACTTAGGCAAGCAATGAAGCTAAGCACATAATGTTCTTTCTCATAAACATAACTCATAATATCCACTTAATGAACAACTATAATAATAAGCTACATGTCACAGATTGTAAACACTTAAACATGATAGATTCTCAGTTTCATGATAGGTTCTTAGTTTCAACAAAGGTTGCATGTTAGGGACTTGCTTACATATCATGTGACTCTAAACAAACTTGGGATGCACTATCACCTATATGCTCAATATGTACTTTAAGAAGTCACCTCATGATATATCATGAAAACAACATGGCCACTTGCTTGCTTGAACACATGCTTCTAACTATAATGCTTATACACTCACTTTGAAGTCACATATTCTTTACAATCACATGCTTTGAAGCTTCAAGTATAGACACTGTCGTTTCTTTCTTTGCAAACATAACTCATTCATAAAGAATACTTAGAGCATGCATATAGCACACATAGGAAACTTTCTTTCTTTTTACTGAAAACACTTCATTTAGCCATTGAGGCTCTTAAAACTCTTCTGTTAGCCTCTTGAGGCTCTTAAAACTCTTCTGTTAGCCTCTTGAGGCTCTTAAAACTCTTTTCTTTAATCTTGGTCGCATAATGACCCTTCAAACTTTCTTTCTGAAATATTTCAAAAGGCAAAGTGCCACTGCTTTTCTTATTTAATAAGAAACTACTTCTGGGCATAAGATCATGAAGTGCTGGTTGGGAGAGATCTACACTCAATCCCCTAAGCTCTTACTCCCGGGATGGCAACTAACTTTTTGGACCTTAACCCTCGTCAGGGTCTCTAGGGACTACTCCCTAGGCTATATAGAGATTCCCCCGTTCAAGCAGGTTCACTCCCTATCTGATGTCCCTATGCACTTATCTTAGCCATTTAAACTGGTCATAACGACTACTAAGTTTGCTGCCTCTCACATCGAAATCTTTTACCATACAACTCACGCTTTTGTAAAACTCTTTAGGGATTCCCCCGTTCAAGTGAGTTCACTCCCAAAACTGTTTTCATTTACTTAAAATAGGTCATCATGCAATAATAGTTATGGCTACTATCATTTCAGAACATGAAATCTTTCTTTAAAAACTCACTCTTATGCATATAATGCAGTCTAAGCATTTAAGCACATTTATCGCATATATCACATTTAAGCACTTCATATCAAACATATCAATTCAACACAATGAGCCACACATGGCCTCGCAATCCACACGATTGCGGTAATTCACAACCCAGTCTCCCTCCTCACTTTCACCATACACACAAGACCTCAAACGCTCATGGTGTTATCCTCGAACCATCCAACTACTAGCTCGTTTCATCAATTTATTTTTCATAACATGTTATCACAAGGACTTATTAAAAAGGGGAAGGATTAGGCTCTTACCTGTGCAAACAGCACCTTTCAGCCACATATACGCGTACATCTATATTGCCTTAACTTGGAATAATGCTTAACGAACCAAATTAAACTAATCAAGGCATGAACCTTATTGCATTCATAACTCACATTCAGGAAATAAGCATGTCATACTCATGTCATCATCAAAACATAGCTAACCAACTAAACATGTATCGATTTAAAACATTCTTAGGTTGTTTTATGAATCGCTAATTATTCGAATAAAGGCTAAACATACCAAAACAACTTTGTTTTCGATTCTTTTTAAACCTTAGCTTACTCTAGTCGTGTTCAAGCTAACTACGCCTTTATAACTTTAAAATTAATCCATTTTCAA
>JACYFF010003369.1:35733712-35982731 GCA_017589665.1 Selenicereus undatus
ATATATATATGTTTATATATATATATATATATATATATATATATGTACAATAAAATGTTTGGCACCAAGGCCAAGAAGCTTAGCATCACGGCCGTGGGGTGCCAAACCAGAAAAACAAAAAAATTCTGATGTCAGTAGACACCACGGTCGACCCGTGGCAGAGCCCACGGTTCGTGGTGACTTGCTACGACTCGCGGTCAAGGGTTTTGACCGTGGTGGCCCCTCATTTCCCTCAAATTGATCTTCTTTTTTGAGCTTCTCTCTCTACCACTATTTTCTCTCTCTAAAATTATCGTACCTAAAACCTTGAATCCTCCCTTATTTCTTCTCATTTTTCCTCCATATTTCGGTCAAAATTCAACCTCTTCGCCTAGACTTTGTTTTTCTTCCACAAATTTCATCTCATTCTTCTTCTTTTTCTATAAACGCATCTCACCTTTACTCATCCACCATAACCATATTCTTTTCTTTCTAACTCTTCTTCTTTTTACTTAATTCCCTCATTTTTCTTCCTCAAATTTTCTAATTTAGGTTTTAGTTTTGATTTTTGTTCCATTTTACAATAATGGCACAAACCCAAAGACAAAGGAGTGTCAAGGAGATTAGATCCTTAAGTCAAGCATAATCATGGCCTCAACGGACATCCTAAACCTCCACTAATGCACTACTGAAGGTAACATTCCTCACCCCCTGCATTCGACAAATCCTAATAATGCTGTTAGATATAACTGTTTGAATGAATGTATGGTTGTGGGAACTCAATATTATGATGAGGAATTGTACCACATTTAGGAATGTTAGATGATATTAGGTGCTTGTTTACAAAAGGTGGTATGGGACACTTCATTGAAATAAAAGAGCATACAAACTGGAAGCTGACCCTAGATTTCTTGAGTACACTCTATATCGAGGTTACTAGAGGGCCTCAATGTCAAGCAGCGTACATTTCGTTTTATTTGCAAGGACAGTTGTACTAGTTGAACTTACGTACCTATAATAGTATATTTGGTTTTTCGGCTACTATAGATCTACTGAACCGACAAGTCCCTCTCGAACTCAACCCAATTGCATTTTGGGGGAAGCTTTCGAGGAGTGTTAGGTATATGAGTAGTTCATCCAAGTGCACATATATTAGGAACCCTTGCATTTGCGGCGCTTAGCGTATCCGAGCTTGCTGTTTCTTTGCTTGGGATGATAGTCTGAATGTCCCGAAATTATTTGAGTTGTATTTCTTATCCTGTATGCTTGATGTTGTCTAGAGTGATCCCGATTCGTTTTTGGCCATGCAATTATATAGTGCTGCTATTAGCACTAAGGGTAGGATGGTCATTGATGGGATTGTGACTACTATTGCTAGATTTTTGGTATTGAGCCCAACCCTAAGGAGAAAGTTTCTGGGTCCGAGCAGCTTGATCAAGTTGGTTTTGAAATCATGAACTTTTGTATAGTAGAAGTAAGACGATTGTGCTGGATTTACCTTGGGGATCAACTTTTGCTGCTTCCCAATGTCGATCGAACCACCTTTCTTCACCGGGCTAAACTTTAGTTGGTATTTGGTGATGCCGAGGTTGTTCAACCCACACGTCATCCTCTACCCCCTCATTCTAGTCAAGCCAAACCTAGTTATTCCTCTCAACCACCCCTGACTGACTATGCTGACTTACAAGCCACCCTTAGGTCCATCTAAGAGGAGCAAGTGTCCCTTCGAACATTTGTTGCTTTTGAGAATGCCGCTCTTTGGGAGCGCCACGACGAGCTTCGTGGGATGCTTGCTACCTAGAGTAAATATTTCCAGGACTATAGGGTATGTTTAGAGACCTGGCAGATTGGCATATCTCTTATGGCAACCCACCCCATTCTCATCTACCACCTCCTTTCTGATATCATTTTACTTCTCCCCTTCCCTTTTTTTCTTAGGTGCCCACATTGAGGGTAATGTGTGATTCAAGCATGGGGGAGTTGTATATACTATTTGGCGCCTGATGCCTGATTTGGTTTGGTGTGATTGTGTTTTATATATATTATTTGTGATAGTTTTTGGAGTTTTTACTGTAGGTTTTAGTTTTATTTGGTTACCAGCATTTTAAACGTGTATTTAGTTTTCTTTTCAATTTAGCTTGCATTTTAGTTTTTCTTTTATTAGTTTCTTCTTATAGTTCTTGCATATTTTTACTTGCATTGTTATTAGGAGCATGCATAAAAAAAATGAAAAAAAAAATCATCTGATGATGATCGTTGTAGACTAGGTAGACTTCTTTGATTTAGTTTGATCCTTTGATTTGCCAAAATTGTGTATAAAAATGTTGGAGAATGAGTTTTTAAATGATCTTCATGTTTTGACCATATGTTGAGTGCGAGTTGATTACCCCATGACTCTTTACATGAACTTTGGCATATGTTTACTAATGAGCTAGTTATGAGTTTGGTAGATATCTTGTGAGGCTTTGAGCTTTTAGAGACAATGTATCACTTTAGTCTCATGTTTCTTTTATGTGTGACTCTCCCTTGACATCAATTATCCAGAACTTGCTTTGACTCTCATTCAAGATCAAATTTCACATATGCATTTATGCAATATGATTGAGGCATTCTTTGATTTGTTAAACCCAACGACCAAATAGCCACCGTTGTTGTGCATGATATCCTTTGCTAACGCCTTTGAGATATTGTCGTTTTTCTTGATTTGAGCCTCCTACTATAGCCTATGGCCGAATGATTATCTCATCCTTAAGCCAAGACTAGAGGAGTATTTCGTTCTTGTGCATCAAGTTTGATTGGGAGCTAGTAAGGAGTATCGAGATCTTTTAGTGGATTTTGGTTGTTTGGTGAAGGGATGTGTGATCTTGTTCGAAAAAAGAAAATCTCTTGTTTGTTTTGTATGAATTTTAGAGAAGAGTTGGAATTTAAAGTTTGGTATGGATTTCCCTTGGCTAACTCTTTTGAAAAAAAAGAGAACAAAAGAAAAGAAAAATAAAAAAAATTAGAAAACCAAAAAGAAGAAAGAAAAAAGGACATAAAAAGAGTGAAAAATAAAGAGAGTGTTAGCCTTGTTAGAATTGTCAATTTTTATGCCCTTTCAACTTTCGTCTCTTCAATTGGGGATGCATTTTGTTGCTAAATCCTCTTAGTTTAAGGAGGATGTTATAATGATGCATTGGGAACTTTTGGCTCTTAGTCTTTCTCTTCTAGCTCCACATTTCCAAAACATTTGGTCCCCTCTTACCTGTACCCATGGTTCTATTATAACCTTATGAAAGTCCTGATGATTGTCTAGCATGTTTACATTTTAATGATGGAGAATTTGAGAGTTTTATCAAGCTTATGGTAGATCTGAGTCTAAGGAACGAGAATTGAGGGAACCTTTATATATATATATATATATTTTCGAACATATGAGTGATGAGTGCCACATAATTATAGTGAGGTTCTATTGGCCTTGCTAGCTTCATTTGTTTCATATGTTGAGTGATTGTATTTGATGATTTATGGGGTTGATTTAAATTTGTCACTGTGGTTTCTCAAGTCGTTTTCAAACTTTTCATTCCCTAGTCTGTTTTCTAAATGATTTTTGCATCTTTTTGGGCTAACTTTGGAACGGCTTTGTCGTTGAAACATTACCTATATCTATCCTGAGGAGGTTTTCGCATAATTTTTGGTTTTAGCGTTGCTTAGGGACAAATAACAGTTTAAGCATAGGGGAGTTTGATAAGTCCTTAATGTATACATCCTTTTAGGGCCATTTTGCCACATCATTAGGAGAATTATATGCTGTAACTTATCATTTATACTCCTATGCTCGATTTATGCTTGGGTGTGGTTGTTTAATGTGTTTTGTAAGATTTTAAGGCCATTTTGACCTAGCATTTGACCCTCATTGGATGTATTTTGACATCCCCCATGGACAACCATTTGATGTTATGCCCGTGGAGCAAGAGAAAAGCAGAAATTCGGTTCCAGCTAAGACCATGATTGACCCGTGCTGCTTGCAACAGACCGTGGTAAGCTTTATAATTGTGGTCGTGTGGCTGAAAATCTCCGTGTTCTTCTACGAAATCTCATTTGTCAGCAGCAGAAAGAGAGCAGAAAAAAGCATAGTTCAGTTCATTTTCGTTCTCAAAATTTTACTCTTTAGTTAGGATTTTTTTAGCTTGATTCGTGATTTAGCCAGAAACCTTGAGTGTGAGTTTGGTTTTGACGTAGTTTAAAGATCTTGGTTGAAAGATGTCTTTGTCAACCCCTTCCCTCTCAGATTTTTGCTGAATAATTGGTTAGTTGTTAAATCTTTAAACATCTATGAGCAATTTATTTAGTCTAGGGATTTATTTGTTAACGAAAGTGTAGTTGGATCATGTTTATCATTAGAATTGTGCTTTGATTCAAGATTGGTTTGATTTCGTTTTATCAACAGATTTTTATGTTATGAGTGGATTTCTAGCCAAAGCTTGCTTGCACGCTTGAAACAATTGAGTGAAAAATTGAATGGTGACATTCGATTGTGAGACTACTTGATAAAACCTAACATAACTTTGACTCGAAAGAGAGATTTGCAAGTTACAAGTCCTAGAGAGTAATAAAAAATATTCAACCTGGATTAAGACAAATTAGTTTGAAAGAACGACTTTTGCTTAGTTTAGATAACTTGGTTGATTTAAAAATAATATACTAAATTCTAGATCAATTGTAATTCCTCGAAATTATCCCATTAGAGAAAAGCACTTGTTTACCATTTTGATCCTATCACCATTCTTAACTGCATAAATCCGTAGGAATTTCTTCTAGAATGAATTTAGAATTAGTAGATTTGAAGTTGTTAAATCAAAACCCTTTGATTTAGTATTTGCATCATAGCATATTCTGATTGAAAAAGCTCAATAGATTACTTTAGTCCTTGAGGACAATCTTTATATCTATACTATGACTACCTGTGCACTTGCGGTAGTGATCAATTATCATTTTGGTTAGGCAATCAGAGGCAATGTGACCAAGTCCTTGGAACTTGAAACACCTTCTGGTGCTCATGGAGATGGGATTATGTCTATTTTATGGGGCTAGGCTTTTTGCTGGAGCTTTTTATTTTTTATGGAGTGGAAGGGGAAATAGATGTGGGCTTAGGTGGCCGAAATGAGCTCTCGTTGTTAAGGGGCTGACTCTTGGGTGGAGGTTTAGGAAGGTCTCTTTTGTAGGTTTTACTATTCTTTGTTATTAGACTTTGTGAGCTAAGACACAACCTTCATCAAAGGTTGAATATTATTGAAACTCAACGACATTGGCATTCCTAAGGTTGGGTCCTCCGAAGTATCTCGCAATAGTCTAATCTTCGGCCACTTGTAAATCACATTTGATCACAAGTTTCTCAAACTCCCTAGTATACTACTCTACACTCATGGCGCCTTGGGCCAGATTATGTAGATGGGAATAATTGTCTTGAAGGTAAGAAATGGGCGAAAAATGGGATTTAAGTGTAGACTTCATTTTCTCCCATGTTCTGATCTTTTCCTTTCTTTGTCTAAATCTTTTTGCATATGTGTTAGCCAACTAAAAAGATGCACACACTCTAAGCTTGAGAGCAACAAGTTTTCCCTTCCTTTGTTCTGGGTTATCCTTGAAGTTAAAGATTCTTTCCACGATGTGCATCCATTCTAAGAAATCATTCGGGCCCAACTTGCCTTTATACTCCGGGATATTAACATTAAAGTCATTCAAGTTGGAATGCAGTCTTCTTAGCCTTCTTCTTGGTCTCCTTAGAGGCTCGTCATCACCAGAAGAAATGGAAAATTGAGTATGTCATCCACTTTCTTGTTCTTGACCAGAACAGGGTGCACTAGGAGAGCTATTAATGTCTTTCCTCTTTTGTTTTAATGAATCACCAAGTTGGCATTTCAAATATGCATTTTGGTTCCTTAATTCTTCATTACGAGTTGTTACAACTTCATAATTCTTTATAAAAGCTTCAACCTTCTCTTCTAAAGTCATTTTAGCGCTCATGACTGAAGTTAGTATCAAACTAGGGCTAATGTGTTTAGATTGTGTTTGGAAGTGTGTTCTGACAGAGGCCAAGGAAAAACTCAGCTCTAATACAAAATATGATGGATTCAGGCAAGGATTAACACATTCATTATGGGAATGCAAGCTAAGCCTAAATTGAATACAAACTAAAAACGGATTCAAAGGAACCTAAGGGTGCACTTTAGGGAGAGATAAGAACTAATCTCAATATTGGATACAAATTTCACCACGAAGAAAGGGATTAGAGCCCTTAATCATTCTTTGTATATAGAGACACTAGCAAAGGAAGGATTAAGACTCTCTAGATCTCCACCTTACTCGGTCTTAGTAACGATAAGACAGATAGGATTTTAGGGAACTAGAGGAGCAATGCTTGGGCTTTCATTTACCATCGAAATCTTATTACAAAGAATGAGCAATCAAGCATAAATACAAGCTTCTCTATTACTGCCTAGTTGACTCAGTGTTTCCTTGTAGCTTAGGAAATCTCCTAATCATGGTTACACTAATCTGAATACAAAAGCAAGATTAGTCTTAGCTAATTATAATTGATGTCCTGAAAACCAAAATGCTTAGGAGCTAAAGTTAAGCATAAACATGTTGATTACCTCTTAAATGACCTACTTGTATATGAGAGATGGAAAAATCACTATTGAGATAGTCCACTTATTAGCCATCTAGTCAGCATGATCTAAGATCATTATCTACCTGCTAGTAGCGAAGTTGCCTTGCAAAGCTGCAATGGGCTCCATGACAATATTCCTAGCTCCTTAGTCTACTAAGAAAGCATGGAGGCGGGTAAGCAAAGCTTCTCTTAGAAGGCAAAAGCAAGGCAAAGTCAAAATAGCCAAATGGCCTTGTTTGGTGCCAACCTTAAGCAGCTTGTTTGCTTACCTTATGCTTAACTTGGACATGATTCTAATGCATAGATGTCTTCATTTGATGTTAATAATAACCTCAAGTAAAGAAATTAGCCCCAAATTATGTTTAGGGAAGTTAACCAAGTAGAAATTTAAAATAGGTCAGTTTAGAGCCGAAGCTACGATGGTTGACTTATGACTATCAAAACTCCGTGAAATACTTAACTTAACATGATTTACTCTTCACAGCTGAATATTTAAGGATATTAGGCAACACCCTAAGAAAATAGAACGGTTTTAAACCCCATGGAGGTTTAGGAAATCAGATGAGCCAGATTGGGCTTGTGTAAAGATCCAAACCCAGGTAGTCCTAAGCTTTGCCGTAGGAAAGTTTGGGTTAAGACTTGGGCCTTGGTGGTGGCATTTGGATTCCCTGCATTTGTTTGAGGGCCTAAATCATGCTGCTAGGATGGACCTCTATCAAAAATTTTAAAGGATTTGGATTTGAAGTTGCCACATGCTAAGTTTTCTTATAATAAGGCTCCTTCTTGTGCTACTAAACATTCACCTTTTCAATGTGTGTTTGGGATTAACCCTCTCACTCCCAATGACTTGCTACTTATTCCAAGTGAGTCATGCATTAACTATGACGCTGAAGTAAAGGCCAAGGACATGAAGAAACTACATGAATAAATTAGAGGACACCTTGAGAGGACAACTATAGTCTATAAGGCAAAAGCAAACAAGCATTGCAAGTAACTAGAGTTAAAGCCTAGGGATCTAGTATGGCTTCACCTCAAAAAAGAAAGATTTCCATCCAAAAGGAAGAATAAACTCATGTTAAGGAGGGACAGACCATTCAAGAGTATTGAAAGGATATGAGACAATGCCTACAAGCTTTCGTTACTAGGAGATATGGCTATTTTATCAGCATTCAATGTATGTGATCTAGGTCCTTTTATGGAGGGTTATTTTGAAGACCCTTTGGATTTTAGGTCAAAGGCTCTCGAAGAATGGGAGGCTGATGTGGACGAAAGCGCCATAAGAGGCTCCCTTAATCTAAGATAATTTCATGGCACCAATCAAGACAAGGAACAAGTTAATCAAGTGTTGGGAACTTAAGTCCATATCTTGTTCTCTTGTACATGTCCAAAACATAGCAAAGTTTTAGATAACATTTTGCTTGGTGTTTCGGAGCCATGTTGTGGTAGAGTCCTCCTTCGTTGGACTCCTTAAGAAGTCTTCTATTAAGGTATAAAGTCTATTTTGGGTTATGATCATGAAATTTTAGTTAATTAGCCCAAAACATCAACTTACATAGTTTTTGGTGCTTTCTGCCCAGTTTTAAAGATTTAGCTACTCCCTAACCATGAACCTAACATAGGGCTAATTTTATTATTTAGGGGGATTCTAACATCCTATAGTAACACCCTATGTTTTAAAATCACACTTATATTAGGTTTAGGTTGAAAATATAACTTGCACAAAATGGGTGCTCACATGAGTGTTTAGGTCAAAATAAACTGTTTTGATACTGCTATGGGTTCAGGTGTATCTAGAAAGTTGTTGTTCACTTATCTCTATGATTGCTTTGTTCTTTAACCTACCAAGGATACAATCATGAATATTTTGTAGCCCTTTAGAACCAAGTTGGCCAATGACCAAAATGGAAGATCTTAAGCCTCCCATGGATTAGGCAGCTAAAAAGCAAGTCCCATCTGCAACCTTTTTCTCCCCTCCATCACATGCAAGGGGGTTGACTTGAATGGATAATGATTCCATGTAATTAACTTGCTTAAGTTCTATTTAGAAAACAATTTGCTTTAATCCAAATTTGGTGGCTTAGCCTTTATGATTTACAGGGTGCATTCCTCAACTAGTTTGGGTGGTGATGAGTCCTTTATCCTATTCGTATGCCCCTGTTCATGTTCACTCTATTACTAATCCAGAATGCAAGCTTTGGTAGATTGTAAATTGAACTCATTGCTTGCATTTGTCCAAAGCTCACGCATTATAGACTTTCTTGTAAAAAAACTAAGAAATATAAGTAACTAAGGACCTTGGATAAGATATCACCTCCAAGATTCTTACAGCTCAACCTTTAGACCTAGTGAGATCGGATATCACCATTAAAAAAACAATGAAGGCTCTTGAACAACACTCTAGTGAGCTAAAATGGAGATAAGTAAGAGAGAGATTTTAAGGGAGTTTAATCAACCAATTCGTTCATTCACTAAATAGGTGCAACCCTAGAAGCTTTCCCACATATAACGGAAGCTAATACAACAAGATTCAAGAAGGAAAACAGCCAAATAAATGGCCATAGGAAAGGGGTGGTAGAAAGCAAAGCAAACACAAAAGAAAAAAGTAGCCTAATGACAGTTACTTTTCGAAATAGTAGCTACAACTTCGAAGAGACATATCTTCCAAACTACATAGCCACATTGTGTCATTCAAAAGCTATAAGAAATCCCTAAATGTTTATTTTAGGTAAGTTCTCCTGGAGCATTAGATGCCTAGCCATTTGAATGATATTCCTTAAGAAAGGCAACTGGTCCCTTATTGGATTCAGCTAATACACTTTCTAAACTTCCTCTCCTTTGGCACCCTCACCTTGAATTTATCCGTCAACTACTTTGCACATCCAAAGTCCACTAAAAACCAATCACAAAAAGTAAGATTTCAAGTTCCTAATTTCGTTAAATGTCAAGGGAATTGGATCCACCAAACTGGATTATTAATTGGCTTAACTAGGCTGCCTGGACTATTTGGCTTTGGAGGTGGATTTAGAGGGGCAAATGAAGTCCTATTGACTTGAAATTTGCTTTATTGGAAACTAGACTTCCTGAACTAAAATACCACAACATAAAATTACACTAAGTCACTCATTAATAGGAACCAAGTATAGAAATTTGGTACTTACATTGTACATGCCAAAGTATAAGTACTCTTGGCCGTCTTGGTCATCCCTCATGGCTTGGAGCATCTCTTGGACTTCTTCGAACATAGGTAGCTCATGGACATGTCCCTCATCATGATCCCCTCATTGGTGCATCATCCTCTAATGCAGAGTAAGGTATTCAAGAGAGTTCACTAAATCTAAATCATATCTAAGATACTAATTAAGATTAGGAAGGATAAGGTACCCAAGTAGAACTCAACCAGATTCATTCCATGTTCTCATGCTCCAACCTAGAATTGAGCATGGTTTTGGATAGTATGATTCTTGGAGTTTCCAAGACATTCTATGGGCAAGTCATACTTTCCTACACTCCCTAAGATGTCTAGTTCCGTCGGGGAAACTCAATTTCGGCCTAAGCCATAAGCAGTTTGATGCATTGGTCCAAACAATGAAGGTATACTGAGGAAGTTCTAGTTTACTTGTATTCGAAGATTAGGTGGGATTAGCACCTTAAACCTGACTTAGAGCTAGTAATCTTTCTCAGGATGATAGTGAACATCCTAAGGAGTCAAGCAATGAAGAGGAATCCAAATTTGGACAAGTTCTTCTCAGTTATTTAGCTGCATTTTACCGACCATTACAGTTTGAGCTCATTTACGACCCGATTTTAATTCCTAGTTGTTCTCTCACCTAAACCGGATTTAGGGATGATTTTCCCATTTGGGATACTTATAACATCGTAAGGAATCTGACCATGCTTTGAAATAACCTCTAAGTCAAGTATAGGTTGGGGAACCATGTTATTCATTTCAATGACCACCAGGGTTCACTTAAGGCCTCATAATCTCTTTTGCCTTAATTGGTGTTTTCCATAATCGAGAGGGTTTCCTAAGCTACCTACTTGCATTGATGGCAACTTGAGAACATTAGAAACATCATCGTTGTCACTGTATTAGCTTTGGAAGACCACTTGACCAATGAGAGAGGAGCTTATGATGCACTTGCACTCGAATTGGTCAGCCGCAAAGCAAGTCACTTCAGCCTACCTTTTCTCCCTCTTTCATGGGTAAGTAGCCTATTTAAGGCTAATTAAGCATGTTTAAGACTATGTTTGGTATAAACATATTGTATTTATTAAACTTACATTTGTAATTAGCTTAGGCTAAGCTCGTTTTGCATTTAGTTTAAGCATGCTTGTGGTTTCCTAGGCAGTAAGGGACCAACTTGCTTACTTAGCGCCTTGAAGTATTTTGTATATATGCTAACTTGGCTGATTGTTCAAGCATATTTAGATTAATGAAAAGCCTCAGTTTCATGTTTAATCACAAATAATCTCAAATCTCTCTTTAATAATCAGATTGTGGTTGTTAATTGTAGTGGTATCCTTTAATCCAAATTTGGTGGTTTAGCCTTATGATTTGGAGGATGGATTCCTAGCTAGTTGGGGTGATGGAAAAGCCTTTATCCCATTCATATCTGCTCTATTTTCGTTCACTTCATTGTTGATCCAGAACGTAAGGTTACTCAGATTGCAAGTTAGTCCCATTACTTCAGTTTCCCTAAAGCTCACGTATCAAAGTGGTATTAGATCTCAACCTGGTGCATATGCCTACTATTTCATTACTTTACAATCTTCCTCTATTCTTCAATAATGCTTTTAGTAGCTACCAAAGAACCCACCCTACCCAAAACTCAAAACTAGTTATAAATAACCATAAACTCCACAAACAGCCTTAGCCTTTCCTAACCTATGTTCGGGGGGGGGGGGAAGTTGATCCTTCTCAAACTAGAGTCCATAGGGGACTAAGTCTTAAGGAAGCCTGTGAATTAGGGAGAGGGAATGCTATTCTGCAACTCGAGAAGGATGTTTAGACCCTTACTGACAGCTTGGCTGAGGTCTTAGACAAGTTTAGGGATGACCTCGAAGGAAGTAGGACGAGATAGCGTAGTTAGCAAAGGGATGCACCAACCCCAGGTAGTTTATCTTCATCCCAAGATAAACACTCACCTAGGGAGAGGAGAAGACCACGGAGAGCTAATGAAGATAACCTGACTGATGAAATTTGATCCACCTGAATTTAAGGGTATCTTGACTCTAGGTGCGTACGTAGAATGGATTCAGAATTTGGAGAGGTTCTTTGAGTTTAAAGGTTATTTTGTTGAAAAATCCTTTAAAGTGTTATTCTTAAACTTAAAAAGTATGCGTCCCTTTGGTATGACAATACCAAAAGCAAAGACCCAAAGAAGGGCTCATAAATTGGTTTAAGTAGTTGAAATTGATGAACAAGAGGATTCTATCTGAGAGTTACAAGAGGGATCTGTACCTTAGGGTGTCCTCTTTAACCCAAGGTTGAGTCAATGTGAATGAATATATTAGAGAGTTTAAGCAACTGAAGATTAGGAGGGGATTAGAGAAGGAGCCAGAAAAAGTTGTGGTTAAGTTCCTAGAAGGACTAGACCAAAGCATTGTTGAGAAGGTTGGTTTACAACCATACTGGAGCTTTAAGGATGTTTGTAAACTGGTTGTTAAGGTGAAAACGTATGCCAAGGATAAAAGGCCATTCACAAGCTCCTACTCATGACCTAACTTGCCATCAAAGCCCTATTCTGCCCCTAAACCTAAAACTCAGTCGAAAGGAGACTCTACCAGATAGAAAGGCAAGGGCACTGTCAGAGAGTTCCTTAAGCAGCTTGATAGTAAAAGGAGGAAAGCCAAATAGAGCGCATCTTTCATTCACGGTGTGCAATTTAGGGTAAGGTTGTAGTATAATCGTTGATGGAAGTAGTTATGACAATTTTTCTTCATCCAGTCTAGTTGACAAACTTAAGGTGCCCAATGTTTCTCACTGGCAACCGTATTCCTCACAACAGCTCAAGAAAAGAAATGAAGTTCATATAACCAAACAAGTTTTAATTACATACAACATAGGTAACTTCAGAGATGAGGTGCTTTGTGATATATTTCCTATGGATGCATGTCATTTATTACTCAGGATGTTGTTATAGTTTGGCAAGGGTGGTATTTATAATGGAACAGCTAGCACTTACACTTTCAAAGGAAAATGACGTAACCACACCCTCACCCCTTGCCCCTTAGCTAAATCCAGAAGCCATTGGGAGGGAAACATAAGCAAGGAAGTCTTAATTTCTATTAAAAGAAGGGTAGAGAGATCTATAAGTAAAAGCAAACTAGTGTATGCCTTGCTTATGTTAGAAGAAGGATAGGGAGAGACACCTTCACACCCCCTTACTCAGTCCCTCATACATGAGTTTTTGGATGTTTTTCCTTGTGATCCACCCCAGGATTAGCTTCATTTAGGGGTATTGAACATCAAATTGACCTACTATCCGAAGCTGCCTACCAAGTAAGCCAACTTATAGTTGTATCCCTACTAAAACCAAGAAACTTTTGAGGCAAGTCCAAGAACTGATTGATAGGGGATGCATGAGATGAAGCATGAGTCCTTGTTTAGTTCTAGCTTTACTTGTCTCAAAGAATTATGGAACCGAGAGGATGTGTATGGATAGATGTGCCATAAACAATATTATAATCAATTATAGGTACCATATTCATAAACTTAAATTGCATGACTCAAAGGTGTTTTCCAAGGTAGACTTGAGGAGTGGATACCATAAGATTAGAATGAGGGATGTTGATGAGCGGAAGACAACATTTAAAACAAAGGAAGGCTTATATGAATGACTTCTGCCATTTTGATTGCCTAATGCCTCTAGTGTTATATGAGATTAATGAATGAGCTACTCAAACCCTTCATTAGTCACTTTGTGGTGGTATACGTTGATGATATTCTAATTTATAGCCAGAATGAGAGAGAACAAAAGGAGCATTTGAGGTAAGTCTAGGACGCCCTAAGAAGACAAAAGCTCTTTTCCAAGGTAGAGAAGTGTGTGTTCTATACTCCACAACTCACTTTCCTTGGTTACATGGTTTCTGTCGAAAGTATATAGGTTGTTCAAAGCAAGCTTGAGGCAATCCAATCCTAGCCTCAACTAAAGTCATGCATAGAGGTGAGACATTTTCACGGTTTAACCCCTTTTTATAGGAGATTCATCAAAGATTTTAGCTCAGTCATGGGCGTTGTTGCTGACTGCAAGAAGAAAGGTGTCGTTGAGTGGTCCAAAACTGCACATATACCCTTTTAAGACATCAAACAGAAGATATGCCAAGAATTAGAGTTGGCTATGCCAAACTTTGAAGGCCTACTTGATCTTGAGTGTGATGTAAGTGGAGTTAGTATAAGAGCTGTTGTAATCTAATCCAAGAATCTCATTGCCTGCTCCAGTGTGATGCTTAATGGTTACAGACGTAATAATCGCACATGTGATAAGGAGTTCTGCACTATTGGGAGGACTTTACCTTTTGGGGTCATTACCTTAAAGTTGGACCTTTTGTCCTACATTCTAATCACAATGGTCTCAAACACATCAATGGCGAGCACAAGTTGAATCCAAGACATGCAAAAAGGGTGGAGTTTCTTTAGCCACTCAGCATTACTTGCAAACATAAAAGTGGCAAAGAGTGTGGTTGTAGATGCCCTATATAGAAGTTATACCCTAGTTTCTATTTTGGAAGCACAGGTACTTAGGTTTCATTCAATCGAAGAAATCTACAAAGAGGTTCAGATTTCCTACCTTTGATTAAGGAAGTTCCAAAGGAGAGCCCCTACACTGTGTAGCAAGGCTATCTACTCAGGTACAATAAGCTTTGATTTAAGGGAGATACTTGTCCGAGAAGCCACGGTGGTGCTCTTGCTGGCCATTTCGGCCTAAAAAAAACAATTTATATCCTGAAAGAGCATTTCTTTTGGCATAAGATGAGGGAGATGTTCACAAGATCATTTACACTTGTTCTATCTACCACAAGGCCAAAAGTTAACTCCATCAAGGGTTCTACACCCTAATGGCCATACCTTTGAGGCCTTCAGTTGATGTAAGCATGGATTTTATTGTAGCTCTCTATAGGACTAAGAGGGGGAAAGATGCAATCATAGTAGTTGTGAATAGATTTTTCAAGATGGCTCACTTTATTCCATGCCACAAAACTAATGGTGCAAGCTATATTACTGATATCTACTTCAAAGAAGTTATCAGGCTCGATGGTGTGCCTAAATCTATTGTATCTAATCGGGATTCTAAGTGTTTGTCCCACTTCTAGACGAGTTTGTGGAAGCTTTTACATATTAAACTCTTGTTTAGCATAACAAATCACCCAAAATAGATGGCCAGAAAGGGGTAATAAACCATACTCTTACTACTTTGCTTAGGCATTTAGTGAATAAAAGCTTGAAAGATTTGGATCTTAATCTACCCCGTGCTGAGATTGCTTATAATAGGTCTTCATCTTGTTCTATGAAACACTCTCTATTTGAGTGTGTGTCCCTTCTGTTAAAGCAAGTTAAGGAAATGACCTAAATGCATGAGGACTAGCATAAATTATTAAAGATATCATGGCTGATCCTAAAACCCTATCTAGCAGGTTGGTTTTGTAAGCTTGATTACTCAAGCTTAAAAGGTGTTTAAGGGACGGCAAACCTACTTTTCGAAAACCTTTTTATGTTAGCTCTAGAGGCATGAAAAGATTTATAGGTTATGTCTTAAAGAAATAAGCGAAATGGGAGAAATTTCAAAAGGTGGCAAAAACTAGATCAATTTGAAGCACTTGGACATTTTTACCTGTATCTTCCAAACAGTAACTCCAAATACTTTCCAAATTGTGTTACTAGAAAGTAAGCATTTTTATCTTTCTATAAACTATTATTGGGCCTAATTTGAGTAAGTAGATAAGAAGATGTAGCTATTTAAACTGGGAGATTGCTCATTGAAAATAAAAAAGAAAAAGCACTTTTTAGCTTTTTTGCTTTCTTACTTTTTGATCTCTCCCCTCCCATTGGCTCCCTAATGGGGGTCCATCAATGTAGCTCAATTTAGACCTATAAGTCAGTCAAGGTATTATAAGTTTACTAGCCAAAGTCCAAGGAATGACCCAAATTTTGCTAGTGTCAAAATCAAAAGCTTTCAGATTCGAGTGCAAGCAAAAGCCTAGTTTTGTGTGCGTTATTTATTAGGCCTTGATGAGGTGTAGATCATATTTTTTTTCTTTGTATGATACTTAAGGAATTTAGCTATCAAGGCATGCAAAGAAGTTCAAGTTAAATCAAATGCAAGTTGAAGCTTTAGGCCGATTTTACTAACCATGCCAGATTAGTGTCTAACCTACTTGGTTTGAATTATTAGGTGTCTTAAGCACCTTAATCCTGATTTAGCCTTGATTTATTACTAGGGGAGTTGTTAACATGCTGAGGATTTCCCCCAAGCAAGTAAACCAAGTGAAATTCAACAAGAACAAGGACACATGGCTGCACCCAAACTGAGTAGAAACCTGCTCTTTGAGTCTAGTTGCTTCACCTACAGGCTTTCCCTCTTAGGAGGGTTTGTTAGAGCTATCCCCTACCTTGTTGGATACTTAGGATAGCTAGAAACATCTTCATGCTCTCCTTAATGCTTAAGTAATGCATGAACCACTAGAATGCAAGGGAGAAGATGCCAAGTGCAATCTAGTTGGCCAGTCGCAAAGGGGGCGGGGCAGCAATCATTTTTCTCTGTCCTCCATGTGCAAGCAAGTCCTTTAATCTAAATAAAATGATCAAGTTTGAGTTTATTCATTAGTATTTTGATTTACTAGGCTCATTATTTGTAATGAGCCTAATTCAACATGCGTCGTAATTTTTATTAACTTAAACTAGTTTAGAGGTTCCAAAGTAGGAAGAGACCTCCTCCTTTCTTAGGAAGCAAGGGAAGGATGTGTATAAGGGGAATTTAGAAGCTCATTTTGTAATCATCTTTGAGTATTGAATCAAGAAAGTTGAGCTTCACTCCTTTGAATGTCTTAAACACTTTACTTGCTTATCCTTACTTAGCCCGAGCTAAGTGGTGAATCAATGAGTCTTAATCCTTATTTAGGTGCTGTTTCTATATCCTAAATAAGATTGAGGCCCTAAGCTTGTTCTTAGTAGTGATTATGTATCTTAGAATAGGTTTAGTTTCATTTAATCCTTCCCTCTCATCGTTTAGATTCACCTAAACTATAGTTAAAGTTCAGTCTTTTCTTAGCTAACTTGCATTCAATCTTGTGTGTGAGTTGAATTTTGGTGTGCATCGATCAACTTTGGTGTTAAAGCTAAGTTTCTCCCTGGCATTGAAACCAACTGCCCACATGTTCCAAATCAACCCCAAACACATACCTCAAACACAAACCTATTTGAATCAAAATTCAGCTATGAGGACAAGTGTGACTTTAGAAGAGAAGTTGGATGCTTTGATGTGAAGTTAACAAATTGTTACATCTTCTAATAAAGAGCTTAAGAATTATAATCAACAATATAGGAACCAAAATTAGTATTTCAAGTGTCAATTGAGCAAAGCTTTGAAACAAAATAAGAAAGCTGTAGCTAGGCCACCGAGTTCTGTTCACGGTGATGAAGATGAAAAAGCCAGTAATCCTTTGAGTTCTTCAAGTAAGGGTGAGCCTCATAGAAAGGCATGAAGGGAGCATAGACAATTAGCTAATTCTAATGATTTTAGTGTTGAAATACAAGGGTTTGAAGGCAAACTGGACTCGGATGAGGTTTTGGAGTGGTTGCACATAGTTAAATGGATCTTTGACTACGAAGTAGTTCCCAAAGACAAGAAGGTAAAGCTAGCAACTCTTAAACTCAAAAGATATGCTTCACTGTAGTGAATGAATTTATGTGCTAAAACAGTAAGAACCGAAAGGAAAGATCAGAACATGGGAGAAGATGAAAACCAAACTCAAGTCGTGGTTTTTACCTCCTAATTACATTCAAGATAGTTACTCCCAACTCCATAATATGTTCCAAGGAAGCATGAACATACAAGAGCATACTAGAGAGTTTGAGAAACTCTTAATCAAGTGTGATATTCCAGAGCCTTAAGAACCAACCATTACTTAGGAGGCCTTAATCCTACATATACTAATGTGCTTGAATTGCAACAATAGTTAACTTTCAATGAAGGTTGTGTTCTAGCCCATAATGCTGAGCAACAACGAATGTCCAACCCTTTAAATGTGATTTTCCAAAACTTCCACCTTGAGCCAACCTTTTAACAAGGGAGGCCCTATTCCTTTGCCCAAACCCACGACTCCAATCCCCTCCTTTCCAGAAAGAAGCCCATCTCCACAAAGAACCCTAACTCCACAAAATCGACATAATCCTAGCCCTTTGAGCACTAGAAGGTGTTTTAAGTGCTAAGGACTTGGACACATAGTCATGAACTGCCCAAACAGAAAAGTCAATACCTCGGCTGAGTGGGAGGCTGTAAAGGGGGGTGAGATTAAAGATGAAAAGGAGGAGGATGTGGCAGATAGCTGGGAAGAGAATCAAGAAGAAGTTGACGAGGAAGTTGACGATAGTGAAATTCTTGTTCTAAGGAGAGTTTTGAGTGGTCAGAAGGATGCTAAAGATGAACAAAGAGAGAATTTTTCAGTCTTGATGTACGGTTCAGGGTCTGTTCATTGATTATTAACGGAGGAAGTTGTGCCAATGCTAGTTCACTTACCATGATTAAAAAGCTAAGCCACCAAGCTACGACTCATCCACAACCTTATAACATTCAATGGTAAATCAAAGTAAAGGGTTATGAGTTAACTCTAGGTGCTTAATTTCCTTTTTCATTGGAAAGAATTACCAAGATGAGTTACGGTGTGATGTGATTCCTATGGATGCATGCCATATCATATTAGGTATACTATGGATGTATAATCAAAATGTGATAAACAATTGATTCCTAAACACATATTCCTTCTCCAAGGGAGTAAACAAGATCACCTTGGTACCTTTATCCTAGGGGTGAGCAAGACCGGGTACCCGGGCCAATTTCTTGGAACCGGTCCCGGTCCAGGTTGGACCGGGTCCAATAATTTTGGAACCGGTCCTGGTCCCGGTTGAACCGGTTCCAAAATTTCTGGACCCGGTCCCAGAACCGATCGGGACCGGTTCCGTAACCGGGTACCCGGTGCCATTTTTTAACCTTTTAATTTTTTTTTAAAATTAACTTTTATCATAATTTAAGCCATTAAGTACACCACCAACCTAACAACTACTAAGCACTAAAGACGTTAGTACTTCTATTTCTAAGCAAACATCACAAAAAAGCAAGAAAAAGGCTTCAACATTAACTAATAACTATGCATGCAAAAGATCATTGGGTAATTAGACCAGGTAACCGGGTACCGGGACCGGTACCGGTTCCAAACTTTCAGGAACCGGACCTGGAACCGGTTGCCACCGGATCCTGAATTTTGGAACCGGTCCCGGTCCCGGTTGGACCGGGTCCGGATCCGGACCCGCCGGGTCCAAACCGGTTCCGAGTCTGGGTCCGGGTACCCGGTTTTTTTGCTCAGCCCTACTTTATCCCCTTCTAAACTCTACAAAAATAAACAATAAACAGCTTACCACATTTGGATGTACTTCTTACATTTGATGACCGTCTATTAAAAGCCTCTTATCACGAATTTGGACCTTTTAAAGAGTGGATACTAGGTATTTAAGAAGAGTTTGAATCCCTCTATGAAGCCTTTATCCATTTTGTTACTCAAACAATTTAATCATCTTCTTACAAAAGAAATACCTCCGGCTTTGCCCACAAAACGAGACATACAACACCATATTGATCTTATTCTAGGATCCATTCTTCTAAACAAGCAACTTACAAATGAATCCCAAAGACATTATAGAGATTCAACGCCAAGTGGAAGAATTGATGTCTAAAGGAAAAGTTTATGAGTCCTTAAGTCCATATGTTGTTCTACCTCTTTTAGTTCCAAAGAATGATTGGAGCATGCGCATGTGTGTAGACAACCATGCCATAAAAAAGATTACAATCAAGTATAGGTATCCCATACCTAGACTTGAAGATATGTTGGATGAACTACATGGTTTAAGAATGTTTTCCAAGATTGATTTAAGAAGCAGTTATTACCAAATCAGAATTAGAGAAGGTGGCAAATGGAAAACGGCTTTCAAAACCAAAGGTGGCTTATTTGAGTGGCTTCTCATGCCATTCAGCTTATGAAATTCTCTAAGCACTATGGCTTGTGAATCAAGTCTTCAGGCATTATATTGGTAAATTTGTGGTGGTTTGTTTCGATGACATTTTGATTTATATTAAGTAAGAAAGAGAGCACCAAAACCATTTAAATCAGATTATGATGGTTCTTACAAGGGAGAAGTTGTTTGTACCATAAGAAGTGCACCTTCTTCTCTAATGGGGTGACTTTTTTGGGTTATATTGTTACTAGTCACGACATTGAGGCATATGCTCACTCATGGAGGAAAGTGTCTAGCCTTCTTCAGTGAGAAGTTATGTGATTTAAGAAGACAATACTCCACTTAGGACAAGGAATTATATACTATTGTGCGCTGTTTAGAGTACTAGAGTCATTACTTGATGGTTAATGAGTTGATTTAACATTCTGATCACGAGGCCCTAAAGTATATTCAAGTATAGCATAAGTTAAACTCACAACATGCAAAATGGGTGGCATGTCTCTAGTCATTCCAGTTCGTAATGAAGCATAAGTCTGGGAAGCTGAATCAAGGTGCAAATGCATTGTCTAGAAGGGACTTGTTGTTATTCCAGTTAGATGCTTATATGATGGGTTTTAAGCATCTAAAATCTTTGTATGTTGAAGATGAAGACTTTGGGGAGCTTTATCAACCTTGTTAAAAGTGCCCCAAAGGTGATTGTTCGGTACAAGAACGTTACTTGTCCAAGGGTACTCACTTATGCATTCCAAACTGTAGTCCTCGAGAACCATTAATTCGAGAAGTTCATAGAGTTTCACTAGCTAGTCATTATGGTGAAAACAAGACCAACAACGCTACACATATTGTAGAGTTATATTTCAAGGAAGTGATGAGATTACATGGTATTACATGGACGATTGTTTCAAATTGGAATACTAAGTTTCTTAGTCACTTTTGCGTTACTTTGCTGAAGAAAATGTTTACTAAACTCAAGTACAGTACCACTTGTCATGCATAAATGAACGGCCAAGCTGAGGTAATCAATCGAACCTTAGGCATATTCCTAAGAGTTTTGATTAAACTACATTCGAAATCTTGGGATTTATTACTCCCCCACACTTAACTTTCTTAAAAGGGCACCTAGTAAGGCTACTAGTTTATCTCCATTCAAGGTGGTCTATGGAATTAATCCTGTAAGTCCCCTTGATCTTATGCCACGGTCTATGGATAAAAAGGTAAGTGTGGGTGCCATCAAGCATGAGGAAGAAATCCAAAAACTCCATGACCAAGTGAAGGGCGAAATTGAGAAGGTTAATATGTCATACCAAGCCTATGTCAACAAACACAAGAAGACGAAGGCATTTCAACCCGAAGGCTTGGTTTGGATCCACCTCAAAAAAGAGTATTTTGCATCAAAAGGCAAAAAGAATCTTATGCCATGAGCATATGGTCCATTTGAGATTTTAGAATGACTTAATGACAATGCATACAAGGTTGAGTTTCGTAGGGACTATGGCATTTCAACCACATTATAATGTGGCTGATTTGAGCCCATATTTGGAGGATGATTACATAACCAATTTGAGGTCAAATTCTCTTTAAGAAGGTGAGGATGATAAAGGCTAGTCAATGTAATCAAATTTAGACCTACAAGTTAGTCAAGTTAGTCAAGTTAGTCTAAGTTTACTAGGGAAACTGCAAAGAAAAACCCAAATTTTGCTGGTGTCAAAATTATAAGGTCCCCGGTTCGAGTCCAAGCAAAAGCCTGATTTTATGTATGTTATTTCTCTAGGCCTGTATGAGGTTTGGGTCCCCAGTTTATACTTACTATGATGCTTAGGGAAGTTAGCTATCAAGGCCTACAAAGAAGTTCAAGTTAAATCAAGTGCAAGTTGAAGATTCATGCCGATTTTGCTAACCGTGCTATATTAGTGCTTAATCTACATGGTTTGAATTATTAGGTCCTTTAAGCAGCTTAAACATAATTTAGCCTTGATTTCTTCATAGGCTGGGTTTGTTAACATCCTGATGATTTTCCTTAAGTAAGGAAATCAAGTGAAAGTCGACAAGAATAAGGACATATGGTTGCACTAAAACCGAGCAGAAATCGACTCTTTGAGTTTGATTGGTTCACCTAGAGGTTTTCCCTCCTAGGAGGTTTGTTAGAGTTGTCTCCATTCCTTTTGGATACCCAAGATAGCTAAAAATATCCTCATGCTCTTCCTAATGCTTAAGTAATGCATAAACCACTAGAATGCAAGGGAGAAGACACTAAGTTCAATTTGGTTGGCTAGCGGCAAACGGGGTGAGGCAACAACCATTTTTCTCTGTCTTCAATGTGCAATGAAGTACTTTAAGATAATTAAGAGGATCAAAGTTGAGTTTCATCATTAGTATTTTGATTTACAAGGTTCATTGTTTGTAATTAGCTTAATTCAGCATGCTTTGTAATTTTTGTTAACTTAAACTTGTTTAAAGGTTTCCTAAGTGGGAATAAACCTCCTCCCTTCCTAGGCAGCAAGTGATGGATTTGTGTAAGGGGCTTTTGGAAGCTCATTTTGTAATCAACTTTGAGTATTGAATCAAGAAAGTTGAGCTTTGCTCCTTGGAATATCTTAAACACTTTACTTACTTATCCTTACTTAGGCCAAGTTAGATGATGACCAAGTGAGCCTTTATCCTTATTTAGGTGGTGTTTCTGCAATCTGAATAAGATTAAGTGTCCTAAGCTTGTTCTTAGTGGTGATTCTTATCTGAGAACAGGTTTAGTTTAATCATTCCCTCTCATCATTCAAATTGACGCAAACTCTAGCTTAAGTTCCATTTGCTCCTAGCTAACTTGCATTCAACCTTGAGTGTGAATTGAGTTCTCATATGCATCTCTCACTACTTTAATTACTTTCCTAGGTTCAAAGTAATGGCACTAAGGCCTTCTCCCTTTATTTATTTTCTACCTTTAAGGTTGTACATTCTAATTTGATATTGATATGAAAGTTGAGTTTATACTCACTTTTGAACTCTCTCTTGCTTGTCTTTGATTCGGCTAGTCAAAGTGATGTTCAAGTGAGTCTTTATCTTACTTAGGATGGTGTGTATTATCGCTAAGTGTGATTAGGAGACCCATTATGGTCAAAGACGGGGTGTCTTATCCTTTTGCATGCTAATTTATCTTCTTTGTTTCTCACAGGAACTCTGATAAGTCTTGACTAGATTTGGCTTTCCCTATTGTTTCCCTTTTGTTTGAATTTTGGCTGAACTTTCTTACTTGAAACTTTCCTTCCCCACCCAAGGTACATCATGTTTGGTATTAGAGCTTTTGGCTACCCTCCTAAGCCGAAGCTCCAACCCCGAACACTTCCCTTAAGCCTAAACACGAACCCTCCCACAAAGGACCTGGTTGCACTATACTCTCAAAACGAGTGGAAGTATAAGTTTGAAAGAGAGATCCGAGGCTCTTATGAGGAATTTTAAAGAAGTAAGAAGCCAAAATTAGTACTTGGAGAAGCAATGGGCTAAATTTACGAGTAACCAAAGAAGGCACCTCCATGGTACTCTGTCTTCATCCCATCCAAATCTAGCCAAGAGGATGAGGAGGAGTGCAGCCCCTTTATTTCCTGAACTGATGAGGAACTGATACGTGTTTAGAGTTTACATCATTTTGAGGTTGTTTTGTTGCATTTTGGGGAGATTTATGAACTTTATGTTATAATCTACACTACTATTCCCATTTTATGCTTTGGTATGGTTCTCTTGTATGTTTTGCATGTTTTTGGAACTTTTGCGCCAGCTGTAACCTCTAATTAAGTATAATGGACTCCCCATGGATGCGCTCAAGTAACCATGCTGGTGGAGGAAAAGAAGCGCTAGAGAATTTCGAGACAAAAGTCACCTCGGATGCTCCGTGGTGAAGGCCACAGTCCATGGTAAGCCTAAAACCGCTTGCTTCGTCGTCCTCCTTCGTCTCGTGGGTGAGGATGCTCGAGTTTGTGCTAAAAATTCAGAGAAGAGAGAACTAACCTCAGTTCACACTCATCTTTCTCCATATTTTTCATTAGAATTAGGATTGTTAATTTGTATTTTTTAGAGTAGAAGAAGAAATTGAAGGAAAGCCTTGGATTTTGGAGGTTTAAAGATTGGGACAACATTGGAGAATCACGATTACTGCCAAGCTTTGTCTCCCTTTAGTACTTTCTTGAACTCTTGTTTCAGATGTTGTTAATTTTGAACATGAGTGAGTAGTTTATTTAAACTCGGGATTTGTTAGCCAAAGTTTTTATGTTGGATCCTTAATCTTCATTGTTTGTGCCTATTCTACGTTGGAATGATTGAATTCCACCATGTGATTGAAGTGTTCTAAGAGGATTTTGGCATATTTACTTGTTTATGCTATAGAGTTAAGTTAAGTACTGAAAGGAGAAACTTAATATTTGACTGACAAGATAGGAATTGACTTGCAATGGTTTAAAGAGATTTGTTTATTAAGAAGAAACTTTAGCTAATCAGGAATCTAGAGCTTAGACTGAAACAACGGCATTCAAAAGATTGTTAACTGGATTAGTTTAGGAAATTCAGTTTACTTCAAAAGAAAAGACTGAATTTTAGTTCAATTTTACTCCTTTCTGTCATCCAAACTAAGTAAAGTGCATGCTTTAATTTGAACAACCCATTGGAACTTGCTTGCTCAACCTTTTATAATAGGTTAAAACTTAATAGATTGCATTTGGTCTCTGTGGAAACGATATTAAAACAACACCCATGTGCTAGTGGTAGTGTTAAGCTTGTGGCGCTGTTGTCAGGGACCAATTGGGATGTTGAGTTTGCCTTTATAGATTGACTAAGTAATTTTTGTGTTTTTCTTTTTTCCTTGTAATTTTTTTATTTGCCTTACTAGAGTCCTTTCTGATGATCTTTGCAGGATTTCTCCACTTATATATGAAGTCCCTTTCCTTTTGAATTCGATTCGAAACTTTTTGCTTTAGAAGGAAGAAGTTAAAGTGAGAGGAGCAAAGAGCCAAAGTGAGAGGAGCGATTGCTACCGCAAGCGCATGGCTATTGCAGTATAGTTCTAATATCCGTCCCACAAAGATCATGTATAGTCTATTGAGTTTTAACCTATTATAAGAGGCTAAGTGACCAAATTTCCAATTGAATGTCTCAATTACCACTATTTGACTATTGAAAATTCAATCGAATTAAAAACATCTAGGGAATTGCTTCTCCTATTAACAGTTTGATAATTCGATTTAGTTGTCCACTTTATCCAAATTGGATGATTCAAATCAAACTAAAAATTCAATCTCTTCTTTCGAAATGAACTAAATTGCCTATACTAATCCACTCAAAAAAAATTCAAATATCCTAAGTTTAGTCTTGGTTACGGATTCTTGATTGCTAATATTTTCCTCTTAACAAACAACTCTCTTTCAAGCAGTCGTTAAATTAGGTTCTAACTTGTTCTAATAGTGAGCTCTTCCTTTTAGTACTTCACTCAACTATCTAGTGTATTCAAGCAAATCTAGCCAAAACTTACTCACAACAGTTCATACACAAGATAGAATTCAATCAACCTAATTAAATAAAGTAAAAATATTAAAAATTAGGGATCCAACATCAATACTTTGGCTCACAAGTCCCTAGATTAAGAAAAACTACACACAAATAGTTGAAATATTCGACATCTAAAGAAAAGTTCAAGAAAGGATTAGAAGGGAAGAAAAACTTAGCAACAATGATGATCTTCAACGGCTTCCTAAACTCCAAGCCTCCAAGTGCCAATCCTTCCACTCCAATTACCTTTCTTACTCTAAAGAAAACATGAAAAATCCTAAAACTAATTATAAAAGTGAGAGTTAGATGCTTTGGTTTTCTAGCTCTCCCCTATTACAGCTAAAAAGAACCCTATTTATGCATAAATGTAGCCGTTCTTAGCCACAAAACGAAGGAAGATGATGAGGCAAGTAGTTTTAGGCTTTACCAGGGACCGTGGCCATAACCATGGGGGGTCCGTGGTCCTCTGTTGCAGCAGTCATTGGTTCTTCTTTCTTCTCCACTAGTGTGAGAGGCGTCCGTGGTACTAAAAACACACTAAATTGGGGTCAAATCAAGGGTAGAAATATCCATAAACCTCCAAACACAAAAAGGAACCATATCTAAGCGTAAAACGGGAAGGGGTATGGACTACAACATAAAGTACATAATTCTCCCTAAAAATGCAGCAAAAAGGCCCTAAAATGGAGTGCATTTTAAGCATCATCAAACTCCCCAATGCTTAAACCATTGCTAGTCCTCAAGCAATTATATAAAAACCAATACCAAAATGCAGAATCACCTCAAGTAAACATAAGTAGCAACATCAATAGCCTACCACCCTAACAAGGTAGCCCAAAAGTGATGAAAAATTTTCCAAAACAGAAGAGGGCACAAAGTTTTCAAAATGAGAACAAATACCATCACATTAAACATTGACTCGATCACCCAAATTAGCTTAAAGAATCATATCAATAGCCTCAAGTAATTATGAAAACCAATACCAAAACGCAGAATCACCTCAAGTAAGCATAAGTAGCAACATCAATAGTCTACCACGCTAAGAAGCTAGCCCAAAAGAGATGAAATATTTTGCAAAATAGAAGAGGGCACGAAGTTTTCAAAAGGAGAACAAATACCATCACATTCAACATTGACTCGATCACCCAAATTAGCTTAAACAATCATATCAATAGCCTCAAGCAATTATCAAAACCAATACCAAAATGCAGAATCACCTCAAGTAAACATAAGTAGCAACATCAATCGCCTACCAACCCAAGAAGCTGCCCAAAAGTGATGAAAAATTTTGCAAAATAAAAGAGGGCATGAAGTTTTCAAAATGAGAACTAATACCATCACATTAAACGTTTAATCAATCACCCAAATAAGCTTAAACAATCATATCGACTAATACATTGGGCAGAGCTAAAGGAAGAGGTAGACCCTTACTTTAGGAATGAAGCACTCATCACTCATGTGTTTAAAAATATAATACGGTTCACTTAAATCCCATTCCAAAGCAATCAAATCTACCATAAGCTTGATAGGACTCTCAAATTCGCCACCTCGAAAATGTAACACATTCTAGATAGTCATGAGGACTTTGATCGGGTTGTAACGGTGCTATGGGTAATGGTAAGAGGCGAATAAGTATGTTGGTATTTGTAGAGCCCAACGCCAAAGACTATGAGTATGAATCATCTTCACCCAACTTTTCACAAAAAACACTCCTCACACCAGTCACCAATATATCTCAAATACACAAAATAACACCTAGTTGATCGAGTATGTGAAAAAAGTGCTGAAATATAAAATTCATACCAAATCCTTTAACAACTTTTGCTTCTCTTTTTTCTCTTTCAACATTTTTTTTAACATTTTCTTGATTATAGCAAGAGAAATTGTGCACTTTTAAACACTTTTAGTAATGACTCATAAAATTCAACCCATATAACCAAGAGGGAAATATCGCATCAACCCCTCATTGCATTCAAACAAACCACACCCAACAACAACGTCATTAATGGTCACCAGCTACTCCCAATCACTATTGAGACTCTATAGTCTTTGCGAAAAATATAGAATGTGTATTCGGCCAAAGTTCAATATTATAGGTTTACATCAACAAAAAGAAATGTCGAGGCTCAATGGGGTTAGCAAGTGTAAATCATAAAAAAGCTAGTTGTTTGGTCAATGTGGCTTATAAATGGAAATAATGCCTTGATCACATCGCATCAACATGAATGCTAAATGTGATCTTAGATGAGAGTTAAAGCAAGTTCTAGAGATTTAAATCAAGGAAGAGCCATAAAAGAAAGAGAATATTAGACTAAAATGATCAATTAGTCCAAATAAGGCTCAAAGTCTCATGGGAAACCTACCAAAGCTCAATTAGTTCAATAGATCATACATGCCAGATATTCATGCAAAGATTCATTAAGCAATCAAATCGCAATCAACTTGATAGACAAAACATGAAGCACATTTGGAAAACTTATAATTAAACATTTATTCACAAACGGCATAACAAAAGGGGTCAAAATGAGCTAAAGAAAGCTACTTAGTCCAAGACTCATCATCAGATGATTTTATTACTTTTTCTCTCCTACTTATTTTTGTGTTGTTTTTTATTCTGTTGTTCCACACTAAAATGCCACTAAAAATGAAAATACAAGAATAAAGCTAAAACTAAGAAAATAAACCTAAAAATAGAAAGGAAAACGAAATAATCAACTAAACATGCAAACTACTCCTAAATGCAACACCTAAAATGCACACTACTCACACATCCACATCACATACACATATGAACACATAACTCACCCATGCTTGGACAAAGTAATGCCCTCAATACAAGGACATAAAAATCAATAGGGAAGAAAACAAGAACTAAAAAGGAGGAGTACAGGGAGAAGAAGGAGAAGGCGCAGAAAAAGGCAGGTGGGGATAAGAAACAAGCTAGTCTTGCCAAGTGCCTAAACAGGACCTAAAGTCTTGGAAGTATTCGATTTGGGAGGTAATCATCCCATGAAACTCATCATGCCCCTTCTGGACAAAGTCACGGAGTGCGGTATGTTCAGTTTCAATGTAAGCTCAGAGGGACCCTTGCCCCTCTTGAATGGAATGAAGGGTATCATGCAAACCAGCATAATCAAAGGAGGATGATGGTTGGGATGAGCTAGAGGCCCGTAGGTGAGGCGGGGCAGGAGGTGGTGCAGGTTGCACCAAGTCTTTATTACCTGGCAAAAAATATGAATTGTCCCAGTTCAAGAGAGTCGTTTGTTGGAGATTAGGTAGAGGCATGAGATGGTTCCTAAGATAAATCCAAATAATAGCCCAGCCTCTGCTTACAAAATTTCATTTGTTCAGAAGCGGCTAAGTTTAAATGCTCCGAACCAGGATAGGCCCAATCACAATCCCCTGCGCAAAACCAATGGCCATATGATACGCCCGTAAGCGCACGGTGACATTGTAGCAAATCAAGGTCGATCCCAGAGAGACTAGGTTGATATATTGAGCTATATTCCCTTAAGATATGCTAAGCGAATCCAAATTTGGGAATAAAATTTAACTAATCTACTATCTAATCTAAAGGATAATCAATCAAGGAATTTAATCAAACCAAGCAATTTCCCAACTCAAGAATTAATCAAGCATCGTTTCTTTAGATGCATAATTCCAAAACCGATAATCAATTTATTAAACCCCTCCATCAAGGTGGAATGAAATTCTGAAATCTAATCAACTGCCATTTCTCAAGGGTTTTGATTAATCTCATATCATTAAGAACGCGATTATCAAATTTAGATGTTTCTTGAACGGTGAGTCTTTCTCAAGATCTCACTCCCTTAAGTCGAATTTTGGTTTTCCAACTTGTAGTGTCACCTTTCAATTTTTCTGCATTTGTCTAAAACAAGCAAGAAATTAATCAAGTTTCCTACTTGCAAATCAACATCTAAGGTTTAATAGAATAAACCTAACAAATCCAAAGCACTTTGAGATCAAAACAAGAATTGAATCAATCACAACAACTCAACTTAATTCTAAGATTAACAGTCCAAAACTTAACATAAACATTAACAATAATCTAAAAGCTTAAAAATATAAAGAGAAAAGAGAAGAGAAGAGAAGAGAGAGGAATTGCTCAGCTGATGCATGCTTAAGCCGTCGTTACAAACTCGATCCGGAATCTTCGTAATCTTCACCTTCAATTGCTCTTCCTCTAATCTAAATCCTAACTAGATAGTGGATTATAGAGAATGGAATGGGGATAGGATTATGGTTTGCTACAATAATGGCCCTATTTATAGAGAAACACAATCAACCTCAGCCACACAATGAGAAAAAATGAACAGGCAAGCAGTTATGTTTCCACCACGGGTATAGCAGTCACCATTGGCAGCCCACGATGCTTGTTGGACCCGAAATTCTTTGTGATTCTGTTGCTCCACAGGAATAGCATCACATGGGTGCCTATAGGGGTCAAAATACACTCAAATGAGTGTCAAGTGTTGGGTCAAATGGGCCAAAATCCTATAATAATCATCAGACAACCATACCCAAGCATAAATCGACAATATGAGTATAAATTATGACATTAAGCTCATATATTCTCCTCAAAATGCAGCAAAATGACCCTAAAAATATATATGATAAGCACTTATCACGACACTATACAACTGATTAACCAAGGATGAACCTAGGTTAAGTCAGCCAGCTTAGAGCATGCTATACAAAAAATATAATTCAGATAGGCGAGGCACATTCAAACTATCCTTCCTCGCAAATAAACCATAAGCAAGCAATCCTTGGGCTACTTGAATGCAAGTTTTTAAGGACAGTGCCTCTAGAATTGCTTATATCATAGCGATGATCCCCAGAAATTTCATGCCAAAATGCATTTGGGTGAAATTCTTTCGGGACATGTCGATAAGGCAAGTTCATAATCAGTGCAAAACCGAGTATGCTAATAAAGGCACTTAAGTTTAGTTTGTAAAACTCCCTATTTAGATAGAAGGAAATGTACCCTTTTTGAAAATGAGGCCTACTCCTGACCCTCACATGCATTGTGCTAAAAAATTCAAGGGAGAAGTCACGATAACTGCACTCTCAAGTCTCTAAAAATTGCCCCATACTCCCCTAGCAAACAACAAACGGATATGATCCAGCCACCTCAATCTAGTCAACAAATCCTCCTCATTGTAATGAGTAACAACAACCAGCTTACTACTCAGATTAGTTTATTTGGCAATATACTTAGGATGTATTAAACCAAGGGTGTTAGGGATATTACCTCGGTTCCGCATGTTTGTTGTGGTTCGGGAAATTCAAGGTGCTCTTCGAGGTGCTTGAGTAGATGTCTCTGCCTCTTGGTTGGTTCTTGCCTTCTTCTTGAGTCCCATGGAAATGTTGAATGGATGCTTGAAAGCTTGAAACTCTAACCAAAGTAAAAAATGAAAAAAAAAAACCCTAAAAACGCAGGATTTGAGAAAAGGAAGGTGAAATAAGAAGAAATATGGAGGAAAAAGAGAGAATTTGGAGGAATGAAGGGTGAAGTGGAGTTTTTGAAACTATGGGTATGAAGATGGGTAGAATGTGAGAGAAAGAGCGAACGAAATGATAACGTTTAAAAAGATTTAGTGAAAAAGTGAAGAACATAAGAAGAAAGGAAAGAAATTTAAGGAAAAATGATAAAAAATTGGAGGTCTTAAAGGTGGTTATGGAGGTTTTAAAGAGAGAATGAGAGAGTTTATAGAGAGAAGGGACAAAAGGTTGAACAAGGTGAATGGGTGTTGGGTTAAAAAGGCATGAAAAACCCTTGACCGCGAACGAGAAACCTCACCACAGACAATTGGGTCCACCACGCACGGTCCGTGGCGAGCTTTGTCTTTGAGTTTTCTTCAATTTTCCAAGCATCTCTTCCATGCACCGGATAACATACGATGAGGGGTCTCTGGAGAGCTTGTGAATAGAGGGTAAAAACTCTATTATGATTATTTTTGTGACTTTTTTTTTATGATTTTTCACTCTTCTTATTGCTTCTTTTCTCACTCTATTTTTCTTTTCTTCTTTTTTTTCTTTTGCTTTTTTTTCATTCCTTTTTCATGCTTTTCTCTTTGTTTTTCTCTTTTTTTTCAAGCAAAAATAAAATAATATTTACAATCAAAGATAAGAAAAAAAATGGAAAAAAATAACATGGGTTGCCTCCCAAAAAGCAGTCTTTTAGGGTCGGGAGCTCGACTGTCTCTTCTTGTGGGGTAATCGGGATCAAAAAGGTGATAGACAACAGGCTTGTCGATAGGGTTCCTCACATCTCCCAATTTGCCTTTATCGCGAACCTCAAAGTCAAAATTACGTAGTAGAAGCTACCATCTCAAAAGCTCAGGATGGAGATCCTTCTTTGTCATCAAATGACTCCATTTTAAGTGATATGTGTATAGAATGAGTTTATAGTGGGCTCCATCAAACGGGCCACTTCTAAGTTCGATTCGTAAGTTGAAGTCATACTAGATATCATCAATTTGAGGCATGGGCTATGCTACTTGAGCAAACGTGTAATAATCACTCATGGACACGTCGTTAGTAGTAAAAGACTCATACTCGAGTATGCTAGGTGGCGTAGGTGCATTGAACTCCACCCTAGCATAATCTAGGCCAAGGCCTATAGATGTAACACATTTAAGTACAAAGGGGTCAACATGCCACGGATCATTAAATGAACCAATCTCATGAAAACCCATATCTTCTTCTGAAGGAGAGGGGATATTCTGGTTTTCAAATAAGGCAAATCCAACAAGGCTCTCCCCTACATCAAATGTCAAACGTCCTCCCTTGACATCAAATGTTCAACCGAAGTGGCCAAGAAGGGTAGCCTTAGAATAATCTGGGCATACGCATCTACAACCATATCTAAGACGATAAAATCATCAAGCACATAAAAATCACCTACCTTCATAGAAACATTCTCTAAAATACCTAAAGGGCAATACATGGAACTATCCATAAATTGAAGTGAAATAGGTCTTGGTTGTAACTCTCATAAACCAAGCTTTTGGAAAATGGGATAGGGCATAAGACTAATACTTACACCAAGATCACACAAAGCCCTATTGATCCTCACTTGACCGGCCATACAAAGAATAAAGAAGTGACCTGGTTCAGCATTTTTCTCCTAACCTATGGCTTCAGACACCACGTCAGTTTCATCAAGCTCCATCCCCATAGACTCATCTACCACACCTTCCCAGGCAACACAGCTATATTGCTCACAACAATTTGCCTTGGGCCTACTAGGAAGTCTCCCTGGGGTGTAGACAAAGAGGTAGACTGTTGAGCAATTTGAGCTTCTAACATTTTGTTATGAGTAGTAAGCACATCAACCTTAAAGGCTAACTGCTTAATATACTCATCTTGCTTTTGCTGTGCCAAAAGCATATTCTCCATCATGGTTTCTAAGCTAGATTTTTAAGGGGTTTGTTGAGGATAAGGAGGTCTTCGAAATCAAGGGGGGGTCTAATATTCATTTGAGGCATTAGGAGGGCCATTAGACCTATAAGAGAAATTCGGTGATTCCTCCAACCAGGATTATAGGTGTTAAAGAGTGGTTCACTAACATTTTGAGCAAATGGGCTCAAAAAATGACAATTCATAGTCAAATGATCAACTGGCCTGCAAATCTCACATGATGGGAAAGTGGTACTTGAACTAATAAAATTGACATTCAATTGTTATAGCTTTTAAGACAAGGCATCTACCTTAGTTGAAAAAATAGAGATGGCATCAAGTTCTAACTTACCTCCGACCGTCTTGGGTTGGCTTCTCTTATTAGACCATTGGCAGTTATTCAGCATCATCTCTTTAATAAGATTGTAGGCCTCATCTTCAGTTGTATTCACAACTGTACCTCCCGCTGCTGCATATATAACAGACCTTAACGATTTGGTGACTCCTTTATATAAAGCTTGCAGTAACATCCATCCTTGAAGGGCACGATGTAGACATAACCTCAATAGGTCCTTGAAAAGTTTGCAGGCCTTATATAACAATTCATCCTCCCTTTAGGGAAAGGTAGTGATCTGGTTTCTCAAACTTGTCATCTTGCAAGGAGGAAAGATGCTGGCAAGAAAGACTTTGGTGAGCTAATCCCATGTTGTGGCGCATCCTGAAGCCGAAGAATGGAGCCACACTCTTGCGTTATCCCTCAATGAAAAGGGAAATAACCACAGTCTTATAGCATTAGTTGAGACACCATTGAGCTTCAGCGTGTTGCACACCTATAAGCATATCGAGAGGTATAGGCGAGGATCTTCTAGTGAGGTGCCTCCAGATTAGGACTATTACACCGTAGAAATAAGAACCAGCTAAAGCTTGAAGTTGTGGGGTTCCATGTTAGGTCGAATGATACTAATGCAATGTCGTGGACCCCTGGGGAACAAAATCTTGAAGTGTCCTTCTTTCGTCATCTCTGCCTCGCAATCGTTGAAGCGGCTTCTTGAGCTTTAGCTTTTTATCCCTCTAATTGCAACTTCTTCCTCATAGAGGAAAAGTCCTTTCTACTTGTTGATCGAATTTAAATGGAAAGGGACTTCACATATAATTGGTACTATCCTGCAAAAATCACCCCAGACCACTACCAACGTAAATCAAGAAAGATAAAAACTACTTAGTCAATCTATGTAGGCGAACTTAATATCCACATAATTGGCGCCTGGCGACAACACCAAAAGCTGACTACTACTGTATGCCCACGACTATTGTAGTGCATTTTTAATATGGATCCCACAAAGACCAAGTGTACTCTATTGAGTTTTAACCTATTAAAAAAGGCTAAGCGACCAAATTTTCAATTGGATGTCTACAATTATTTAATTGTTACGTTGCATATCTATAGTGCATTACATTTAATCTTGTTCATCAAATATGATGCACTTCTAAGTCCCTAACAAGAGGAAGCCAAGAAGGGATCTAAAGTAGTGAGTGCAAAAAGGATGCGATTTTGGTTTGCACGAATGGAATGAGATAAGCTAATCACTCTTGGATAAGATATCACCACCAAGAACACCTAGGGCTCTCTCTTAGATCACTTGAGATAAGATATCACCAGTAAAGATCGCAAGAGACACTTGATCACCACACTAGGGAGCTAAGCAAGAGAGGAAGAACTAAGAGGGAGTTTAAACACAACCTTTTCATTAACTCATAAGATGATGTTTACAAAAGTCAAAGGAGGTACTTGAATCCCGTCCCATGCTTACATACACGTCCCAACCAGCATGGAGCTGCATAACACCTTGCATAATCTAAGTACAATTAGGTGCTCAAAGCTTGACAAACATTAGCTTTAAGTCACACACAAATGAGGTGTCAAGACCTAATGCAATTTGATTAGTGCCCTTCTAATACCTTATTTGGACTCCTGAAAAGTTGCTTGTACTTTTGATCAGCCAAAAACAAGTGCAAAACCAACTAGATAATGTCGAGAGTGCAAACAACGCAAAACCATGGAAAGGGTTTTTTCGTGTACTTTGGGTTGGATAAAAGCAAACCCTTTGGACACAAGTTCCTCCATTTAGAGGGGGTAATGATAAATATTATGACACCTTTTGATGCCAAAAAATCCCACAAATCAGCTATTTAAGTAGCACCCTCACACGTTGATATTTAGAACTAGCGCGGCTGGGCGCGAATCTAGAAGAGTCGACTTCGGAGCTTAATCTGACTGACCAAATGAACTCTAAATGACTTTAAACTTATTTTTGATGCCAAAAAATCCCACAATTCAGCTATTTAAGTAGCACCCTCACACGTTGATATTTAGAACTAGCGCAGCTGGGAGCGAATCTAGAAGAGTCGACTTCGGAGCTTAATTTGACTGACCAAATGAACTCCAAATGACTTTAAACTCAATTTTCTAGGTTCCTGACTTCTTAAGCTTTCATTTGGTGTAAGAATGAGCTTCCCCCTTATCACAACCCCAGTGCATGGGTAGTCATAGTATAGATAAAAAGTCACTCCTTAGGGACCAATGTAATCTATTGAGTGTTTGTCTATCAAAAATATGCTAAGTAAAATTCAAATTCAGAGGGTTCGATTAGACAACTTCTAATTCACTAATTTTTAATATCAATTATGGAAACATGCTTAGGAATTCATGTAGTTATGAAAGTTGATTGGATCAAAATGATAAGGATGTGCATTTCCCTAATCGGTTGATTTCGAGGATTTGTAATTTATCCAAAAACTCGTAGTCTATTCTTTCGAACTCAACCAAATTTTCATAAACTAATCAAAAGTCGTTCTTTCAATCTAATTTGTCTTAATCCAAGTTAAAACTCTTCGATTACACTTTATGTCCTCCTAGCATGCAAATCTCTCGTTTGAGACGACATTATGTCAGGTTTTATCAAGCAGTTTAACAATCAAATGTCACCCTTCAGTTTTTTACTCAATTTTTTCAAGTACGCAAGAAAACTTTGGCCAAAAAATCCACTCACAATATGATAGTCACTTGATGGAACAAAATTAAACCATTCATGAAATAAAAACAATTCTATTGATTAAAACATGATCAAACTAGACTTTCATAAACTACTAAATCCCTAGACAAAATAAATCTACTCACTCATGATAAAAGATTGAACAACTAACCAATGTTTTGGGAAAATCTGAGAGGAAGGGCTTGACCGAGACAGCATTCAACCAAGGGCTCCAAATTGCCTCAAACTCAAACACACACTCTCAAGATTTGTCACTAAAACAACAATCAAATTAAGAACCTAAACTAAAAAGAACAAAAATTTAAGAAAGAAGATAAACTAGGCTACTCTTGCTTGATTCTCTCAGCTACGCGATGCCCTTTTATAGAAAAACCTGGACGTTTTCAGTGACGTAGCCGAAGAAAAACGAAGAGGTATCAATTTCACCTCTTAGCACGATCAACGGTAGACACCACAGTGTGACCATGGTCTTAGCTGGAACTGATTTTCTACTCTTTTCTTGCTCCATAGACGAAGCAGAACATGGATGTTCGTGGGGGAGGTCAAAATATATCTAATAAGGGTCACATGCTAAGTAAAAAGGCCTAAACTCCTACAAATCACATCAAACAACCTACCTAAGCATAAATCGAGAATATGAGCATAAATTATAACTTGAAACACATAATTCTCCTAAAAGTTTGACAAAATAGCCCTACAATGATGTATACAATAATCACTTGTCAAACTCCCCCATGCTTAAACTGTTGCTTGTCCTCAAGCAATGATAAAAATTTTAAAAAATATAGAACCTCCTCCAGATGGATATATGTAACATTCCAATGGCAAAGTGAATCTGAAGGTAGCCCAAAAAGATTAAAAAAGTTGTTAGCAATCAAATTAGGGAATGAAATTTTCAAAAATCACTTCATAAACCACAATGTCAATCTTGAATCAATCCCCCAAATCATCAAATACAGTCATTCAACATATGAAACAAATGAGGCTAGCAGGGTAGGTAGAATCTCACTATAGTTATGTGGCACTCATCACTCATGTGTTTGAAAATTCGTACATATTTAAAGGTTCCCTCAATTCTGATTCCTTGGACTCAAATCTATCATAAGCTTAACAAGACTCTCAAATTCGCCATCACTAAAATAAAACCACACTAGAGAATCATGAGGACTTTCACAAGGTTGTAATGGGGCTATGGGTACAGGTAAGAGGGGAACAAATGTTTTGGAAATCAGCAGCTATAAGCCATAGACTAAGAGCAAAATGATTCCAATGCATCATACTATATCCCTCTTACACAAAATACATCCCCAATTGAAGAGAGAAAAAGTTGATAATCATAAGAATTTACAATTCCAACAAGGCTAACACTTTCTTCCTTTGTGTCTTCTTTTTTTCTCTTTTTTTGTCATTCATTTTTCGTTTTTTTTCCTTTTGTGTAGTTTTTTTTCTTTTTTTTTCGAAGTAAGTTAGCTAAGGGGAATTCATAACGAACTTTAAATTCTAATTCTTCTCTAAACGTTATACAATTAAACAAGGGATTTCCTTTTTTATCAATAAAGATTACACATCCCTATACCAAACAGCCAAAATCCACTAAAAGATCTCAACTCTCCTCCCTAGCTCGCAAATCAAACTTGATACAGAAGATTGAAACACTCCTCTAGTCTTGGCTTAAGGGTAGAATGATAATTTGGCCATAGCCCATAATAAGAGGTTTAAATCAAGAAAAATAGATATAGGCTTAAAGGGGCTAGCAAGGGATACAATATACAACAAAGGTGGGTTTAACAAATCAAAGAAAAATGCCTCAATCATATTACCTAAATGTATATACGAAATGTGATCTTGAATGAGAATCAAAACAAGTTCTGGAAAAATGATACCAAGGAAGAGTCACACATGAAAGAAAATATGAAACTAAATTGATAAATTGTCTCTAAAACCTCCAAGCCTCATGGGACATCTATGAAGGTCATGACTAGCTCGTTAGTAACCACATGCCAAAATTCATATAAAGACTCATGGGATAGTCAACTCGCACTCAACATGTGGTCTAAACATGAAGATCATTTTGAAAACGAATTCTTAAACATTTTTACGCACAATTTGGGCAAATAAAAGGATCAAACTAAACCAAAGAGGTTTGCCAAATCTAAAAACATCATCATTGGAGGATTTTTTTCCCTTTTTTTGGTTTAAATTAAATTTTCTTGTTTGTTTTTTTAATTGCAACCTAGCTTAAAAACAAAACTAAATGCACTACTAAGATACTACTAAACAAAACTAAAACGTAAAGCAAAACTCCAAAAACTATCACAAATAACATATGCAAAGTACAAGCACATCAAACCAAATCAGGCATCAGACACCAAATATAATGACTAACTCCCCTATGTTTTAATCACACGTTGCCCTCAATGTGGGCACAAAATAGAAAAAGGGAAGCGGAATAGCACAAAGTAATTAGAAAGGAAGTGGTGGAGGAGGAGGATGGGGTGGTTGGCCATAAGAGATATGCCAATCCCGCCAGGTCTCTAGACATGCCCTATAGTCCTAGAAATGTTGGGTCTGGGAAGCAAGCATTCTACGAAGCTCATTGCAGTGCTCCTGGACAATGTCTCGAAGGGTGGTGTTCTCAGAAGCAATAGATGCTCGGTGGAAACCTTGATCCTCTTGAATAGATTTAAGGGTGTGTTGGAGGTCGATGTTGTTAGGAGGGGATGGTTGAGAGGAAGAACTAGGTCCTACTTGACTAGAATGAAGGGCTGGATAACGGGGTATGGGTCGAACAACCTGATCATCACCAGGCACCTAATAAAGGTTAGACTGGTGAAGTAAGGTGGTTCGATTAACATTGGGAAGCAGCAAAAGCCGGTCCCCAGGGTAAATCCAACATAAATGCCCAGCCTCAACTTTACAAAAGTTCATAGTTCAAAAGTAGCTTGATCAAGCCACTCGGACCCGAAAACTCTATCCTCAAGGGTGGGCTCAATACCCAAAAATCTAGCAATAGTAGTCACAACGCCACCTATGACTATCCTACCTTTAGTGCTAACAGCAGCACTATGCAACTACCTGGCCAAAAATGAACCAAGGTCAAGCTAGACACCATCAAGCGTACAGGATAAGAAGTACAACTTAGATAAACTCCGAACATTCAAACTATCATCTCAAGCAAAGAAACAACAAGCCAAGATACGCTGAGCTACTCTAATGTATGGTTTCCTAATACGTGTGCACTTTGATGAACTAGTACTGTACCTAACACTCCCCGAAAGTTTGCCCAAAAAATGCATTCGAGTTGAATTCATGCGGGGCTTGGCGGTTCAATAAATCCGTATTAGGTGGAAAACCGAATATACCATTAAAGGTACCTAAGTTCAACTTGTAAAATTGATCCTACAAAAAAAATGATATGTATCCGGCTTAACATTGAGGCCCTCTGGTGACCTCGACATGGAGTATACTTAGAAATTCTAAGGTCAGATCCCGATATGTGTGTTCTTTTATTTCTGAAAAGTGTCCCATACTACCTCTTGCAAATAACCACCGAATATCATCCAACATTCCTAATCTAGCTAACAATTCCTCATCATAATATCTAGGATCTACAACATGTGTTCATTCAAGCAATTATATCTGGCAACATCATCAGGATGCGTTAAGCCAAGGGGGTGAGGAATGTTGCCTTGAGGTCGTGCATTTGTGGATGTTCGGGATGTCTTTTGATGTGGAGTAGGTGCTTGACTTGAGGGTCCAACCAACTTTGTACTTCTTTATCTTTGGGTAAAAATGAACCAAAAACTACAACTAAAACCTAAGTAAGAAAATTTTAGGAAGAAAAATGAAGATTTTAAGTAAAAAGAAGAAGAATATAAGAAAGAGAAAAAGATGGGTACGGTGGATGAATGAAGTGAAATGAATTTGAAGAAGAAAGAAGAAGAAAGAGATGAAATTTGTGTGAAAAGAGGAAAGATTAAGTGAAAAGAGATGATTTTGGGTGAAAATGGGTGAAAATTGAGAAAAAATAGGAGGTAAGAAATGAGGTTCGTTATGGAGGTTTAGAGAGAGAAAATGGAGGTAGAGAGAGAGTGTGTCATGAAGAAGATGAAGTTGTGAGGGAAAGTGAAGGGGCACCACGGTCAGCGACCTAGGCCGCGAGCCGTAGCAAGATACCATGAATTGTGGCTTTCACCATGGTCCGTCTGTGGTGTCTGCTGGTCTCAGTTTTTTTTTTTTTATATTATGGGTTGTCACCCCACAGCCGCGGTGTTGTGTACCTTGATCGCGATGCCAAGCATTTTATTCCATATTTTTTTGCATTTTCCCCCTTTTTTTCTCTTTTTTTTGAAACTATAGAAACTAGTAAAATTCAAAGCTGAGGAAGAAAAAAAAAGGAAAAGAGCTTGGGCTGCCTTCCAGGAAGCGCTCTTTTAAGGTCAAGAGCTTTACCCTTCTTCTATGCTTGTTCTAGATTGGTAAGTGTGTGGACATTGGCTTTATCACTGACCACATAGTCAAACTTCTTCAGTTGAAGGTACCATCGCAAAAGCTAGAGCTGAAGGTCCTTCGTTTTCATAATGTGACGCCATAATGCATTATCAGCATAAAAAACAAAGCGCACTCGTAGCCCATTAGATGGGCTAATATAGACTTGTTCAACCCCCAAATCAAAATCTACATCAAAGCGTTCCATAGGGGGCAAAGAAAGAACAACCTCGGCAAACCTGCAATAGTTGCTCATGGAAGACTCATTAGAAATATTGGCCTCAATCTTAGGCATGTTAGGTGGCATAGGAGGAGCAAACTCCACCTTAACATACCCTTGGTCGGGGTCCTCATGAGAAATCCAGTCAAAGTCAGAAGGATCTTCACAATTTAAGACATCCTCCATGTTAATCTCCAGGGAAGGGGAAAAAACATCCAATCAAGGAGAATTAGGAGAAACCACTTTCTCCTTCATATGACAAAACACAACATAGCGTCCTTCCATCTCAAATGTTATACGCCCCTTTCTCACATCAATGTGGCAACCAGCTATAGAAAAAATAGGCCGACCTAGGACAATTTGAGCATCATCGGTATCGGGCATATCAACTATGATGAAGTCCTCCAATACTCAAATATCTCCTATATTAACTAGCACATTATCCAATCTGCCTATGGGTTGCGTCCCTGAACCATCTGCTAATTGCAGTGAAAAGGGTGCGACTTGTAATGGTCCAAGGTGAAGCTTATGAAACAAAGAATATGACATTATACTGACGCTTGCATCGTGGTCACATGAAGCTCTCCCCATTTTCAGTTTTTCTACAATACATGGGATAAAAAAACTGCCTGGGTTAGGGAGCTTAGGTGGGGAAATTGTGGGGCTCTTTATAGTGTCATTCTCTATAAAAGTGGTAGTGCTTCCACCGTCATTCCTATCCTTTCTAGCCATGATGATTTCCTACCTTCTTCCATTGGTATATCTGTAGGGTTAGTAAAGTCCTCTACTTCGTCCTTCAAGGTGACACAGTCACTTTGCTCTAAGGGGTTAGGTTTGGGCTTGCTAGGAAGTCCATCTGGGGACGTAGATGAAAAGCTATCTTTTTAGACAATCTAAGCTTCCAACATCCTATTATGAGTTGTAAGCACATCAAGCTTTGAGGCTAATTGCTTAATATACTTATCCTGTTTTTGTTGTGCTATAAGCATACTTTCCATCATCGCTTCTATATTGGACTTTTGGGGTATTTCAGAAGGGAAATGACGTCTTTGAAAATCGAGAGGTGGTCTAGCATTCATTGGGGGCATATTTGAAGGGTTTGGATTAGACCTATACGAGAAATTTGGGTGATTCTTGCAATCAGATTGTAGGTACTAGAGTAGGGATGATAGGCCGGTCTCGGGTTCAAGTTTTGAACATAGTTAACTTCACTAAGGTCTTGGGAAAAAGAGCTTTGAACTTGAAAATTCAAGGTCAAATGCTTAATAGAACCACTATTTTCGAAAGGGGAAGGGGCACTACAATTCACAATATTAACATTCATTCTGTCCAATCTTTGAGTCATAGCATCTACTTTTAGCATAAAGTAAAGTAAGCGCATCAACTTCAAGCTTACCTCCAACCCGTTTGGATTGGCCTCATTCTGTGGACCATTGGAAATTGTTGGCATCAACAGTAGGCCGAGCAATGCTTGCGGCGATCCCTTGGACTCCAGGGGTAACGAAATCTCGAAGTGTCCTTCTTTGGTCACCTTCCCCTCCTGCGATGTTTGTTGAATTCCTTCTTGCCTCGCGTCTTTGTTCTTCAATCCTTTGCTTCTTTCTCCTTAAGCAGAAAGTCCTTTAAATATTCGGATTTGGTTTGTACAAGCTTGGAGTTCGCATAAATCGGAAGAATCTCTGCAAGCACTATGACCAACACTACCAGTAATTAAACAAGAAACTAAAAAGAAAATAAGAGTAAAACACAATAAAATACTTAGTCACTTTTGTAAGACTAACTCAATAGTTAACAAATTAGTCCCCAGCAAGGGCGCTAAAAACTTGACCACTACCGCAAGCGTACGAGTAGTCGTAGTATAGAAAGATCGCTCCTCAGGGACCAATGTAATTTTTCATGTTTTGTCTATCAAAAATATGCTAAGTAAAATTCTAATTTAAGAGGGTTCAATTGGACAACTTCTAATTCGCTAATTTTTAATAACAATTAAGGAAACCTGCCTAGGAATTCATGTAGTTATGATAGTTGATTGGATCAAAACGATAATGATGTGCTTTTCTCTAATCCGTTAATTTTGAGGATTTACAATTTATCGAAAAAAAATTAGTCTATTCTTTCGAACTAAACCAAATTTGTCTAAACCAGCCAAAAGTCATTCCTTCAAACTAATTTGTCTTAATCTAAGTTAAACATCTTCGATTACACTCTATGTCCTCCTAACATACAAATCTCTCTTTCGAGGTGACGTTAGCCGACTATTATCAAGCAGTCTAACAATCAAATGTCATCTTTCAGTTTTTCACTCAATTGTTTCAAGTGTGTAAGCAAACTTTAGCAAAAAATCCACTCACATCATGATAATCACTTGATAGAATAAAATTAAACCAATAATGAAATAAACACAATTATATTGATTAAAACATAATCCAACTGCACATTCATAAACTACTGAAACGCTAGACAAATAAAACTACTCACTCATGATAAAAGATTGAACAATTGATCAATGTTTTGGTGTAATCTGAGAGGAAGGGCTTGACTGAGATAGCCTTTAGCTAATGGCTTCAAACCACCTCAAACTAAAACACACACTCTCAAGATTTCTCACTAAAACAATAATCAAACTAAGAATCTAAACTAAAAAGAACAAAAATTTGATAATGAAGATAAGCTAGGCTACTCTTGCTTGTTTCTCTATGTTGCAGAATGCTCTTTTATAGAAAAACCAGGACATTTTCAGCCACACAGCCGAAGGAAAATGAAGAGGCAATAGTTTCACCTCTGACCACAGTCCGTAGCAGACACCATGGTCCGACCATGGTCTTTGTTGGAATCGATTTTATTCTCTTTTCTTGCTCCACGGGCGTTGCAGCACATGGGTGTCCATGGGGGAGGTCAAAATACATCAAATAAGGGTCAAATGCTGGGTGAAAAGGCCTAAAATCCTGTAAATCACATCAAACAACCATACCCAAGTGTAAGTCAAGAATAGGGAGTATAAATTATGACTCAAAACATATAAATCTCCTAAAAATTGTGGCAAAATGGTCCTAAAATGATGTACACATTAAGCACTTATCACCCTCCTTTCTCGAGCTCAAGTTATAAGACAGCTAAAGAAAACTATTTCCGGTTTAACTGAACTAATTATGTTATATATGTCGGCGAATAAACTGATTTTGTTGTAAATAGAAACATATATTATTACCTTGGGGTTCGAATTGAGTTATAATAAATTATGTATGCTTGTTTAACTTATAAAGGAAAGGGAAAAAAAACAGAAAAAGGGATAAGCCCAAATATGTAAATAAATGCTTGTGTGGGTCAGACTGTGAGCTATGTTTTGATATTGAAGGCCACTAGCCTTCCCCGGGAAAAAGTGCATGCTTGTGAGCGGCCACCTGCCCTTTTGGGATGTGGGCCAGGTTATCAATAATCGTCTATGTGGACGGTAGGCCAGGGTTTGGTTAAGCAGTAACCGTCCAACTCGACGGTAGGCCAGGGTTTGGTTAAGCAGTAACCGTCCAGCTCGACGGTAGGCTAGGTTGAGGTTAAGCAACTACGCTGAACCCGAGCGCAGGCCATGGGGCCTAGTTGGGTTGCTCACTCTTAAGAAAATGGAAATTATAAAAGAGATTGGTATGACTGCATGCTTCCACTATGAATGTTTAAGTGTCGTCTGTTTGTCTTCCTTACCCCTAATTTTTTTTTAAGTGAATTTGTGTCCATGTTGACTATTAAGGGTGATTGTTATTGAGTTTATCTCATTTTGTAAAATATTTTGTTTTCTTGTCAAGTGCATATGCATGGGAACGGGAACATAAAGTTAGAGCGACGCTCTGTCATTTAAACTATAATGGGAATAATAGTTGTAAGAAGGAACTTGCATTGGATTTTGTTAAGTTCAGCAGCTGCTAAAACTATTGTCGAAACCTTTTAGTTGAGACATGACTGAATAATATTTTCCCTTAAAGTTTGATCAATACTCAGCACGGTGCTTTCAGCGGTAACATCCCCGTTAGGTTTTCCCACTACCACATGGGTTAATACTGCTAATTGTAAGGATAGTTTTGAGTGATAAATGAAGTGCAGCAAGTAACAACTATCGTCCTAGTACTTGAGGGTTGTCTCCACAGGGGCGATGGAAGAGATTAAGGTCACTAAATACAAATTTAAACTAATTTAGCATCATTCTAAGCTAATAAACAATACACAAATGAAACTCCATATTATAAATGGAACTAACTAAATTAGAACTAAAATGACATTAACCAAAGCTTCATGATTTCGGTCTACCTTAAAATCAAGGTTAGAAAGCAAAGCTAGAATAGAAAACAAGCAACTGGAAACAGAAAATAGAAAACATGGAACAAAATCGACCAATTTAATCGGACATAAATAGAAAACAGAGCAGCTATGGGGGAAGGAGTTTTTGATCCTCTCAACCATATTCGAGCAGTACTGAAACAACGGGAAGGGGCCATTTGCAACTAATTAAACTCAAACTTGCAACCTTTCAAAAGCAAATTTGGAATTCAACCAAACAAGGAGGCATCCCAAGCTTCAGCAACTCACGAACCCAGACCTCCATCAATGGTGAAACACCATAACCGTGTTCATCAAGATGAAAATAGGGGAAGGGGGTTGTGACAGAAAACATAGCAAGAAAGTGGAAACCGATTCATTACAAATCAAAGCATAAATTGAATAATTCAAACCCAGATTCTAGGATCTCCATTAATGGTAAAGAGCAAAAACCTAGAAAATTGAACTAGTAGTAGACAACCATCTTTCAAGATGAACCAAATTCATAAAATTTGAAACCAAAGAAATCTCAATCCTTACTCAAAAATTACAAAACTGAAACTTAATCCACTGATTTTTGCTAACATGCATAGATTACGGATGAAAAACAGAGCAATTACAAACAGAAATCAAACCCTAGAATCCAAAACGATACTTGAATGTAAACCCTAGATTTCTAAGACACGAATTAAACTAACAAAGAATCCTAAAATTAAGCCTAAAAACGTAACCCTAACCTAGATTACCCAACTTTCACACCCTTGCTTTCATTTATAGTCCATCAAGCTCGTCTCTCTTCGATCTTGGCTGTCGATCTGGGCATGCGTGGCTGGTGAAGATGATGCAAGCTAGCGTGCTGTGGAGTGTTGATGGTGCTTGTGGTGCCCTAGTGTTCGAAAGAGAGAGAGAGAGAGAGAGAGAGAGAGAGAGACGGAAAAGGATGGGATCGAAGGAGAGAGGATGAAGATGATGGAGTGAGGGGGCTTTGGTTTCTCTAGTTTTTGGGGCCTGTTTAGCTGAGAGAGAGGAGAGATAAAGTGAGAGTAAGTGAAATAAAAGGTGGGGGTTAAGAGGTCATGTGCATGGCACGTGGGGATGGGGGGAAGTGAGTAGGCACGCGGACAGCACGTGCGAAGGGTTATTTTATTTTCAATTTAATTTCTTTTTATTATTGTTTTGGGTTATAATGGCCATTTGGGTTGGGTTCGAGTCAATTTGGCCCAATTCTTCCATTTCTGGTATTTTTTCGTCATTTTCCTAGAATTTTTTCAAAAATATTCAAAACCTACAAAACAAAATAAAGTCAAATAAAAACATAAAAATAACAATTAGAACGAGCCTAAATCGGGTGTAAAAGTATCATAAAAATAACACATTTTTGGGAAGAACAAGCACCCCCACACCAAGATTTTGCTTCTCCTCGAGTATAAACAACTAAACTAACTAAAAAGAAATAAAAAATGCGAAAAAGAAAATCGTAACTCACTGTCATAGGAATCAAGGTTGCATTTACCATATGCAACAAGCCCTTTCAACCCCGCAGTCTCCCAATTGGACGAGTGATGTCTCGTAAGGATTTTCAAGTGAACTACCCAGAAAAATTATTTCAAAAAGAAAAGAAAATCTTTTAGGTTTTTTCTCAAAGCTAATATGTACAGAATTAGGGGAAGATATGCACATGTTCAAATGAACGAAATCAGCCATGTAGCCAGGATATCAACGTGCATATGCACTGAATGTACTTTAGAGCCCCCTACCTCATAAATGACATCAGAGCACTAATTTTTCACCCCATTGTACATCAAGATTCTGAATCCATCCTACTGCTCCTGTGATAGTGTATCATCTTCCTAAGGCTTAGATTTACCAGAATTATACTCAATCCCACTTGACTAACACAACTACATTATTATCATATTAACATTGGAAGCAAGTCTTCCTAGTAGCATTATTGCCTCAAAGGTTAACACCCAGTAGCATGTGCCTCAAAGGATAATGCCCAGTAGTGCATGCCTCAAAGGGATACTTATCATTCAAAATTTTATTTCATCTCTTTTTGTTTTTCTTCTTTATTCATAATATTTTTAGAGTAATCGTGTCATAGCAAGTAGGAGAATGTTTCATGGAGGCCTAAGACCTAAAGATAATGATGAAGAGATAAATAAGGATTGGATTACAGAATCTATAATGAACAATTGGAATTAGAATTAGGGCCTAGAATGACACATTGAGGTCAAAGACTTTTCACATACATCCTACTTATATATAGGCTAATAACCAAAGCATAGGGTATTTAAGCTAATCAGAAATAGTACGAACGTCCCCAAAAACACACAAAAAAACCTTCAAAATGTTTCAAAAATAGGCACCTCACCCCCACACCAAAACCTCACAATGTCCTCATTGTGGGAATTAAGGCACTAAAAAACAATCACATCAACTATAAAACCGTAAAACCAACACAAAACCACAAATATATAAAAACTAGAAAACTAATAAAAATCCCAAACACAACCAAAAACAAAAATAAAATCACCAAAATCAAAATCTCAAAAGAAAGAAAAAACAAAACTAACTCTAAAACAAACCAAACGGCCGAAATCAACACCAAACCATAACAAAATAACACCCAAACATTAAAAAAATCAAAAAGCAAAAATAACTAAATGAAGAAAAATAAAAACCAAAACTTAACAAAAGAAAACAAAACCAATCAAGACCAAAACAAATATAATCACCCAAAATAAAAACAAAATCAAGCCAAAGTCTTACTAAACACCAACCTAAATCAAATGAAACCTAAAACAAAACAAAATATAAAAGAAAGAAAAGCTAAATACAAAACAAAAACCAAAACACCAAAACACCAAAAAGGAAAGAAAAAGAAATTATTAAACGAAAACAAAACTAAAGGAAAAGCAAAACTCACTAAACTAAAGAAAGAAAGCACCAAACCAAGGGAACAAAACACAAATTCAAGAAAACCAAACAATGAAACTAGAACATACACAAGGACAACCCTAGATATTCACAACCAACAAGTTTTCATAAAACCAAAACCAATTGTGATCATAGCCCACACGGCTCAACAAATCCCAAATTGCTCCTCAAGTTCGATCACCCATCACAATTCACGGTCCTAATTATCAACAACTAAGCACGAAAAGAAAGAAAAGAAAAGGTGAAGAAGTGTGGAACAACCATACCAAGTCAGGTGCAAAAGTACACCTACGTTATACCTCTTGAAATCCACTTAGTTGGAGGTCTATGGAGGATCAGCCACTTCGTATTAAGCTGAAAAATGCAACACAAATCAAAAATCATTAAAGCACGGAGCAGCTTATCAAACAAAGAAGCCCAACTCTCAATCACATAGAAACACTGAAACACAGTGAGTTGGGATTAGAAAGAGTACTTCCACTTACCCAACAAAGCACAAGTAAGAGCCCCCTTCAACTTATCAAAAAGTTGGGCCCAATCAGATAGGAAGTGAACATACTTAGAACAAGCCACCGTTGAGGGCATTGGCCCAGAAACTATATCATCATGAACAAACAATCTAGGCAAAAGAGTGGGTGCAAGGTTCACAAGTCTGTTAAGTGCAATATACGAATGAGTTTGGCCTAAAGCAGATTTTTTAGTGGCAATGATCTCAGACTTGCAATATTCAAAAAGGAAGTCAGTTTAGAATTAGTCAAAATAGAAGGAATCATAGTCAGCACAAAAACAATCATTAGAACTTCTATGGATATCAAACTCACAAGAAAAAGATTCGTATTCCACATATAGAATATTATAATCTAATTTAAATATAAGGTCAGGAATGACGGGATCAAAAGAGAATGATTCATATTCAACATGAAAACCCACATCCAGACCTTCAGTAACATCAAACCCATATGAAAAATATTCATATTATGCATAAAGAATATCATCATCAAAGTCCAAAATAGTAGGTTCAGTTACCTCATAACTCTTGTGAAATATCTTCTTGTGGCTCATCTAAATCACGAGGCCCAGCTTCAGGTGTGACGCTTATATCTAACTCACTAACAATATTAGATTATTCACCCACCTCAAACTCACAAAAGCCGTTTAGAGCGATGGGTGGGTCAGCGGAAACTAGGACATCATCGGTGATGCCCTTAGGTGAGCTAGTGTGGGGTGTAAGGTTAGGTGATAGAGACATAGGGAGGTCACTCTCTTGATCTAGACTAGGCATTTAAGTTGGGCCTAACAGAATAAGAGGGTTCAAAATTAGCATCAGGACTAACTACACATTCATGAGATCCTAAACCAGAATCAATCTCATCATAAGCCTCCCTATTTTGATTAAAACATTGAGAGCAAGTAGCAATTCGCGCTTTCACGGTCTCTACCATTTGATCAGTCATTTCATCAATCTTTATTCCAAAACTTGCATATGTAGCATCAACATAAGCACGATAAGGACAAGTATGAGCATCATGATCAGAAGATTCACAATAATCTCATAAAACAGGAGGCACATAATAGTAATATGGGTCATTTGAATCCATAAAGTACTCCTGATAGGAAGGATTAGCAGGAACAACAGACTCCCCATGAGGTGGGTATCAAAAAGTGTCATTAGCTTGTTAAAACGCACAGGTTTCCTAAGCTAGTTTTTCAAAGAAATCCCAAACCTCATTTTGAGTTTTAGATAAAAAATCTATTAAACCTCCAGGACAAATTGATTCTACATAACACCTCAATTCAATATTTAGACCCACAGCAATGACCTCACAAATTTTTCATTTTTCAAAATTATGATTCAGTTGAGCACGATAATCATTAAGCCTTGAAAGATAACTCCAGAAAGGTTCATGCTCATATTGCTGGAAATAGAAAACTGGCATTTTGTTTTTAATGTTTTAAAGTTTTAAAATTTTTGCGGGGTTTTCAAGTTTTTCTAAATTTTTATGGGTTTTTGGATTTTTTCAAGAAATGAACTAAATATATAACAACTAACAATGAATAAACAAAGTAAATCGAAGCACAAGCAACTAATGAAAACAAATCCAAGAAAAAGAAAACTGGTCAACCATAAACCTACCGCTTTGTTTTTGAGGTTTTTAAAATTTTTTATTTTTTTTGTGGTTTTTAAGTTTTTCTTTTGTTTTTCGATTTTAGGCTTTTCTAATTTTTAGTGGTTTTCAAGTTTTTCAATTTTTTTTGAATTTTAGGGTTTTCTAATTTATTTGGATTTTGGGAATTTTAAAGAAATGAACTAAACTATGTCATAGTTAATAACGAAAAAAAGGACGTAAACCAAGATCTATGCTATTAACAAGAAAGTAGGTAAGAAAAAGAAAATGTGATCGAATCTCATGCCGTCATCCCCAGCAATGACGCCAAATAACTTGTTAAGATATTTTCAAGTGATAAATGAAGTGCCACAAGTATACGACTGTCGTCGTAGTACTTGAGGGTCTTCTCCATAGGGACAATAGAAGAGATTAAGGTCACTAAACACAAATTTAAACTAATTTAGCATCATTCTAAGCTAATTAAACAATACAAAGATGAAACTACATATTATAAATGGAACAAACTATGGAGAATCGCTAATTATTCACATCAATCGCCACATCCCAAATGTGATATTATATAATCAAACTAAAAGAGAACTAAAATGACATTAACCAAAGCTTCATGATTTAGGTCCACCTTAAACTCAAGGTTACAAAGCAAAGCTAGAATAAAAAACAAGCAACAGGAAGCAGAAAGCAGAAAACAAGGAACAAAATCCACTAATTTAATCGGACGTAAACAAAAAATAGAGCAACCAAGGGCGAAGGAGTTTCTGATCCTCTTAACCACATTCGAGCAGCACTGAAACAAAGGGAAGGGGAAATTTGCAACTAATTGAAGTTAAACCTGCAACCTTTCAAAACCAAATCTGGAATTCAACCAAACAAGGAGGCATCCCAAGCTTCAGCAACTCATGAACCCAGACCACCGTAAATGGTGAAACACCATAACCGTGTTCATCAAGATGAAAAAGGGGAGGGGGTTGTGACCGAAAACAAAGCAAAAAAGGGGAAATTGATTTGTTACAAATCAAACCACAAATTGAACCATTCAAACCCAGATTCTATGATCTCCATTAATGGTTATGTACAAAAACCCATAAAATCAAACTAGTAGCAGACAACCATCTTTCAAGATGAACCAAATTCACGAAATTCCAAACTAAAGAAATCGCAATCCTTACTCAAAAATTAACAAAATTGAAACTTAATCCACTAATTTTTTGATGGAGTCCCCACCACCATAGACAAGGAAGAAGGTCCAACAAGTCTTACAAGGTCCAATACAAGATCCAAAGTTCAAGCATTGACTCACATTGTGAAACAGAGTCAATGACGGGCACATGGGTTAAAGAACCAAAATTTACCCGGTCTTGTTCACCTCATAACTTAAGCTACATTGTGGCTTAAGTCTTTAATTTTTGAATTTTTGGAATGCTCATGATGTCTACTTTCTGGTCCAAGCATTAGTTTTCAATCATACCTACAAGAGGATGGGAGATCAAGGCATTTTATGAAACCGGTTAGATTGTGCTCCATTCTGCACGGTTTAATGTTTAAGCCAAATTAGCCTACTTAAACATGCTATAACCTTGATTTCATTGGGGGGGAGGGGTTATACATATCCCAAAGTTACCCCCCATGGCCTGAAAAACAAATCATACTCACATTTGATAAGCTTAAACCTAGTCCAAAAATCGGCCAAATTCTGTGCGTGGACCCGGTTCACTCAAAGCAGTTTATTTTGGGTGCAGTCGTGAGTTTACTCCTTTGTAGCTAGTGTGGCACACTTTACTAGGCTTCGAACCCGTCTCTAAGCATCCAATGATGGGCTGCAACCTTGGTAAGGTCGACCAATCAAGAGCAAGCTGCAAAAATTGTGTCTCTTGGATGCTATTGCCTAGACGTAAAGCAAGCATCCATTTTCGGCTGTCCAACGAGAATTCGGCAAGCATTCTGGTCGTATTAAGCTTAATTATGAGTATATTAATGTATGATAAGTATTAGTATTACTTTACTTTATGCTTTGGATGTATTTAGATTAGTTTAAGCATGCTTTGTAAACAATTAGCTCAAACCGGTTGTATTAGTTGCTTAATACCTTTCCTAGCTAGTGAGGAAAGCTAGAGGTGTGTGCGTGTGTGTGTGCTTGCTAGCTTGGCTATTTTGCTGGTTACATAAGAACACCACACGGCCATAGCTAGAACATAACCTTTCTTTAAATAAAAATCAGCTTGAGAGCTTTTAGGTTTCTTCCCTCAAATACTTCACTTGCATATAGTTAATTTAGTCGATTAAGGTGGTGATCAAGTAGGCCCTAACATTTGTTAAGCGGTGTTTCTGTATCTTAACTGAAGATTAGGGACCCCAACCTATGTTTTGTGGTGATTCTGTATCCAAGCATTGAGTTTAGAACTATGGAATTCTTGTTTCATGCACACGGTTTCAAAGAGAAGCAAAGTGAGTTTACTAGCTTTAATTTTAAGTAAGTAATTCACAACTTTGAATCTCTTTCACTTTCATCCATTCATAAGCCTTTCTTACATCCATTCCCATGCTTAACGAAAGCTAAGACTACCCCCTTTGGTCTAGCTTCCATCACAAACACAAAGCCAAACTCAACCATGCAAATTGACATAACTCGGCCTTCCCCACCAGCAAAGTGGCACGGCCATATCGTGTCTAAGAGCACGATCGTGGCACCCCTTGGTCGTGTTGTTCCTCTTATTTTAAGTTACGTTTTGATGTGTGTTGGCTTGGGTTCTCCCTTCCCTTGAGACATACATCATATTTGGTATCAGATCAAGGGTTTCACCTTCGCCTAGCTTACCTTGCCACTTCCCCAAATCATTCAGTCATTCCCTTCTACACAAATTCAGTTTTTCGCTTTGATTAAGCAACTTTATTCAAGCATGACTTCAACAAGCATGTCTTTGTAAGAAAGGTTTGAAGCTTTGATGAATCAAAACGAGTCCTTGGCTAGCAAAATCCGAGAGGATTCACAAAGAAACCAAGAAGCTCAAGCACAAAATGACTACTTACAAAATCAATTGGGTTCGTTCATGAAGCAAAAGCAAAACTTGAATGAAGAAACTCTTCAATCTGAACGAAGAGCATGTGAGCAAGTCTATAGCCATGATGTTGATTCCTCAAGTGAAGAAGAAGTGCCTAGAATGGTTAGAGGAGAGCAACGGTTTCAAGCTAACACCAAATTTTTCAGAGTTGAAGTTCCTGAATTTGAAGGTAAGCTTGATCCTAAGGAGTTTATTAGTTGGTTACATACTATTAAAAGAGTCTTTGAGTATAAAGATATACCTGATGATAAGAAGGTCAAGTTAGTGGCTTTAAGACTCAGAAAGTATGCGTCTTTATGGTGGGGAAACTTGAATGCTAAGAGGCTTAGAGAAAGAAAAGCAAGAATCCAAACATGGGAAAAGATGAAAACAAAGCTTAAGGCACGATTTCTCCCACCTAATTATATCCAAGATTGTTATTCTCAATTTCATAATCTCACTCACGGTAGCGCGAATGTTGAACAATACACACGTGAGTTTGAGAAATTGATGATTAAATTTGACATTCAAGAACCTGAAGAACAAACCATAGTTAGATACTTAGGAGGTCTTGATCCTAGGTATTCTAATGTGGTGGAATTGCAAGCCTATGCTTGATTTGATGATGTTTGTGTATTAGCTCACAAAGTTGAACAACAAAAGAAGGCCAAATAGGCCTAAAAACCTCAAAATACAAGGCCTTTCATTCGAAACTAACCTTTTAACAAGGGGAGTTCCAATCCTACTCCTAAACCACAAAATCCCTTTCCCTCTAATCCACAAAGAACCCTAGCTCCACAAAAGGCTCCAGCACCACCAATTCGACCTAACCCCAACCCAATGAGCACTAGAAGGTGTTTCAAATATCAAGGGCTTGGTCAGATCGCTTCGAAGTGTCCAAACAGAAAAGTTATCACCTTGGGCGAATGGGCAACCGTGAGAGAAGCTTTTGAAGAGGAAGAAAATGAAGTTGAAAGTGAGTTAGAACTTGAAGAAACTCAAGATGAAGTTGTTGAAGAAGCTGGTGAAAGTGAGCTCTTTGTTTTGAGGAGAGTTCTAAGCAACCAAAAGGGAGTTAAAATGAACAAAGAGAGAACATCTTTCATACTCGGTGTACCACCCAAGGGAAGATATGCTCTTTGATCATTGATGGAGGAAGTTATGCTAATGTAGTTTCTCTAAGCATGATTGAGAAACTAGGGTTGCAAACAATGACTCACCCACATCCTTACAACATCCAGTGGCTAAATCAAAGCTAGGGAATTCAGGCGAACTCTCGTTGTTTAATCTGTTTTTCCATTTGAAAGAACTATCAAGATGAGTTATGGTGTGATGTTATTCCTATGGATGCATGTCATATGCTTTTAGGAAGACCATCGTTGTACAATCATAGTGTTATGCATAATGGTTACCTAAATACCTATTTAGTTACCAAAGATGGCAAGAAGATCACCCTATCCCATTTATCCCCATCTAAACTCCATGAAACACACCCACAAAATAAGCCCCTATGAACTGAATGCTTAATAACCGTGAATGAGTCCATTTTAAAAGTTTCTCAACATGAGTTTAAAGCCTTTAAAGAGTGGATATTAAACATCTAAGAAGAACCGGAAAATTTGATGCCCACTTGCGCCATTGCAAGAACACTCATTGAAAAATTCTGTCATTTGTTTCTTGAGGAGATCCCCACAATTTTGCCGCTAAACAGAGATATTCAACATGACATTGATCTTATTCTTGGTTCCATCCTACCAAACATGCCAGCATATAGGATGAATCCAAAGGACACTAATGAAATTCAAAGACAAGTTGTAGAATTGTAGGAGAAAGGATTACGAGTCTTTGAGTCCATGTGCCGTTCCAACTTTTTTGGTGCCAAAGGAAGATGGTGGAATGAGAATGTGTGTTGATAGCAGGGCCATTAACAAGATTACTATCAATTAGAGGTACCCTATACCAAGACTTGAAGATATGCTAGATGAGTTGTATGGCTCTAAAGTGTTTTCAAAGATCGATCTTCAAAGTGGTTAGGTGACGAATGGAAGACAGCTTCCAAGACAAAAGGAGGACTCTATGAATGGTTGGTAATGCCTTTTGGTCTTTCTAATGCACCTAGTACTTTCATGAGGTTAATGAACCAAGTGTTTAGACCCTATATTGGAAAGTTTGTGGTAGTCCACTTTGATGATATTTTGGTGTATTCTAAGAATGAACATGAACATCGAGATCACCTCACTCAAGTTATGCTTGTCTTAGAGCGTGAGAAGTTATTTGGTAACCTTAAGAAATGTGCTTTCTTTACTCCTGAAGTTACATTTCTTGGTTATATTGTGACTGAAGATGGTATAAAGGTAGATGAAGGCAAGGTAGAAGCTATTCGGTCATGGCCTATTCCTAAGAGCACAATTGATGTTCGAGCTTTCCATAGTTTAGCTTCTTTCTATAGGAGATTTATTCGTGGCTTTAGCACTATTATGGCTCCTATGACTGAAGTTATCAAAGGCACATCATTTGTATGGACACCAAAAGCACAATCTGCCTTTGAAGATATCAAAGCAAAGCTTACTCAAGCACCAGTCCTATCCTTTCCATGCTTTACTTAGATCTTTGAAATTGAATGTGATGCCTCTTCTATAGGTATTGGTGGAGTTCTTACTCAAGAAGGTAAACCTCTAGCCTTCTTTAGTGAGAAATTATGTGATTCAAGAAGAAAGTACTCCACTTATGATATAGAGTTTTATGCTATTGTGAGATGTTTAAAGCATTAGAGTCATTATCTTATTGCTAGTGAGTTTATCTTACATTCTGACCATGAAGCATTGAAGTATATGCAAGGGCAACAAAAGTTAATGATGGAGTCCCCACCACTATAGACAAGGAAGAAGGTCCACCAAGTCATACAAGGTCCAATACAAGATCCAAAGTTCAAGAATTGACTCACATTGTTGAAGAGAGTCAAGGATATGCACACGAGTTAAAGAACCAGAATTTACAAATTTTTGTTCACCTTTTAACTTAAGCTACATTATGGCTTAAGGTTTGAATTTTTGCATTTTTGAAATTCTCATGATGTGTACTTTCAGGTGCAAGCATTAGTTTTCAATCATACCCACAAGAGGATGGAAGATCAACGCATTTTGTCAAACCAGTCAGATTGGGCTTCATTTTGCACAGTTTAATGTTTAAGCCAAATTACCCTACTTAAACATGCTATAACTTTGATTTCTTTGAGGGGGGGGGGGGGTTATACACATCGCAAAGTTACCCCTCATGGCTTGAAAACCAAATCATACTCACTTTTGGTAAGCTTAAACTTTGTCCAAAAACCGGCGAGAATCATGCTTGACCCTGGTTTAGCATAACCCGGTTCATTCCTTAGCTTTACCCGTGAGTTTCAGCATTGCAAGTTGATTGGCATGCTTCACTAGTCTTGGCACACGTCCTTAGTCCTCCTATGATGGGATGCTGCCTTGGTATGTTCAACCCATGAAGATGAAGCTGTAAACTTTTGGACTCTCATACACCATTGGCTAGACGAAAAGGGGTTGTTGCTTTTCGGCTGTCCAATGAGAATTTAGCAAGCAATCTGAGTATATTAAGCTTAATTGTGAGTAAATTGAAGTATAATAAGCATTAGTACTACTTTACTTCATGATTTGCATGTATTAGATTAGTTTAAGCAAGCTTGTACTTAGTTAAGCTCAAACCCGTTTGTATTAAGCTCTTAATACTTTTCCTCCCTAGCAAGGAAAGGTAGAGGAGTGTGCTCGCTTGTTAGCTTTTCCCATTTGATGCAAATTTAAAGGTACCACACAGCTAAGGCTAGAGACACATTGTACTTTTGATATATGAAATCAATTTCAGAGCTCCTTAGCTTTCTCTCTTCATCTTACTTGCTTATCCTTAACTAGGCCAATTAAGGTGGTGTTACACATTGTACTTTTGATATATGAAATCAGTTTGAGAGCTCCTTAGCTTTCTCTCTTCAAATCTTACTTGCTTATCCTTAACTAGGCCAATTAAGGTGGTGTTCAAGTCAAGTCTTAACCTTGATTAAGTGGTGATATCTGTATCTTAATCAAGATTAAGGGACCTAGACTCATGTTTGGTGGCGTTTCTATATCCATTCATTGAGTTTAGTCTATCTTATCTTTAGTTACTTCACACGCATTCAAGGAGGATTAAGGTGAGATTACTAGCTTAATTTGAGTTAGTAATCCTTAACTTTGAATCTCTTTCATTTCCCCCTATTCACAAGCCACTCACCCTTCCATTCCCATGGTTACTCAAGGCCTAGACTACCTCTAATAGTCTAGCATCCATCAGAAAATCAAAATCAAACTCAACCGTGCAAACTTGAGAATTTCAAGTTTTGGCCCGCAGCAAACGTCCATGGCCACCCCGTGCTTGTGAGCACGACCGTGCCTCCTTTGGCCAAGTTATATCCTTAGTTTTGATTCGTGTTTTTGATGTGTGTTGACTTGGTTTCTTGCTTCCCTTGTGAGATACATCATAATTGGTATCAGAGCAAAGGTTTCACCTTGGCCTAGCATACCCTTCCACTTCCATAAATCATTCATTCATTCCCTTCTCCACAAATTCAATTTTCCCCTTTGTTCAAGCAACCTTATTCAAGCATGACTTCGTCAAGCATGTCTTTGGAAGAAAGGTTTCAAGCTTTGATGAAGCAAAACGAGTTCTTGGCTAGTAAAATCTGAGAAGACTCATAAACAAACCCAAAAGCTCAAGCACAAAATGAGTACCCACGAAAGCAATTGGGTTCATTCTTGAAGCAAAATCAAAAGTTGAATCAAGAAACTCTTCAATCTGAACCTAGAGCATGTGAACAAGTCTATAGTGATCATGTTGATTCCACACGTGAAGAAGAAGTGCTTAGAATGGTTAGAGGAGAGCAGCAGTTTTAAGCTAACACCAATGATTTCAGAGTTGAAGTTCTCGAATTTGAAGGTAAGCTTGATCCTGAGGAGTTTATTGATTGGTTACATACTGTTGAAAGAGTCTTTGAGAATAAAGATATACCTGATTATAAGAAGGTCAAGTTAGTGGCTTTAAGACTCAAAAAGTATGCATCTTTATGGTGGACAAACTTGAATGCTAAGAGGCTTAGAGAAAGAAAGTCTAGAATCCAAACTTGGGAAAAGATAAAAACTAAGCTTAAGGCACGGTTTCTCCCACCTACCTATGTTCAAGATTGTTATTCTCAATTTCATAATCTCACTCAAGGTAGCATGAACGTTGAAGAATACACATGTGAGTTTGAGAAATTGATGATTAAATGTGACATTCAACAACCTGAAGACCAAACCATAGTCAGATACTTGGGAGGTCTTGATCCTAGGTATTCTAATGTGGTGGAATTGTAAGTCTATGCTTGATTTGATGATGTTTGTGCATTAGCTCACAAAGTTAAACAACAAAAGAAGGCTAAATAGCCCCAAAAACCTCAAAATACAAGGCCTTTCATTTGGAACCAACCTTTTAACAAGGGGAGTTCTAATCCTACTCCTAAACCACAAAATCCCTTTCCTTCTAATCCACAAAGAACCTTAGCTCTACAAAAGGCTCCACCACACCCAATTCGACCTAACCCTAATCCAATGAGCACTAGAAGGTGTTTTAAATGTCAAGGGATTGGTCATATTGCTTCGGAATGTCCAAATATAAAAGTTATCACCTTGACCGAGTGGACAACCGTGAGAGAGGGTTTTGAAGAGGAAGATAACGAGGTTGAAAGTGAGCTAGAACTCGAAGAAACTCAAGATGAAGTTGTTGAAGAAGCTGATGAAGGTGAGCTCTTAGTTTTGAAAAGAGTTCTAAGCAACCAAAAGGGAGTTAAAGATGAGCAAAGAGAGAACATATTTTATACCAGGTGTACTACCCATGGTAAGATATGCTCTTTGATCATTGATGGAGTAAGTTGTGCTAATGTAGTTTCTCTAAGCATGATTGAGAAACTAGGGCTGCAAATAATGACTCGTCCACATACTTACAACATCGAGTGGTTAAATCAAAGCAAGGGAATTTAGGTGAACTCTCGTTGTTTAATCTCTTTTTCCATTAGAAAGAACTATCAAGAGGAGTTATGGTGTTATGTTATTCCTATGGATGCATGTCATATGCTTTTAAGAAGACCGTGGTTGTATGACCATAGACTTATGCATAATGGTTACCTAAACACTTATTCATTTACAAAGATGGCAAGAAGATCACCCTAGCCCCTTTATCCCCATCCAGACTCTATGAAATACACCCACAAAATAAGCCCCCACAAAATGAGTGCTTATTAGTCGTGAGTGAGTCTATTCTAAAGGCTTCCTAACAAGAGTTTAAAGCCTTTAAAGAGTGGATATTAAGCATCCAAGAAGAACCAGAAAACTTGATGCGCACTCATCCCATTGCAAGAACACTCATTGAAAAATTCTTTCATTTGTTTCCTGAGGAGATCCTCACGTGTTTGCCTCCAAAGAGAGATATTCAACACCACATTGATCTTATTCCTAGTTCCATCCTACCAAAGAAGCCAGCATATAGGACGAATCCAAAGGACACTAATGAAATTCAGAGACAAGTTGCAGAATTGCAGGAACAAGGATTGATTCGAGAGTCTTTCAGTCCATGTACTGGTCTAGCTCTTTTGGTGCCAAACAAAGATGGTGGAATGAGAATGTGTGTTGATAGCAGGGCCATTAAGAAGATTACTATCAAGTATAGGTATCCCATACCAAGACTTGAAGATATGCTAGATGAGTTGTATGGCTCTAAAGTGTTTTCAAAGATTGATCTTCGAAGTGGTTACTACCAAATCAGAATTACAAAAGGTGACGAATGGAAGACCGCTTTCAAGGTAAAAGGAGGACTCTATGAATGATTGGTAATGCCTTTTGGTCTTCCTAATGCACCTAGTACTTTTAAGAGGTTAATGAACCAAGTGTTTAGACCTTACATTGGAAAGTTTAAGGTAGTCTACATTGATGATATTGTGGTGTATTCCAAGAACGAGCGTGAAGATCAAGATCACCTAACTCAAGTTATGCTTATCTTAGAACATGAGAAATTATTTGGTAACCTTAAGAAAGTGTGCTTTCTTTACTCCTGAAGTTATATTTCTTGGTTCTATTGTGACTAAAGATGGTATAAAGGTAGATGAAAGCAAGGTAGACGATATTCGGTCTTGGCTTATACCTAAGAGCATACATGATGTTCGAGCTTTCCATGGTTTAGCTTCTTTCTACAAGATATTTATTTGTGGTTTTAGCACTATTATGGTTCCTATGACTGAAGTTATCAAAGGTACATCATTTGTATGGATATCAAAAGCACAATCTGCCTTTGAAGATATCAAAGCAAAGCTTACTCAAGCACCGGTCCTATCCTTGCCATGCTTTGGTAAGATCTTTGAAGTTGAATGTGATGCCTCTGATGTAGGTATTGGTGGAGTTCTTACTCAAGAAGGTAAACCTCTAGCCTTTTTTAGTGCAAAGTTATGTGATTCAAGAAGAAAGTACTCCACTTATGGTATAGATTTTTATGCTATTGTGAGATGCTTAGAGCATTAGAGTCATTATCTTATTGCTAGTGACTTTATCTTACATTTTGACCATGAAACATTGAAGTATATACAATTGTAGCACAAGTTAAACTCAAGGCATGCCAAGTGGGTTGAGTTTATGTAATCATATCCCTTCATTATCAAGCACAAGTCAGGTAAACTCAATCAAGGAGTAGATGCTCTATTTAGGAGGTATCTCTTATTATTCCAATTATATGCTTGTGTACTTGATTTTGAGCATCTAAAGGTTTTATATGACAATGATGAAGACTTTGGGGTATTATATGCTGATTGTTCCAAACACCCCAAAGGAGATTTTCTTATACATGAAGGATTTCTTTCCAAGGGTACACGACTTTGTATTCCAAAGTGTAGCACAAGAGAACTTTTAATCACAGAAGTTCATGGAGGATCTTTAGCTGGACATTATGGATAGAACAAGACTGCCACCACGCTAAGGGAGCATTATTATTGGCCAGCTATGGAAAGAGATGTACAGGACATACTCAAGAGGTGTGGAACACGCCAAATTGCCAAAAGCCATTCACTACCTCAAGCCTTATACACTCCATTGCCTATTCCCACTTGACCATGGGTTGATGTAAGTATGGACTTCATTCTTGGCCTTTCTAAGACCCAAAGGAACAAGAATTCTATCTTTGTTGTGGTTGATCGGTTTTCTAAGATGTCTCATTTCATTCCATGCAACAAGACTAATGATGTTACACGTATTGCTGAATTGTACTTCAAAGAAGTGATAAGATTACACTGTATTCCTACGTCTATTGTTTCTGATAGGGATACAAAGTTTTTGAGTCATTTTTGGATTACATTGTGGAAGAAGTTAGGTACTAAGCTGAAATATAGTACTACTTGTCATCCACAAGCTGATGGACAAACTGAGGTTACTAATCGAACCTTAGGAACACTCCTAAGAGCTTTGATTAAACGTCATGCAAAGGCTTGGGATTTGCCTTTAGCCCATGCAGAGTTTGCTTACAACAGGACACCAAGCAGGGCTACTGGTCTTTCTCCATTCAAGGTGGTCTACGAAATTGATCCCCTTAGTCCACTTGATCTGATACCATGGTCCTTTTGATCAAATGCCAAATGCAGATGCAACAGCAAGGGTAGAACAAATCAAGAAGGTTCATGAGTTGGTAAGGAGCAAGATTGAGAAGACTAATGAAGCATATCAATCTCACGCCAACAAGCACAAGAAGAAAGTGGTTTTTTTAAACTAGAGACCTCGTATGGATTCACCTTAGGAAGGAAAGATTTCCATCCAAAAGGAAGAACAAGCTTATGCCACGAGCTGATGGTCCTTGTGAGGTACTTGAACATATTAATAACAATGCTTATACGGTTGATTTGCCAGGTTACTATGGAGTTTCAGCAACATCCAATGTAGTTGATTTGAAAGCTTACCACGATGATGATTACCTTGCTGATTTGAGGATCAAATCTTCTCCACAAGGGGAGGATGACGGAGTCCCCACCATCATAGACAAGGAAGAAGGTCCAACAAGTCTTACAAGGTCTAATACAAGCTCCAAAGTTAAAGCATTGACTCACATTGTCAAAGAGAGTCAAGGATGTACACACGGGTTAAATAACCACAATTTACCAGGTTTTCTTCACCTCATAACTTAAGCTATGTTGTGGTTTAAGTCTTAAATTTTTGTATTTTTGGAATCCTCATGATGTCTACTTTCAGTTCCAAGCATTACTTTTCAATCATACCAACAAGAGGATGGGAGATCAAGGCATTTTATCAAACCAGTCAGATTGGGATCCATTTTGCACGGTTTAATGTTTAAGCCAAATTACCCTACTTAAGCATGCTATAACCTTGATTTCTTTGGGGAGGGGGTTTATACACATCCCAAAGTTACCCCCCATGGCCTCAAAACCAAATCATACTCACTTTTGATAAGCTTAAACCTAGTCCGAAAATCGGCCAAATTCTATGCGTGGCCCCGGTTCACTCAAACAAGTTTTTTTTTGGTTCAGCCATGAGTTACTCCTTTATAGCTAGTGTGGAACACTTTACTAGGATTGGCACACGTCCCAAAGCATCCAATGATGGGCTGCAAGCTTGGTAAGGTCGACCAATCAGGAGCAAGCTACAAACTTTGTGTCTGTTACATGCTATTGGCTAGATGTAAAGAAAGCATCCCTTTTTGATTGTCCAATGAGAATTCAGCAAGCATTATGGTTGTAATAAGCTTAATTATGAGTAGATTAATGTGTAATGAGCATTAGTATTACTTTACTTTATGCTTTGGATGTAAGCATTGTAATCAATTAGCTCAAACCGATTGTATTAGTAGCTTAATACCTTCACTAGCTAGTAAGGAAAGCTAGAGGTGTGTGCGTGTGTGTGTGCTTGCTAGCTTGGCTAATTTGCTAGTTACATAAGAGCACCACACGGCCATAGCTAGAACATAACCTTTTTTTGAATGAAAATCAGTTTGAGGGCTTTTAGCTTTCTTCCTTCAAATACTTCACTTGCTTTTCCTTAATTTGGTCGATTAAGGTGGTGATCAAGTAAGACCTAACCTTTGTTAAGTGGTGTTTCTTTATCTTAACTAAAGATTAGGGACGCTAAAACTTATGTTTGTTGGTGATTCTGTATCCAAGCATTGAGTTTAGAACTATCCAATTCTTGTTTCATGCACATGGTTTTAAAGAGAAGCAAAGTGAGTTTGCAAGCTTTAATTTTGAGTTAGTAATTCACAACTTTGAATCTCTTTCACTTTCATCCATTCATAAGCCTTTCTTACATCCATTCCCATGCTTAACCAAAGCTAAGACCAACCCCTTTGGTTTAGCTTCCATCATAAACACAAAGCCAAACTCAACCGTGCAAATTGACATAACTCGGCCTTCCCCACCAGCAAAGTGGCACGACCATACTGTGTCTAAGGGCACGACCGTGCCACTCCTTGGTTGTGTTGTTCCTCTTGTTTTAAGTTGTGTTTTGATGTGTGTTGGCTTATCTTCTTCCTTCCCTTGAGACATACATCATTTTTTCTACACACCCATAGATTAAGGATGAAAAACAGAGCAATTACAAACGAAAATCAAACCCTAGAAACCAAAACGATACTTGAATGTAAACCCTAGATTTCTAAAACTCGAATTGCACTAACAAAGAATCCTAAAATTAAACCTAAAAATGTAAACCTAACCTAGATTACCCAACTTTCACGGCGTAGCCTTCATTTATAGTCCTTCAAGCTCATCTCCCTTCGATCTTAGCCGTCGATCTGGGCACGCGTGGATGGATAAGATGATGCAAGCTCCCATGCTGTGGAGTGTTGATGGTGCTAGTGGTGCCCTGTTGTTCGAAAGGGAGAGGGGTGGGATCGAAGGACAGAGCAGGAAGATGATGGAGTGACGGGGGTTTCGGTTCCTCTAGTTTTTGGGGCCTGTTTGGCTGAGAGAGAGGAGAGAAAAAGTGAGAGTACGTGAAATAAAAATAGGGGGTTAAGAGGTCTTGCACACGACACGTGGGGCTGGGGGGAAGTGAGTAGCACGTGCACGGCACGTGGGAAAGGTTGTTCTATTTTCAATTTAATTCGTTTTATTATTGTTTTCAGTTATAATGGGCATTTGGGTTGGGTTCGAGTCAATTTAGCCCAATTCTTCCATTTCCGGTATTTTTTCATCATTTTCCTCGCATTTTTTTCGAAATATTCAAAACCTACAAAACAAAATCAAATCAAATAAAAACCTAAAAATAACAATTATAACGAGCATAAATCATGCCTGAAAGTACTGTAAAAATAACACATTTTTGGCATGAACAAATACCCCCATACCAAGATTTTGCTCGTCCTCGAGTGAAACGACTAAACTAAAAAGAAACAGAAAATACGAAAAAGAAAATCCTAACTCACTCTCGTAGGAATCGCGGTTGCATTTAGCACATGCAAGAAGCCCTTTGAATCCCTCGGTCTCCCAAGTGGGCGAGTGAGGTTTCGTGAAGATTTTCAAGTGAACTACCCACAAAACTTATTTAAAAAAGAAAAGAAAATCTTTTTCGTTTTTTCTCAAAGGTAATATGTACAGAATTAGGGGAAGATATGCAAATGTTCTAATCAACTAAATCACCCATGTAGCCAAGATATCGACCGGCATAAGCACAGAATGTACTTCAGAGCCCTCTACCTCATAAATGACATCAGAGCACTAATTTCTCACCCCATTGTACATCAAGATTCTGAATCCATCCCAGTGCTTGTGTGCAAGTCTGTCGTCATCGCAAGGCTTAGATTTACCAGAATTAGACTCAATCCCGCTTGACTAGCACAGCTACATTATTATCATATTAACATTGGAAGCAAGCTTTTCCAGTGGCAATAGTGCCTCAATGAGTGACACCTAGTAGCACGTGCCTCAAAGAGTAACACCCAGTAGTGCATGCCCTATATGGATACTTATCATTCCAAATTTTATTTCATCTCTTTTTGTTTTTCTCTACTTTAGTCATAATATTTTCAGAGTAATCGTGTCGCAGCAAGTGGGATAATGATTCATGAAGATAATGATGAAGAGATAAACAGCATTGGATCACACAATCTACAATGAACAATTAGAGTTCGAATTAGGGCCTAGAATGACAAACTAAGGTCAGAGACTTTTCACGCATATCCTACTTATGTACAAGATAATAACCAAAGTACAGGGATTTAAGCTAATCAGAAATAGTAAAAACGTCCCAAAAACTAAAAATAAAAATCTTCAAAATTTTAAAAAATGGGCACCTCACCCTCACACCAAACCCTCACAATGGCCTCATTGTGGAAACTAAGGCGCTAAAAAGCAATCATATCAGCTATACAACTGTAAAACCAACACAAAACCACAAATATATACAAACTAGGAAACCAATAAAAAATCACAAACACAACCAAAAACAAACATAAAGTCATCAAAATCAAAATCTCAAAAGAAAGCAAAAACAAAACTAACTCTAAAACAAACCAAACCATGAACGGGCGAAAATCAACACCGAACCAAAACAACATAAGTCCCAAGCATTTAAAAAAATCAAAAAGCAAAGATAACTAAATAAAGTAAACTAAAAACCAAAACTTAGCAAAAGAAAACAAAACCAATCACGAGCAAAACAAACATAATCACCCAAAATAAAAACAAAACCAAACCAAAATCTTACTAAACACCAACCTAAATCAAAAGAAACCTAAAACAAAACAAAATACAAAAGAAACAAAAGCTAAGTACAAAACAAAAACAAAAATAGTAAAACACCAAAAAGGAAACAAAAAAAAACTTTTAAACAAAAACAAAACCAAAGGAAAACCAAAACTCACTAAACTAAAGAAATAAAACACCAAACCAAGGGAACAAAACACAAATTCAAGGAAACCAATGAAACTAGAACATACACAGGGACAACCCTAGATATTCACAACTAACAAATATTCGCAAAAGCACAACCAAGGGTGATCATAGCCCACACAGCTCAACAAATCCCGAATTGCTTCTCAAGATCAATCACCCATCACAATTCACAGTCCTAATTATCCACAACTAAGTACAAAAAGAAAGAAAAGAAAAGAAAAGGAGAAGAAGGGTGGAACGATCATACCAGGTCGGGTGCAAAAGTACACCAAAGCTATACATTTTGAAATCCACCTAGTCAGAGGTCCATGGAGCATCAATCACTTCGTATTAAGCTGAAAAATGCAACTCAAATCAAAACTTGTTAGAGCATAGAGCAGCTTATCAAACAAAGAAGCGCAACTCTCAATCACATAGGAACAGTGAAACGTGGTGAGTTAGAGCTAGAAAGAGTACATCCACTTAGCCAACAAAGCACAAGTAAGGGCCCACTTCAACTTATCAAACAGTTGGGCCCAATTAGGAAGGAAATGAACATACTCATAACAAGCCAGTGTTGATGGCATTGGCCTAGAAACTATATCATCATGAACGAATAATCTAGGCAAAAGAGTGGGTGCGAGGCTCAGAAGTTTGTTAAGTCCAATATGCGTATGAGTCTAGTCTAAAGCAAAATTCTTAGTGGTAATGATCTCAGACTCAATAAATTAAGACTTGCAACATTCAAAAAGGAAGTCAGTTTGGATGGAGTCAAAAGATAAGGACTCAAGTTAGCATAAAAACCATCATCAGAACTTCCATGGATATCAAACTCACAAGAAAAAGATTCAAATTCCACATACAGAATATTATCATCTAATTTAAATAGAAGGTCCAGAATGACAACATCAAGAGAGAATGATTCATATTCGACATGAAAACCAACATCAAGAGCTTCAGTAACCTCAAGACCCACATGAAAAACATTCATATTCTGTATAAAAAATATCATCATCAAAGTTCAAAATAGTAGGTTCAGTTACCTCATCGCGTAACCCCTGTGAAATATCTTCTTATGAATCATCCAAATCACGAGGCCCAACTTTAGGTGTCGCGCTTATATCTAACTTACTAACAGTACCAGATTGTTCACCCACCTCAAACTCATAAAATTCATTTAGAGTGGTGGGTGAGTCAGCAGAAACTAGGACATCATCAGTGATGCCCTTAGGTGAGCTAGTACATGTTGCAAGGTCAAGTAATAGAGACATAGGGAGGTCACTGTCTTGATCTAGACCAGGCAAATACATGTCTTCATTGAAGTCATGCCTAGCAGAATAAGAGGGTTGAAAATCATCATGAAGACTAATTGTAGGTTCAGGAGATCCTAAACTTGAATCAATTTTGCTATAAGTGTCCCTATTTTGATTAAAACATTGAGAACAAGCAGCAATTCTTTCTTTCAGGGTCTCTATCATTTGATAAGTCATTTCATTAATGTTTTTTTCAAAACTTGCACATGTAGCATCAACATAAGCACGATAAGGACAAGTATGAGTATCATGATCAGAAGATTCACAATAATCGCATAAAATAGGAGGCATATAGTAGTAACATGGGTCATTTGAATCTATAAAATAGTCCAGATAGGAAGGATTAGCAGGAACAACAAACTCGCCATGAGTTGGGTATCGAAAAGTGTCATTAGCTTGTTCAAACGCACAGGTTCCCCTAACTAGTTTTTCAAAGAAATCCCAAACCTCATCTTGAGTTTTAGATAAAAATTCTATTAAACCTCCAGGGCAAATTCATTCAACATAACACCTCGATTCAATATTTAGACCCACAGCCATGACCTCACAAATTTTCCATTTTTCAAAATTATGATTTAGTTTTTAGATAATCATTAAGCCTTCAAAGATAACTCCAAAAAGGATCATGATCATATTGTGAGAAATAGAAAACAAACATTTTGTTTTTAAAGTTTTAAAGTTTTTCAATTTTTAGGGGTTTTCAAGTTTTTCTAAATTTTTATGGGTTTTTGGATTTTTTCAAGAAATGAATTGAATGTATCACAACTAACAATGAATAAACAAAGTAAATCAAAGCATAGGCAACTAATAAAAACAAAACTAAGAAAAAGAAAAGTGGTCAAACATAAACCAGTCACTTTGTTTTTGAGGTTTTTCAAATTTTTCAATTTTTTTGTGGTTTTCAAGTTTTTCAATTTTTTTTCAATTTTAGGCTTTTATAATTTTTTGTGGTTTTCAAGTTTTTCTATTTTTTTTTTGATTTTAGGCTTTTCTAATATTTTTGGATTTTGGGAATTTTAGAGAAATGAACTAAACTAAGTCATAACTAATAACGAAATAAAGAAAGAAAATCAAGATCTATGCTATTAACAAGAAAGTAGGTAAGAAAAAGAAAATGCGACCGAATCTCATGGCGTCACCCCGACAACGGCACCAAAAAGCTTTTTACGATATTTCCGAGTGATAAATGAAGCGCCACAAGTATACGACCGCCGTCGTAGTACTTGAGGGTCGTCTCCACATGGACGGTGGAAGAGATTAAGGTCATTAAATACGAATTTAAACTAATTTAGCATTATTCTAAGCTAATTAAACAATACACAAATGAAACTACAGAGTATAAATGGAACTAACTATGGAGAATCGCTAATTACTCATGTCAATCGCTGCATCCCAAATATGATATTATATAATCGAACTAAAATAGATCTACAATGACATTAACCAAAGCTTCATGATTTAGGTCCACCTTAAACTCAAGGTTACAAAGCAAAGCTAGAACAGAAAACGAGCAACAGGAAACAGAAAATAGAAAACAAGGAACAAAATCCACCAATTTAATCGAACAAAAACAGAAAACAGAGCAACCATGGGGGAAGGAGTTTTTAATCCTCTCAACCACATTCGAGCAGCACTGAAACAAAGGGAAGGGGAAATTTGCATCTAATTGAACTCAAATCTGCAACCTTTCAAAACCAAATATGGAATTCAACCAAACAAGGAGGCATCCCAAGTTTTAGCAACTCACAAACCCAGACCGCCATCAATAGTGAAACGACATAACTGTGTTCATCATGGTGAAAATAGGGGGGAGGGTTGTGATCAAAAATAGAGCAAGAAAGGGGAAATCGATTCATTACAAATCAAACCATAACTTGAACCATTCAAACCCAGATTCTATGATCTCCATTAATGGTGAAGAGCAAGGACCCATAAAATCGAACTAGTAGCAGACAACTATATTTCAATATGAACCAGATTCATGAAATTCGAAACCAAATAAATCGCAATCCTTACTAAAAAATTAACTAAATTGAAACCTAATCCACTAATTTTTGCTAACACGCATAGATTAAGGATGAAGAACAGAGCAATTACAAACGAAATCAAACCCTAGAATCCAAAACGATACTTCAATGTAAACCCTAGATTTCTAAAACTCCAATTAAACTCACAAAGAATCCTAAAATTAAGCCTAAAAATGTAAACCTAACCTAGATTACCCATCTTTAACGCTGTAGCCTTCATTTGTTGTCCTTTAAGCTCGTCACCCTTCGATCTTGGTTGTCGGTCTAGGCACGCGTGGATCGTGAAGATGACGCAAGCTGGTATGCTGTGGAGTGTTGATGATGCTTGTGGTGCCCTTATGTTCGAAAGAGATAGAGAGGGAGAGGGATGGGAATAAAGGAGAGAGGATGAAGATGATGGAGTGAGGGCGGTTTCAGGTTCTCCGGTTTTTAGGTCCTGTTTGGCCGAGAGAGAGAAAGTGAGAGTAAGTGAAATAAAAAGGGGGGGTTAAGCAGTCATGCGCACGACACGTGGGGCTAGGGGGGAAGTGAGTAGCACGTGCATGACACATGGGAAGGGTTGTTTTATTTTCAGTCTAATTTCCTTTTATTATTGTTTTGGGTTATAATGGGCATTTGGGTTGGGTTCGAGTCAATTTGGCCCAATTCTTCCATTTTCGGTATTTTTTCATCATTTTCCTCGCATTTTTTCAAAATATTCAAAACTTACAAAAAAAAATTTAAATCAAATAAAAACCTAAAAATAACAATTATAATGAGAATAAATCGGGTATAAAAGTATCGTAAAAATAAGACATTTTTGTCTTGAATAGCAATAAAGAAAGGAATTAGAAATTTGGGGTGTTACAAAGTCGTATCAGAGCCACATAGGTTGACTGGCATGAGGGCTCATCTAAAAGATTTTTAGTAACTAAGAACTGAAACTTGCAGACCTAAGAATGACTCGAAGTGTCAGTGTAGGATGGGGAAGAGGGAAGCATGCCTGCATATGCTTGACTATTTGTTTGTTATTGTGTACCTGATGTGAAGCTAATAATATCTAAGATGAACCCGACTCACCATTGTTGACATATAGGATGGCGTTACTGTTATGAGAGGATGGGAAAGATGCCTGGAGTTAGCCTGGAGAGCCATTAGAGGGAATCCATACCTTTATCAAGGGGAGGCTGTTAGGAACCCCGAGTGACTGCATGATATTTGACCACAACCAAGCCCTATTCTTTCTTATGACCCTTTCGAGTGACCCGATGTGGCGTTATAAGGTTAAGGAGTTACACCATAATAATAGATCGTACCATTTTGCTGGAGGTTGCTGCTTATTTGAATGGGAACAAATGGGGATGGATATGGATGTGTTGGTGGAATACCTCATAGACATAGGCCCCTATGATGGGCCTCCCACCCCAAACACTGAGGATGACATCCCACCACCAGCACCCGAGGAGGATACCGAGGATGATGAGTCTGTTGGGGAGAATGAGCTTAAGGGGGATGAGGATGAGTTGGAGGCAGAACCCATGGAGGAGGGAAACCCTAGAGAGGAACCCCCAGCCAACTATGAACCCGAGGAAGACCCCGAGGAGGAACCGTTAGAGGAGAGTGATCTCGAGGAGGACCCAATGGAGGAAGAAGATCCGAAGGAAGAGCCTAAGGAGGAAACTTTAGAGGAGAGTGCCCTCGAGGAGGACCCTGTAGGGGTAGAAGACCCCGAGGAAGGACTTGAGGAAGAGCCTTTAGAGGATGAAGAACCAGAGAAGGAGCCCTTAGAGGGCGAGGACCTGGAGTAGGAATAGCTGATGGAGGAAGATTAAGAAGAAGGCCTAGATGAGGATCAACTCGAGCCTGAGGTGCCCTGCTGAAAGCGAAGCAGATGTGGTCGTATATGTCGAGGTACCTGTCCAATGGGTGCCCCAGACCAGTAGAAGCTAGTAGTTGCTTAAAAGTGTTGCTTTCTGGGACTATGCTGCTTCGTTCTCTTTCTATTATTCTGTTAAGCCACTATGGGCTAATAAAGTTATTGATCATTTATGTAATGAAGAATATTAGTATGAACTGTTTGAGATTTTAAGTAATGCAATTGAAATTTCTTTGGAGACACTTGAAAGCCAATGTCGTTAATTTTGTATAATGTGAACCTTGTGAATGTGATGCCAATGTGATGTGTATGACGCATGTGATGAATTGACTGGACCACGTGACTGTGGCTAGATTGATACGAATATTAACCAAAGTATACGTTATGTTTCGTATGATACAGTAGTATATAATGTCTTACTGAATTATAGTAGTGCATGTGTCGTGGAACTATTAGGAGAGGAACTAACTCGACTGATTTCCCAAATAGGATGGCAGAAAACAATGATGAATCTTAGACTGGGCCCTACCCTATCGCAAGGACCCTCGTGAACCTCCTACTTCAGGAAGCGGTTGGAAGCCCTCTGCCCCAGGAATGGGAATGGGTCTCGCAGTTAGGTGGATTAGACCAACCCGCCTACAAGAGTGGAACACGCCAACCTCTTGTTGTTAGAGCTACTATAAAAACATGCAGAACAGCTGCAATGCCGGAACGAGCACCTACAGAGGCTGACTGAGGCTAGGGAGAGAAAGGTTGAGGAGGATAACTCCTATATATTCAAGAGGTTTGCGAGTCACAACTCACTTGTGTATGATGGCACCCCTGGCCACAAAACCTTCGAGGACTAGATTCAGGGCATAGAGAAGTTGTTTGAAGCCCTCCAATGCCCTGAGGAGTAGAAAGTGGGTTTCATGTTGTTTGACCTAAATGATAAGGACAACCTATGGTGGGCCATGGTGCGAGAGAGACAACACGAACCTAGATTTTGTTGGAGAAAGTTCAAGGAGTTGATCAAGGACCACTTTTATCCCGTCTCCCTCTAAAAGGCGAAGGAGAATGAGTTCATGCAACTACAACAAGGAGGCATGAGTGTGCTAGAGTATGCCTCCAAGTTTATGGAGCTTTCCTGTTTAGCCCCAGCCTTTGTAGCCGACTAGAAAGTCAAGATGAATCGATTTGAGGATGTACTCAACCTAGCCATGAGGGAGAGGATGTCGGTACGCCAACACACCTCCTACGTGGACCTACATGACCCCATCGTCAGTGTAGATAGCGTGATGAAGTAGAAAAGCAATTACTTTAATCAGCAGCGTGGGAGTAAAAGGAAGGGGGACCGGCGAGAAAAATTTTCACTCGCAAGAACCATGAAAGAGGCCACTTGGAAACCATCACTCTAACAAGAACATGCGCAGGGGCCAACACTACAAGACTCGGTGATCTGCAATACTTGCGGGAAGCCAAGACATTACGCCTGGAAGTGTTATTCGGTCAAGAAGTACTTCTGCTGTGGGAGCCTGAAACATCAGATCCGAGGCTGCCTATATCCCCCACCTCCTACAGGTCAGGGTCACGGGGGATAAGGACAGTTGTCCAAGCAGCACTACTAGAATAGGGGTGGACAAGCATCCAACTCCAGCCAACAGAACCGAGCACCTCAATAGTATCAGGCTCGACCTTCCACCCAGCTATCGCCAACAATGGAGCCATAGTTTACGTGATGTGCAAGGAGGAGGTGGAGGATGCTCTGAATGTCATAGCACGTACATTTTATATCTAAGCATAACCCGTAGATGTTTTGTTTCATTCGGGTGCTACGCACTCTTTTATTTCTGTTAAACTGGTTGAGACACTACGGAATTTTCTGGTGTATTTTTGGAGGAAATCCCTGGCATGCCACCCGTTAGAGAAGTAGAGTTTTGCATCGACATGATACCCACAGCCACCCCCATCTCTAAGGCACCTTATTGAATGGCCCCGGTGGAGCCTAAAGAGCTTAAGACACAGCTGGACGAGTTGTTAGAAAAAGCTATATCCGACCGAGTACGTCTCCACGGGGAGCCTCGGTATTACTCTTGAAAAAGAAAGATGGAACTCTAAAGTTGTGCATAGATTATAGGGAACTGAACAAGATAATGGTCAAAAACCATTACCCTTTGCCAAGGATGGATGACCTCTTCAACCAACTCAGAGGTGCGAGGACTTTCTCTAGGATAGACCTTCATTCAGGGTATCACCAACTCTAAATTAAAGACGAAGATATACCTAAGACTACATTCCGCACTTGATATGGGCATTATGACTTCATAGTGATGCCATTTGGGCTCACTAATGCCCCAACAACATTCATGGACCTTACGAATAGAGTCTTCAAACCCTACCTGAGTTAATTTGTGGTGGTGTTTATCAATGATATACTGATCTACTCGACGACTCTAGAGGATCATGCCCAGCATTTAAGGACCATCATGGAAGTATTAAGGAAGAACGAGTTATTTGCCAAGTTTACAAAGTGTGAGTTCTGGTTGAATAGAGTGGCATTTTTGGGGGATGTGGTATCCAACGAGGGAGAGGTTGTGGACCCTCAGAAGATAGAGGTCGTGACGAACTGGCCAAGACCTAAGAACTCAACAAAGATGAGGCTTTTCTTGGGCTCGACAGGATACTATCATTGCTTTATCCAAAACTTCTAAAATGATAGCCACCCGGCTCACTATCTTGGCCAGGAAGGTCGCCAAGTACGAGCGAATAGAGCAATGCAAGGAAGCATTCTAAGAACTTAATAGGAGACTAATAAGTGCGCTTATATTGGCATTACCCATCACCGATAATGACTTTGTAGTGTATAGCGATGCATCTAGGAGAGTTGGGATGCGTGCTGATGCAAAAGGATCGTGTTATAGCCTATGCCTTGCGCCAACTGAAGACCCTTGAGTGGAACTACCTGACTCATGACCTAGAGTTAGCGGCTATTGTATTCGCACAGAAGATTTAGAGGCCCAATATCATGAATATGAATCCTTTAAGGACTTGATCTTATAACCTACTACCCACGCTCATCCCTTACTCTCTCCACTCCTCCAAACCTTTCAACACGTCTTCCCACAAGAAATTCCCCATGGCCTTCCCCCATAAAGATCCATCCAACATAAAATATACCTCACCCTTGGCTCCACTCTTCCCAATAATTCGACATAACGAATGACCCTTCAAGAGACCAAAGGGATCCAAAGACAAGTGGATGATCTTTTGTCCAAGGGATTGATTAGAGAAAGCCTAAGTCCTTGTGCTGTCCCAGCCTTACTTGTGCCAAAAAAGGATGGGAGTATGAGAATGTGTGTGGATAGTCGAGCCAACAACAACATTACCATCAAATACCGCTATCCCATCCCAAGATTGGAGGACTTACTAGATGAACTTCATAGAGCCACTGTCTTTTCTGAGATTGATCTTAGAAGTGGCTATTATCAAATACGTATATTTGAAGGGGATGAATGGAAGACCATCTTCAAAACCAAGGGAGGCTTATATGAGTGGCTTGTCATGCCATTCGGTTTGACTAATTCTCCAAGCACTTTCATGAGGCTTATGAACCAAGTTCTGAAGCCCCTTATTGGAACATGTGTTGTTGTCTACTTTGACGACATTTTGATATATAGCAAAAGTGAAGAAGAACATGCCTATGATCTACATCAAGTCTTAAGTATTCTGTCTCAAGAGAAGCTTTATGGAAATCTTGAGAAAAGCCACTTTTTCAGTTCCCAAGTTAAATTTTTGGGCTATGTTGTCTCGGCCCAAGGCATTCACGTCGATGAGAGCAAAATCAAAGCAATTCAAGAGTGGCCAGTGCCTACCTCTATTCACCAAGTAAGGAGCTTTCATGGACTAGCATCATTTTATAGAAGATTTGTACGAGACTTTAGCACCATAGTTGCTCCTATGACCGAGGTGCTAAAAGGAAAGGACTTTGTATGGACCCACCAAGCACTAATTGCCTTTGAAGAGATTAAGAGGAGGCTCACAAGTGCACCCATTCTAGCCTTGCCTAATTTTTCCAAGATCATCGAAGTGGAGTGTGATGCTTCCGGGGTTGGGATTGGTGTCGTTTTATCCCAAGAGAAGAGGCCCATCGCTTTCTTTAGGGAAAAGCTAAATGAAGCCAAGAGGAAATACTCGACATATGACAAGGAGTTTTATGCCATCATCCGGGGATTAGAGTATTTGCGCTACTATCTAGTAAGAGGAGAGTTTATCCTATACTCCGACCATGAGGCCTTGAAGTACATTCGAGGACAACACAAGCTCAACCCGAGACATGCTAAGTGGGTTCAACACCTCCAGTCATCCCACTTCATCATTCAACATAAGGCTGGTAAGCTAAACAAAGGAGCCGATGCACTCTCCCGGAGGTACTTATTACTCTCCACCTTGAGCACAAAAGGACTTGGATTCGAAATTGTGAAATAAATGTACCAATCTGATGAGGATTTCAAAGAACTCCATGACAAGTGTTCCAAACACGCTTATGGACTATTTCACTTGGAGGAAGGATTCTTATTCAAAGGATCCCGGCTTTGCATTCCAAAATGTGGATTTCGGGAACTTCTCATTGAAGAGCTTCGTGGAGGAGCTCTAGCTGGGCATTTTGGAGTTGAGAAAACATGTGCTATGCTCAAAGAGCACTATTATTGGCCACACATGTCCAAAGATGTGGAGCACTTTGTAAAAAGATGCTCAACTTGTCAAATGGCCAGAAGCCATGTCCTACCTCAAGGCTTGTACTCCCCTCTTCCCATACCTCAAGCTCCTTGGTAGGATATAAGCCTAGACTTCATCACGGGGTCACCTAGGACCCAACAAAACAAAGACTCAATTATGGTGGTGGTAGACCGGTTTTCTAAAATGGCACACTTCATCCCACACCATACCAGCAATGATGCTTTCTCATATTGCCAACCTCTATTTTAAGGAGATTGTGAGGCTTTATGGCATTCCTAAGAGTATGGTGTCTGATTGAGATAGCAAGTTCCTTAGCCATTTTTGGCTTTCCTTATGGAGGAAGATGGGACCTCAACTAAAATTCAGCACCACTTGTCATCCCCAATTCGATGGGCAAATGGAGGTTACTAATAGGACTTTGGGTACCTTGCTTCAAGTCCTTGTTAAGAAGAACATCAAGAGTTGGGATGAGATGCTAGCCCATGCGGAGTTTGCCTTCAATCGAGCTCCAAGTAAGGCAACTCACCTCTCTCCATTTCAAGTGGTATATGGGCAAAACCCAAGGAGCCCAATTGATCTCATTCCCCTTCCAACTCCCACCAAATTTAGTTGGGAGGCCAAAAAGAGAGCTAAAGAAATCCAAGACTTGCATGCTCAAGTGCGAGATAATATTGCCAAGTCCAAATGCAAGAGCTATGCAACACGCCAATAAGCACAAGAAAGAGGTCCACTTCCAACCAGGAGACCTAGTGTGGATCCATTTGAGGAAGGAAAGATTTCCTTCCAAACGCAAGTCCAAGCTCGTGCTAAGGTACGATGGCCCATTTGAGATCATGGAGAAGATTGGTCCTAATGACTACAAATTTGACCTTCCTGGTGATTATGGCATCTCCGCCACTTTCAACATGACCGACCTCAGCCCATACTTTGATGAAGATGAAGAGCTTCCGAGTTTGAGGTCAAACTCCCATCTAGTCAGGGAGAATGATAGAGACCATCTTGCCCAAACCTCTACTACTGCTAGTAAGCTCAAATAAGTTCAAAAGAAACCTAAGGAGGTCAAGGAGATTGCGCTTATGTTCAGAAAACCCATGGAGTTCAACCCCCTTCTAGTGCGTAGCTCATCCACCCAAAGGCTCGGCTTTGTAAGTTTATTGCAGTAAGAAATATTGGGCAATTCTCATGAAGGCCTTCCCCTTATTCAATCTTAAAGAATACGATTTCCAGCAAGACCAACCACGCATTATTTGGAGTCCATTTGGCTGCTCATCTTTAGCCCACAAAATCAAGTGCCGAAATGCAGTCTAGTTTTGTGCAGTCATCACTCTTCAGCCTATATCTTTTAAACGGACGATCCAAATGCAATGAAACCACTTCCCTTAGAAACTAGACTCTTCCAGCTTTCCAGGGAATCAAGAATCATCGAATTTGGATCACAAACCAGAGAGATATGCCCATTTAACTCTGGCTAAGCTGCAAGTGTGAACGCATTAACAAAAAAATGTGTGAAGCCTATGTATTTGGTCTCTTTGGCCCTTTGCTGCATCCTTCCCCTTCCAAGCTACATTCCCCCTTCTCTCACAAGTTCAAAATGTGTATGAACAAGAGGGTACATGCATGTCATGGCTCCTAAGGTGCATCTCACTCAAGACGCTCCAAGAGACATACCTCTTCACACCAAAATCATGTGCAGCTAGTTACATGTATTTTCTTGTTTTTCTCTCATGCCTTTTCATTTGAAAGCTTGTATCTTTTCATGTACACGGCCTACTCTATATAAAGGGCTAGCACCAAGTTGTTTCGCATGATCCTATTGAAGAAATACAAAAGCAAGTTCAAGCATTGAGTGCTCATTCACTTCTTTTCTAAACCCTAGTCCTAGAAATTGAGTTGTGGCATTCTCAAGTGGTGTTCTAGGTCCCTCTTTCTCAATTAGGTGGTGATTAACTTATGTATCCTAGCTGAGTTAAGGGATTGCCCAAGTCCTTGGCTTGAGTGGCTCCATTTGGATTATCTCTTTTCGAGTTCTTGAACTATCCTATCCTTTTCTTATTTTTGCAACTACAAAAACACAAACCTAGCCTTGCTTGGTCATTTGGGTGCTCCTATATACATCATGTTGGATTGTTGATCTCTGTTGCTTGTGCTTATTCTATGTTGGAATGATTGAATTTTGTCTTATGATTGAAGTGTTGTAAGAGAATTTTGGCAACTTTGGTTGCTTATGCTAGATAGTCGAATGAAGTACCGAAAGGAGAAACTTGCTATTTGACGAACAAGATAGGACCTGACTTAGAAATACTGGAAAAAGATTTGTTAGTTACGAGGAAACTTTAGCCAACCAAAAATGTACAACTTAGACTAAAACAAGGGCATTTTAAAGATTATTAACTGGATTAGTTTAAGCAATTCCGTTTAATGCGAAATGAAAGATTAAATTTTAGTTCTATTGCATTCCTTTCAATCATCCAAACTAAGTAAAGGGCATGATTTGATCTATTATTCCAACTCTTTATTAGGCGGAACAACTCCCTAGATATTTTAATTTGATTAAATTTTCCAATTAGTTGACTAGTTTAATTTGAAGAACCCATTGGAACTTGCTTGCTTAGCCTTTTATAATAGTTCAAACGTCAATAGCCTTTCATCATAGTTCAAATGTCAATAGTTTAAGCAAGAAGGAACTGTAGGATCTCAACCCATTCATAAGATTCCAAGGTTGAGATTTCAGAGTTTTATGCCGTTTGGATCCAGATCAACATAAAGTGTGGCAAAATGTAATGCCCCCTAATAAAGCAGGTTTCACTGTTTGCACTCTCCTTAATAAATCTCTGAATTAAGACTAATGAACTCAATGATAGGGGCGTTATTGTCGTGCAAAAGGACAAGGCTTGAAGTGTGTGTGCTAGATTATGAACTAGAAATAACATAGTTAGACATAGTTTCAAACCATAAACAATCGTACATTGTTAAACTACATACAATTAACTGTTACCCACGTATGATTTATACATCGTACTATAGCAATTCATCATATAATCTACACCTCCATCCACTGAAGATTTCAAAGTATAGCTCCAAAATAGACATGCACTATATCATTGTTGATCCCTCCAGATTCCCTTGCTCAACGTATTCTCCTCATTTGGTTTGCTACCCTGAGAGTGATGCAATGAGCATTTGCCTAAAACAAAACATGGAAACATTTTGAACTGTGAGCCGAAGCCCAGTACATGTATTCTTGTATTGTTAAATGATCTCTAAAAAAAATGATTGGGCTCCCACTTGCAATTCATTTTTAGTTAAAACAGTGAATGAGATAAATGTACAACTCCATTAATAGTTATTATCTGATAGTAACCCCTTGATACTGTTACGATCTATGGATATAAGTGTATACCTGCCAAGCCGATCGGGGACTTAGCCTAAACCCGCACGGACAATTGGAGGGTGAGTGCACTATAGATGATAATTGGCGATGTTATTAATTAAATGCTAAATCACTGTATAAATTGATTCATTGATGTACTTACCAAAACATTAAAACTTTGATAAATATACTCTAATTTCTAATGATACAAGCAATGAACGTACCTGATGTCTTTAAAATGCAATCTCACTTGATAATTCTTATGCATAATGCAGAATGGGAAGTGCCCCAATTCTATTGAAAAATAAACAATGTCGACTTTCATCGTTGTAACTGCAATAAAAATTCCTTAAAAGACGTCCATAACTCAAGTAATCCCATAGAAGATAAGTTACACTAAAATGATTTGAAAGCTAAATGAATTAGGGTAATTTAACTCAAAGTGAAATATTGTGGAGTAAAATTGACCAAAGTAGAATAACTGGAATCATAAAAGAAAGACTTTGATGGTTATAAATTCATCACATTTTTTTGATATTTCTAAGATGAATAATAAAGGTTTGAGGGCAATTGGAGTGGTGGTAGGTTCAGAATAATTTTAAACACACCAGTTTGGGCCAACAAATACAAATCTTGAGTTATCAATCTTCCCACTTCTTGAATTTTGTTGCACATGTCATACCCACTTCTTGAATTTTTTTGCACTTGTCATACCACTTAGTTTTCCACACCAAAGAAGCTTCTAAGCACAATCAAAGTTGTTACCGATTCAAGGTCCACTTTAGAAAATTCATAACTTTCACCCCCAACCTCCAATTGAGCTATAAAACTCCAATATAAAAAGATTAAAAAGTCCTTCAAGATTTTCATTTTCAGCCCATAACACAATCACCACCACACAGATCCCAAAATTGAGCAAAAAGACCACCCTACGCAGTTTTGGTCCGGTATGCGCAGTTGGAGTAAAATGGCCATAACTTCTTGCATAGAATTCGGATTAAGATTATTCAAAAGCCATTTGAAAGATAACTCATTGATCTAGCTCCCCACCTAAATTTGTAATTTTTAAACTAGCCACGAATTACCAATTTTTCCCGAAACAGACCCCTATTTCTGGGCCCTTCACATCTTACTACCTACTTTATTATCCTCTTTTCTCACATACCAAAATCACTTGTTGAAATTACTTGTTGAAATCACTTGTTGAAATTACCAAAACATGGGGTGACACTCAACATCACTTTATACAACCATAATCCACAATTTTTACTTCACAATCATCCAAGATTCATTTTCAAATCTAAAACACACACATGATGCTTGTTAACAAACATCGTTCAAACTATGCATAATTCTCATAACCCTAGCTTATGTCTCACTTGAATTTGCACTTAAACTTCTCTAAAATCAATACCAACACCATGATAGTCATTAACAATACTAATGATAACAAAATTAGAAAAAAAAAACACAAGGTTAGGATTTACTTACTTTAAGCTCGAAACAAGGGAAGTAAGAGATGTTGAAAGTTTGAAGAAGTGAGAGGGGTGGCTGGTGCTGGTGCTGGTGATCTAATGGTGGCCTCTTGGTGGTTGGAAGATGGGGGTAAGTGGCTAGAAATCAGCAAATACAGTAGTAAAAAGGAGGGGGTTGTGCAGGGTGGTGGAGAGGGACAGAGAGTAAGTCTTGATATTTTGTGAGTTTTGCTTGGTGGAGAATCACTTAGCTAATACTTGGCTGAGTTTTTAACAACTAAAAAGCATCTTTTTGCTAATGATAATTAGGTATACTGGAGGCTAATTAGCTAAGCAAATGGGTAGTCACTTGTTGATCCCACAATAGGGCCTAAATGAATTTGGGCCCGAAAGAAAATACACTTTACACGAATGAATTTTCCGTGGGTTGAAATTAAATTTTCGGTTTGTTATGAAAAATAATTTAATCTCTGAAATCATATTTATTTACGGCGTACTATCAGTTCACTCGAAATTTTACAGTAATGAAAACCAAAATTGTAAAGTGGGGCCCAAATTGAATTCTCCCAACCGGGATGATTAAATGAGATAAATAAATGTGTCAACCAAATAACGTGGCTTAATTAAATAAATAAACATGATTTAGGGTCGGGCTGTTACACTCCAAGCCATAGAAAAGGTCTTTGGATACAAACATATACCTGAAGATAAGAATGTAAAGCTTATGGCTCTCCGGCTAAGGACATATACTTCATTGTGGTGGGAAAGCTCCATAAAATATAGAGCAAAGAGGAGCAGCCCGGGATTAGAAGTTGGGAAAAGATGCGATCAAAGCTAAAAGATTTGTTTCTTGCCCCTTTTTATCTCCAAGACAACTACTCCAAACTCCACAGCCTATCAGAAGGGAGTTTCTCTGTTGAGGACTATGCAAGGGAGGTTGAAAAGCTCTTAATCAAGTGTGATATCCAAGAAAGGGAGGAAAAAACCATTGTAAGATACTTGGGCGATCTTGATCCTAGGTAAGCTTATTTTGTTAGACTTTAACAATACACCACTTTTGATGATGTTTGTATTTTTAATCACCTAGTTGAGCAACAAATGAAATCCAAACCTGTAAAGAAAGACCAACCCAAACTTCCAAAGCACAAGAGCTCACCCTTCAACAAAGGGAGTTTCCAACCATGTCCAAAACCTATAGCCTTTTACCCAACCCCCACTCAGAGAACCCTCCTCCCTAAAATGAGCCTCATTTCGAATCAAGCTCAAATAAGAGATGTTACAAATGCTATGGCTTAGGCCATATACCCTCAGAGTGCCCAAACCAAGCACTCATCACTTTAGCTAAGTGTGAAGCAAGTTAAGTGGAGGCAGAAGAGCAAGACAAGGATCTATGCTACATGAAAGGTGTAGAAGAAATGATAGAGGAGGCAAACAAAGGTTATTTGCCAATCCAAAGGAGGACTTTGAGTGGTGTTAAGGGTAATGAAGAAGAACAAAGGAAGAATATCTTTCATTCAAGGTGCAAGGTTAAAGGAAAGTTTTGGTCACTTATCATTGATAGTGGGAGTTACACCGACGTTGTATCCCCAAGCATGGTGGGAAAACTCAATCTCTAAGCCACTATCCACCCTTATCGCTACATTGTTCAATGATTGAACGAAGGTAAAGGCGTCCAAGTCCACTCTACTTGTCTTAATTCCTTGAGTGTAGGGAAGAACTACCATGATGAACTTTAGTGTGATAATACACCTATGGATGCTGGTTATATATTCCTAGGGCGACCTTAGTTATTTTGTAGGAGAGTCTTACATGATGGGTACTTGAACACTTACACTTGTATCTAAGGAAGTTAAGAGGATAACCTTAGTTCGACTATCCACCCTCAACTCACAATAGCTAAGCTACAAAAGACCCAAGACCAAATTGAAATGCTCTTTACACTTAAAGAACCGTTTCTTAAGGCCTTACAACATGAGTTTAATGCCTTCATAGAATGGTTACTCTTAACCCTTAAGGAAACTGAATCTCCCCTCTCTGAAACTCACCCCTAGCCCACTTCCTTGCTTGAACAATTTCCCATGTATTTTTGGAGGAAATATTCCATAGGATCCATTTAAAAAGAACCATCCAACATCACATTGACTTCCTTACTTGTGCCACACTTCCAAACAAATCGCCTTATAGGATGAACCCTAAGGAAACCATGGAAATCGAAAGAAAGGTTAAGAAGTTGATAGGCAAGGGTCTTGCAAGTGAATGTTTTGGTCCATATGTCATGCCCACCCTCTTAGTCCATAAGAAAGGTGGTTCAATAAGGATGTGTGTTGATAGCTATGCCATGAACAAGATCACCATTAAGTACAGGCATCACATACCTGGATTGGAGATGCATTTGATGAGCTTCATGGCCCAAGAATCTTCTCTAGGGTCCACTTGAGGAGTGGTCATTACCAAACCCAGATTAGGGAAGGGAATGAGTGAAGAATCCCATTTAAGACCAAATGGGGTTGTAGGATTGGTTAGTTATGCCCTTTGGACTTTCAAATTCCCCTAGTACCTTTGTGTAGCAAAGAAACAAGTGTTTATGGCATTCATTTGTCGCTTTGTTTTAGTTTACTTTGATAACATCTGGGTTTATATTCAAAGTGAATAAGAGCATCTTGTGCTTCTTACTCAAGTCATGAAGGTTCTTGAGAACGAAAAGCTCTATTGTAACTTAAAGAAGTGCTTATTTTTCACTCAAGAAGTTACATTCTTGTGTTACATTGTAATGGCCTTCGGAATCAAGGTGGATGAGAGCAAGATTGAGGCCACTCAGTCTTGGCCTATAATGTGTTTAAACTGTTATGGCGGTGACATGGCTAAGAGATGGCTTGGGGGATAACTCTTGGACTCATCTTGGGTAAGGAAAATCCACTCCTTAAAAGCTCTAAACTCAGAGTAGAAAGCCTTATGTAATGCCTCAGTGTAAGAGAGAAGGAAGTCCAATTGCTCTCAGCTTTTTTGTAGTTTGTTTTTGTGAAGCAGGGATGGGCTTAAAGGGGTAAGGGCCATCTTCCTTCTCTCTTTGGAGAGGGTATAAGTGTTTAGGTGGCCATTATGCATAACCTTCCCATTAAATAGCCATGGCCTTCCCAACTGAATGTGACAAGCATCCATGGGATTAACTTCGCACCAAAGCTCATCTCAATAGTTCTTGCAAATAGCAAAGGAAATCAAGCATCTAAAGTTAACTTGCAAACGTTTACCATGATAGAGCCACTAGATGCTGTAGGAGAGAGGGTGAGACGAGATATGGGGATTGAGTTTCTTCACCATGCTAGGAAAAACGAGATTAGCACACCTCCCACCAGCAACAATCATTAAGCAAACTTTACCTTGCAAAATACACCGAGAGTTGACGATGTTCTCTCATTATTCTTCCTTGGCTTTAATTCCACTGGGGGTATGCCTTAGAACCAGCATTTCTCCTTCATAAGCCTCCTCCACTACCTCATCTTGGTTCCCCTCTTGATTCTTTATGAAACACACCCTATTTTCATCCTCCGCCTTCTCCTTCTTTACTTCCTCCCACTCGAGCAATGTGATTGTCTTTCTGTTTGGGCAATCTACGGCAATATGATCAAGTCCTTAGAACTTAAAACACCTTTTGGTTCTCGTAGGGCTGGGATTTGGTCTGTTTTGTAGGGTAGGACTTTTTTGTGGAGCTCGGGTTTTTTGTGGGGTGGAAGGGGAAATGGCCGTGGGCTTAGGTGAAGGAATGAGCTGCCCTTGTTAAAAGGGTGGCTCTTGGGTGGAGGTTTATGAAAGTCTCTTTTCTAGGTTTTGGCCTTCCTTTGTTTTTTAAGTTTGTGAGCTAAGACATAAACTTCATCAAAGGTTTAAATATTGTTATAACTCAATCGCATTGGCATACTCAGGATCAAGTCCTCCTAAGTATCTCACAATGGTCAAATCTCTGGCCTCTTATGAGTCACACTTGATTACAAGTTTCTCAAACTCCCTAGCATACTTTGTTACACTCATGTTACCTTAGGTTACATAGTGTAGTTAGGAGTAACTATCTTGAAGGTAAGAAGGGGGCAGAAAATGGGATTTAAGTATTGACTTCATTTTTTCCCAAGTTTTAATTTTCTCCTTTGTTTGTCTAACTCTCTTGGCACACAAATTAGTCCCCTAGAGAGATGCATACCTCTTAACTTTATGAGCAGCAAGTTTTACCTTCTTCTTTTCTATAATCTTCTAGGAATCATAGACCCTCTGGACTATGTGTAGCCATTTCAAGAACTCATCAGGATCAAGCTTTCCTTCAAACTCCAAGACCTTCCTAATTTCGTTAAGGTTGGTTAGCTTGGAGCCTTCTTCCTCTTCTTGGTCTCCTTTGAGGTTCCTCTTCACTAGAAGCGCTCAGACGATGGTAATCTCTTTCACTTTCTGCTTCTTGGGTAGAACCAAGTGAACTTTTGTTTCATTGACTCATGAAGTTGGCGCCTTAAATATGCATTCTGGGTCTGGAGTTCTTCATTATTGCTCTTCACAATCTTCATGAGAGCTTCAAACCTCTCTTTCATAGTTATGCTAGCACTCATAACTGAAGTTAGATCAAACTGGGGACATATTTATGGACTGTGGTTGGGGGTAGGGGAAGCGTGCTTGAGCATAGGTTAAAGGCCAAGGAGAAGCTCAGCTTTGATACCAAATATGATGTATTCATACAAGGATTAACATAGCCATTAATGGAAAGCAAGCTAAAGCTCAACTGAGTACATACTAAAAATGGCAATATAAGAAACCCCGTGAAGATTGAGGATAGATAAGAACTAATCTCAATCTTGGATACAAATTTTACCACCAAGAAAGGGATTAGGGCCGTTAATTGTTCTTTGGATGCAGAAACACCACCAAAAAAGGATTAAGACTATCTAGATCACCACCTTACGAGGCCTTAGCAAGGATAAGCTTGAAAAGTGTTTTGGAGATTAAAGGAGCAAAGATTGGACTTTCATTCAATGTTGTAATTTGATTACAAAGAATAAAGAAGAAACCATAACTAGAAGAGCCTCCCTTGTTGCCTAGCTGACTTAGAGTTTTTCAACTGCTTAAGAAACCTCTTAATCATGCTTAAACTAACCCGATTGCAAAGGCAAGATTAGTCTTAGCTAATTACAAGTGGTGAGTCTTGAAAAACAAAATGCTTTGAAGCTAAAATTAAGCCTCAACATGTTTATTAGTTCTTAAGCATCCACCTGCACATGGGAGAGAGATAAATGGCTACTAAGGGAAGTCACATTACGACCACCTAATCAACATGCTCTAACATCATTATCTCTGCTCCTATTAGCCAAGTTGTCTTCCAAGGTTGTAATGGGTCCCATGATGATGCTCTTGGCTCCTTAGGCTAGCAAGAAAGTAAGGACGCATGTCACTAATGCTTCTCTGAGAATGCAAAAACAAGCCAAACTCAAAGTCAAAATGCCTGGATTGGCGCTGGTTTTGAGCAACTGGGTTTCTTGCCTTTTACTTGACTTATACTTGATTTCAATTCATGGATGCCTTCATTTTGATGTTGATAATTACCACGGGCAAAGAAATAAACCCTAAAGTAGGTTTGGGGAAGGGAACCAAATACAAATTCAAAACAGGCCAGTTTGGACCAAAACTGCAGTAGTTTACTTGTGGTTGTTAAAGCTCTATGAAACACTTCACTTAACTTAAGTTACTCTTCATGTCTGGATATTTGAGGATGTTAGGCAACACCCTAAAAAATACAAATGTTCTGAACCCCACGGAGGTTTAGGAAATCAGATGAACAAAACCGGCCTTATATAGAGATTTAAACCCGAGTAGTTCTGAACTTAGCGTTAGCAATGTTTAGATCGACACTTGGACCTTGGTGTTGTAACCTAGATTCCCTTAACTAATTTGAGGGGCTAAATCAAGCTTCATGGATGGACCTCCGTTGAAGACTTTCGAGAGCTTTACTCAAGTTGTCAAAAGCACCCAAAAGGCTACTTTCTGGTCCATGAGGAGTAGTTGTTCAAGGGTACTCATTTGTGCATCCTTAAGTGTGGTGCTCATGAGTTACTGATTAAGGGGATCCATGGTGATTCTCAGGCTAGTCGTCATGGTGAGAATAATACCCTTGCCATGTTAAGCGAGCATTATTTCTAGCCAAGCATAAATAAGGGCGTTTAAGACATCTTGAGAAGGTGTGCTACTTATCAAGTGGTTGAGAGTCACTCACTACCTCACGACTTATACATACCTTTCCCAGTTCCCAATCTTTCTTGGCTTGTATAAAATCTAAAGGAACAACGATTCCATATTTATGGTGGTAGACAGGTTTTCTAAGATGGCACATTTTAGCTTGCAGCAAGACTAATGATGCTACTCACATTAATTAGCTATATTTCGAAGAGATCATGAGATTACATGGTATTCCAATATCCATTGTTTTTTACAATGACACCAAGTTTCTTATCCATTTCTAGATCACTTTGTGGAAGAAAATAGGAGCTAAGCACAAGTACAACACTACTTATCACCCACCAATTGATGGCCAGACCGAGGAGACAAATAGAACTCTGGGAACTCTCTTGAGAGCTTTGATTAAGTCTAATAGAAAGGCATGTTATTTTCTTCTTTCACATGTTAAGTTAGATTAGAACAAGGCACCAGGCAAGACTATAAGGACAACCTATGGGATTAACCCCCTAGGGGATCTTAATCTTGTGCCCAGAGCTATGGATGAAAAGCTAAATGTGGAGGCCAAGAAAAGAGTGCCGGAAATTCAGAAACTCCATAGGCAAGTCTCAGTCAGAATTGTGAAATCAAATTACTCTTACCAAACATAAGGAAACAGGCATAAAAAGAGAGTAGGATTCCATTATGGGGATCTAGTTTGGATCCATTTGAGAAAAGAGTGTTTTTCATTTGAATGCAGACGTAAATTGATGCCAAGGGTCGATGGTCCCTTGGACGTGCGAGTAACGGTAAATAAAAAATATTGAGAAAGTTAATTTACCACGGGATTATGATCTTTCAACGATATTCAATATGGCTCATTTGAGCCCTCATTTGGAAGATGACCAACTAGTGAATCTAGGGGAAAATTCTGTTTAATAAGGGGAGCAAGATGGGGGGCCATCCATGGAGGATGATTGCAGACCTCAAAATAGTCAAGGAAGCTTAGGTACAAACACCAATGTCCAACGAATGATCCAATCTCAACTAAGGTAAATTTTAGGCTTACGTAAGTCAGAATCAATGCAAAAGCCCAGTTTTGTTCATTTAATTTCCTAAACCTCCAAGAGGTTTAGGTCCGTTCTTTTGACTTAAGATGTTGCCCAATATCCTTAATGATCATTTCATGAAGAGAAATTCAGATTAAGTTAAGTACTTCACGGAGATTCTGTGCTCACAAGTTAACCGTTGCAGATGAGGCTCTAAACTGCCCCCGTTTGAGTTTCTACTTGGATTCCTTCCTTAAACCTAATTCAGGCCTGATCTCTTCACTTAGGGTGATTGTTTTGATCCTAATGAAGTAATCCATGCTTTGAAGTCGAGCTTAAACTGAGTGGAGGATAGGCAACCATGTTGCCCATTTTTGGCACCAACTCGGGTGTTTCTTAAATCTAATTTTTCTGCACATTTTTTTCCTTCCAAGAGAATAAAGGCTTGCCTTCTTCCCTACTTGCTAGCCTATGGATGCAGGGACAACATCATTGCTAAACGTGCAGCTTTGGAAGACAATTGGCCATTAGGAAGAAAGATTTTGATCTCCTTGCATTCTGATTAGGTGGTCGTAAAGCTACTTGATTCAGTAGCCATTTTTCTCTCTAACATGTCCAAGTCAATCACTTAACAGCTAATATTAACAATCAACATTAGGTTTAGCCCTTGTAGAACCTGATTAGCTGGACTTACCGAATGACATTAGCTTAGATTAAACACACTTTTGTGATATGGTTAGATTAAGCTAGACTAAAGGTTTCCTAATGATTAAGGAAACCCCTTAGGCAACTACGAAGCACAGGGGCAACTTATATTTATGCCTACTTGCTTATTCTGTTAAATCATAATCCATCTTTTAAGAAAAGTGGAGCTTTTCCCCTTAAAGCATAAACATACTAACTACCTTATCCTTGTAACTACCTAAGAGAGAATATGAGTCCTTTTCTGTTGTAGCTTTACTTGTACTAAAGAAAGAAAGAACCGTGAGAATGTGCATTGATAACCATGCCATTAACAACATCAGTATCAAGTACAGGTACCCTCTTCCTAGACTTGATGATGACATGCAAGATGAGCTCCATGGTACCCAAGTGTTTTCAAAAATTAATTTGAGAAGTGGCTATCTCCATGGTTCCATGAATGGCTTGTAATGATATTTGGTTTGTCTAATGCTCCAAGTACTTTCATGAGATTGATTAATGAAGTATTTCAACCCTTTATTAGTTACTTTAATCTTGTATTCCTTGATGACATTTTGCTTTATAGCCAAAATGAGAGGGAGCACAAGTATCATTGAAGGGAAGTTTTCTAAGTTTTGAGGGTACATAAACTCCCTCGCAAGATGGAAAAGTCTAAGTTCTTTACACCACAACTCATGTGGTGGCTTTCCCTAGGACTTAGAGGGGGAAAGATATAATTATGGATGTTGTAGATAGACTTTCCAATGTAGCTCAGTTTATTCCATGCCATAAAATTGATGATGCATGCTATATTGATGAGGTCTACTTCAAAGAAGTCATTAGGCTCCATGGTATGTCTAAAATCTATTGTATTTGATTGAGACTCCTTGTTTCTGTCCCATTTCTGGAGGCGTTTGTGGATGTTTTTGGCCGCTAAACTCTTACTTGGTACAAGCTATCATCCCCAAACTCATGGCCAGATAGCGGTAATAAACTAGACTCTTAGTACTTTGTTTAGGAGTTTGGTGAGTAAAATCTTGAAAGATTCAGACCTAAAGCTGCTTCATGTTGAGTTTGCTTATAATATGGCTCCATCCTATGCTACAAAACACTCTCCATTTGGGGTTCCATATGGGGTTGATGGGGTTGAAGCCACCAATGATAATTCAATGTCCCTACTATCTAAGCAAGTCATTCAAAGGGGCCAAAAGCACATGGACTAGCATCAAATACATCATTGTTGCCCAAACTATCTCATAGCCTGTCCAGCAACCCGCTTTCGTAAGCTTGATTGCCCAAGCTTAAAAGGGGTTTAAAGGATTACAAACCCACTCTTTAGAAACCTTTTTTTATGTCAGTTTCGAGTGCATGAAATGATTTCTAGCTTAAGCCTTGAAGGGATAAGTCAAATAGGAGCAATTTTAAAAGCTGGAAGAAACTAGATCAATTTAGACCACTTGGATGTTTTGACCTGTATCTCCCAAAAGGTTGTTCCACGTCCTATTCAACTTAAGTTACCTAAAATTATGCTTTATAAGATTTTTGACAACTCTCGTTGGACCTGACTTGAGTGAGTACATCAAAAGATATAGCAATTTAAAGTGGGAGGTGGTGTAGTAAAAAGCTGCCGACAGAGAAAGGCAAAAAGCGCTTTTCAGTTGTTGTATTTTATTGCTATTGGTGTTTCCCCTCCAATTGGCTACTTTAATTTCTTTTCTAGGTTGAGTGTAATGGTCTAAGGTCTTCTCTCATCATTTTTCACCTTTATGCTTGAACATTCATATTGGATATTGACATGAAAGTTGAGTTCATACTCCTTCACTTTTAAACTCTCTGTTGCTTATTTTTGATTTAGCTTATCAGACTGGGTTGAAGTGAGTCTCAGTCTTACTTAGGGTTGTGTGTCTAATCCCTATGTTAGATTAAGAGCCATAGTATGTTAAAAGGTGGTGTGTCTTATCCTTTTGCATGCTAGTTTATCTTGTTTGTTTCTTACACAAATTGTGACAAGCCTTGGCTAGTTTTAGTTTTCCCCATTGTTTCCCTCTTCTTTGAGTTTTGTTTGAACCTTCGTGATTGAATCCTTCTTTTCCCACTCAAGGTAAATCATATTTGGTATCAAAGCTCTTGGCTACCCTCCTTGGCTGCAGCTTCATCCACAAAACACATTCCTCAAGCCCAAACATGAACCCACCCCAAAAAGAACCTCGTTGCACTATACTCTCAAAATGGATGGAGGTATGACTTTGGAGGGGAGATTTGAGGCTCTTATGAGGAATTTCGAAGGTATAAGAAGCCAAAATGAGTGCTTCAAGAAGCAATTAGCTAAGTCCATAACCGTAGGAGAACCTCCATGGTACTCTGTGTTTCGTCCCATCGGAACCTCGGAGGACTACCATCGCTATGCTTCCTCAAGTGAGGAGGAACGTGTGGGACCTAGGAGGAACCATAGGATCCCAACCCATTGCGAAGATTTCAACGATGACATTTCAGATTTTGAGGCCGTTTGGATCTAGATGATTTTCAAGAATGGCTCTAAATCATAGAAAGTGCCTTTCAGTACAAAGATGTACCTGAAGACAAGAAGGAGAAGCTGGGATAAGATGAGATCAAAGCTAAAAAATCAGTTTCTTCCCCTTTGTTATCTCCAAGGCAATTAATCTGAACCTCATAACCTACAATAAAAGGGTTTGAGTGCTGAGGAATATATAATGGAGTTTGAAAAGCTCCTAATCAAGTGAGATATCCAACAAAGTAAGGAACAAACCATTGTGAGATACTTAGGATGTCTTGATCATAGGTATGCTCATGTGGTTCAACTCGAATAATACAACACTTTTGATGATGTTTGTGTTCTTGCTCACCTAGTTAAGTAACAAAAGAAATCCAAACCTCTTAGGAAAGACCCATCTTAAATCCCTAAACCCAAGTGCTTACCCCTTAATAAGGGGAGTTTTTAACCACCTCCAAAAGCTACTACCTCTTCATCTAACCCCCCTCCAAATAGGCCTCCTTTTGGCTCAACCTGAAATAGTGGATGCTACAAATGCGAAGGTCTTAAGCCATATAGCCTTGGAGTGCCCAAACCAAAGAGGGATCCCTTTGGACGAGTATGAAGTGACTCAAGTAGTGGAAAAAGAGCAAGACAAGGCTCTATGCTAGATGAGAGGTGTTGAAGTGGTGGAAGAGGCGGATGAAGGTGAATTACTAGCCCTGAGGAGGATTTAAGTAGTCTCACGGGCAATCAAGAAGAATAAAGCGAGAATATATTTCATTCAAGATGCAAAGTGCAAGGTAAGGTTTCCTTACTTATTATTGATAGTGGGTGTTGTATCAACATTGCATCCTTAAGCATAGTGGGGAAACTAAATCTCCAAGCCACGACCCACCCTCATCCCCACAACGTTCTATGGTTGAACAAAGGTGAAGGCCTCTACGTTGACTCTAGGTGTCTTGTTTCCTTAAGTATAGGTAAGAACTACCATGGTGAGCATTGGTATGACATTATACCTATGGATGCTTGCCATATTTTAATAGGGAGACCTTGGTTGTTTGATAGGAGAGTTTTTCATGATGGGTACTTGAACACTTACACCTTTACAAAGTCTGGTATGAAGATAACCTTATCCCACTTTTCCCCTCCCAACTCGTAAAAGCCAAGCAGCAAAAAAACCGAGAACAAATCAAAACGCTTCTTACACTTGAGGAATATTTTCTTAAGGCCTCACAACATGAGTTTAGAGCCTTAAGAATGATAGCCAGGGGTGTTATACTCCCAAAAAGATTAACTTATAGGAGGAACCCTAAAGAAGCCATGGCTATCAAAATGTAAGTTGAGAAGTTGATAGCCAAGGCTCTTGCACTGAATAGTCTTAGTCCATTTGTCGTGCTTGCCCTCTTTTTCCTTAAGAATGATTGTTCAATAAGGACTTATGTGGGTAGTCATGCCATTAACAAGTTTGCTATTGAGTATGTGCATCTTATACATAGATTGGAGGATATGTTAGATGAGCTTCACGACTCAAGTGTCTTTCCCAAGGTTGACTTAAGGAGTTCTTATTACCAAATCCATATTAGGGAAGGGCATGAATGGAAAATGTATTTAAGACTTAAGAGGCGTTGTATGAGTGGTTAGTTGTGCCCTTCAGACCTTCAAATCCCCTTAGTACCTTTATGAGGCTAATGAACCAAGTGTTTAGGACATTCACTGGTCACTTTGTTGTGGTTTCCTTTGATGACATCTTAGTTTATAGTCAAAGTGAATAAGAACATCTTGTCCATCTCACTTAAGTCATGAAGGTTCTTAAGGAGGAAAAGCTCTATGGTAACTTCAAGAAGACCTCATTTTTCATGCAAGAAGTCACATTCTTGGGCTACATTGTCATGGCCCAAGGAATCATGGTAGATGAGAGGAAGACCGAGGACATTCGATCTTAGCCTACACTGACAAGCATTCATAATGTGTGAAGTGTCCGTGGACTAGCCTCCTTCTATAGGCAGTTCATAAGAGATTTTAGCACAATCATGGCCCCTATGACCAAGGTTCACAAGCATACTTAATTTAAGTAGAATCCAAGGCACAACAAACCTTTAAGGTAATACAGCACAAGCTCATGTAAGCCCTGGTGTAAACCTTACCAAGCTTTGAAAAGGTCTTTGAGGTAGTGAAACGGATGTCATGCCTACACAAGTCCAAGAGGACTCACAACTCCTCCTTCATGCTCACAAGCTACATCAAAGGGGACTTGGCCCTTGTGCGGTTTTGGAACTCCAATTCAAAACTCATCCCGAACCATTGGGATGCGTGACGCACCTATTTTGGGAAGGTCAAGAGGCCTTCTAAAGGGTTTGGGTCATCAAAATGAAGTCAAACCCTCGGAATTAATAAAAGAAGTCAAAACAGCAAGTGGCACTCTAACGGCAAGGTTACCCGGTTTTTAACCCCGTTTTGTGGGCTTAATTAACCAAGCTTAGAATGGGTTTAATTTGCTGAAAACCCACTTTTTGGGAACCTTATTATGTCATATCAAAGGGAATAAAAAGAGTTCTAGGCCAAAGCAATAGGTCATGAGTCAAGTGAAGGCTTTTTCCACATGCTGCAGATTCTGCCCAGACTGTACCACCTTGCCCGTTTTGCATGATATCTCCCAAACGAATGATCCAAATTGCCTGCAAGAGGAGGCTCTGGAAATCTTACTTCCAGACCTTTCCAACAAGTACTTTTCCAGATCATTTGGCCAACAACCCTAGGAGATATAGCCTTTTAAAGTTGAACCATGTAAACTGAAAAGTGCTGACATAAAGTAAAAAGCACTTTCAGCTTTTGTTTCTTGCTTTTTGGTTCCCTTCATTGCTTTATGGTCGACCAAGGCCTTGTTTTTGCTGATTTGAAGCCTTGTGAAGCTCTCCTATATAAGGAGGAGCCTTAGGATGTGGAAGAGGTTGTTGAATATTTATGCAAAGAAGCTTATGCTTTCATTCTCTCTCAAAAATCTTAAGTTCTCTTTATCCTTTTGCAAAGGTGGTGAGTCTTGAGTGGAATTCTTTATAGAGTTGTTGGTGGCATTGACTTTATGCAATTCTTGGTGGATCCTTAGGCTTGGTTGGTGGCTTAGCCTTTATATCAAGTCATATCCTTCATTAAAGTGGAAATTTGCAACTAAACTCAAGCAATTCACTTCCGGCCCATTAGCACACGCTCCAATTGGTATCAGAGCTAATCCAGGTTGGTGTTCTTGAGTTTATATCACATTTCCTAGCTTTGGTTTCATCCTTGCCAAGTTTTCATTCACCATTGTTATGAAAATCGGGGCCAATCTACACACCTTCCTAGTTTGAGCTCCACAAAAACACACTTGACCAAACGCTTTGCCAAACTCACAAACCCCTTTAACCACACTTCTTTTTCCCCAAAATACCTCATTTAACCCTGAAAGAACCCCCACAAAAAAGCCAAACACAAACCCCCACCAAAACCCCCCTCAAAATCACGTTTTCACCAAACCGTGCAACAAGGCAGAAAAGTGGCATGGGCACCCCGTGCCACTAAGCACGACCGTGCCACCCCACTTTTCCTCCAGAACATTGGCACGGCCACCCCGTGCCACCCTGCACGGCTGTGCCACCCCCTCCCCAGCTGGTTCTTGCACCGTGCCCCCCTAGCACGCCCGTGCCACCTCCTTTCCGAACCTTAACCTCTCCTCTTCTCCTTTCCCACCTTTCACCATGTCTCATGAAGAAGATCCCTCAACTAGTTCCCCCCAACCGGCAAGGGTACCAAGGGGTATGAGCCTAGAACAAGCTCATATCATGAGGCAAGACAATGCCATTCTAGCCTTGCAACAAAGTGTGAAGCAACTTAGTAGGCAACTTGAGGAAATGACCAACCAATTTATGGCCTTCCAAAGAGGCCAAAGAACTCGAGAGCCTATTGATGATGAAGATGAACATGACTTCTCTAGTGACTCTAGCATGGGAAGCAATCCAAGAAGGGGAGGTAGAAGACCTCCTATGGATGAGTTTAGGGACATCAAAGTGGAACCCCCGGAGTTCAATGGCAACTTGAATCCCGATGAGTTCCTTGAATGGGTCCAAGCCTTGGACCGAATCTTTGAAGCAAAAGGCTATGATGATGAGAAGAGCTTTAAGATTGCTAGTCTCAAACTTACAAGGTATGCCTCCTTGTGGTTTGAAAATGTCAAGAAGCAAAGGGCTAGAGAAGGAAGAAGGAAGATCAATTCTTGGGAAAAGCTTAAGTCTCTTATGAACAAGAGATTTCTCCCCGAAAGCTACAAGCAAGACATCTACAACCGGTTATTCTCACTCAAGCAAAACAACATGAGTGTGGGTGAGTACATGAGGGAATTTGAGCAACTCCTATTGAGGGGAGGCGTCCATGAGCCCCAAGAGCAAACTGTGGCTAGGTTTCTCAATGGGTTGAGCCCTCTTATTGCAAGGAAGGTGGAATATCAAACATATTTCACCTTGGATGATGTCTTCAAACTAGCTCTCAAAGTTGAAAAGAGGAAGAAAGAAAAGAAGGTCTTCACCAAGCCATTCCCAAGGGAGCAAGTAAGTTCAAAGCCCCCATTCAATCCCTTCTTTCCTCCCAAACCCGAGGGCACTTCACGGGTTGACAAGGGCAAGACCGTGGCACTTCCTACACCCAAAGAATTGCCTAAGACACTTGAAGGCAAGAAGTGCTTTAAATGTCAAGGGTACGGTCACTTCCAATATGATTGCCCCAACCGAAGGGTTATGACCATCCAAGAAGTTGAGGAAGTAGATGCCCTATTGATGGCAACTCAAGGGGAAGCACATGAGGAAGAATCGGACTCCGTGGAAGAAGAGACTCAACTTGAAGCCGATGAAGGTGAGTTGCTTGTCTTGAGGAGGGTTTTACACACCCAAGACACTCCTTATGACAAGACTCAAAGGGACATGATCTTTCACTCCCGGTGCACCATTCAAGAAAAGGTTTGCAACTTGATTATTGATGGAGGAAGTTGCACCAATGCGGCCTCTACCACACTTATTGAGAAGCTTGGCATTCCCACTATTTCTCATCCCAAGCCCTATTCTCTCAAATGGCTCAATGATGGAGGTGACATTAAGGTAACTAAGCAAGCACTCATCTCTTTTTCAATTGGCAAGAAGTATAGAGATAATGTGCTTTGTGATGTGGTGCCCATGAGTGCATGTCATATACTCTTGGGTAGGCCTTGGCAATTTGATAGACATGTTGTGCATGATGGGTTCAAGAACACTTATTCATTGGTCATTGAAAAGGAGAAGATAGTCTTAAACCCATTACCCCCAAACCAAATCCACAAAACAAAACCCGGGGTGGGAAGTGAGAAAAAGAGAGACCTCCTCATGTTGAGTGAAACACGGGTTGAGAGAGCTTTGAGCAAGGGTAAGCAAGTCCTAGCTTTACTCATGCTTGAAAGCAACAAAAGTGAGGAAGTGACTCCTTTACATCCAAAAATCATCCCCCTCATCTCACAATACAAAGATGTCTTCCCACAAGAACTACCCCCCGGCCTCCCTCCAATTAGAGGCATTGAGCACCAAATTGACCTCCTTCCGGGTGCCCCACTTCCAAACAAAGCGGCCTATAGATGCAACCCTCAAGAGACCAAAGAACTTCAAAGGCAAGTTGATGAGCTCTTGGCTAGAGGTTATGTGAAGGAGAGCATGAGTCCTTGTTCGGTCCCGGCTTTGTTAGTGCCCAAGAAGGATGGATCTTACCGCATGTGTGTGGATAGTAGAGCCATCAACAACATTACTATCAAGTATAGGTACCCCATGCCTAGACTTGATGACATGCTTGATGAGCTCCATGGCTCTTCCATCTTCTCCAAGATTGATCTAAGGAGTGGATATCACCAAATCCGCATGAGGGAAGGTGATGAGTGGAAAACGGCCTTCAAGACCAAGGGTGGGCTTTATGAGTGGCTAGTGATGCCCTTTGGCCTCTCTAATGCCCCTAGCACTTTCATGAGATTGATGAATGAGGTCTTGAGACCTTTTATTGGGAAATTTGTGGTGGTCTACTTTGATGATATCCTTATTTATTCAAAGAATCAAAAAGATCATCTACATCACTTGGAAGAAGTCTTCATGGTTCTAAGAGCTCAAAAGCTCTTTGGCAAGCTTGAAAAGTGTGAGTTCTTTACACCCCAAGTCACCTTTTTGGGGTATGTTGTTTCTAGTGATGGCATCTCCATGGACCAAGGCAAAGTGGAAGCTATCAAGTCATGGCCAACTCCCACCACCATCACCGAGGTTAGGAGTTTCCATGGCTTGGCATCTTTTTATAGGAGATTCATCAAGGGGTTTAGCACCCTCACGGCCCCCATCACCGAATGCATGAAGAAAGGTTCTTTTGAGTGGACTAAGGCCGCCCATTGTGCCTTTGAGAAACTCAAGTCCAAGCTATGTGAGGCCCCGGTGTTAGCTCTTCCCAACTTCAACAAGCTCTTTGAAGTTGATTGTGATGCAAGTGGAGTTGGTATAGGGGCTGTCCTTATGCAAGATCTACGCCCCATTGCCTACTTTAGTGAGAAGCTCAACGGTTCAAGGAAGAACTACTCAACATATGACAAGGAGTTCTATGCATTGGTGAGAGCTCTTGATCATTGGTCTCATTACTTAAGACCAAAGCAATTTGTACTCCATTCGGACCATGAGGCTTTGAAGTACTTGAATGGCCAACACAAGCTCAATCCAAGGCATGCTAAATGGGTTGAGTTCATGCAAAGTTTCTCATTTGTGGCCAAACATAAGAAGGGGAGTACCAATGTGGTTGCGGATGCTCTTTCAAGGCGGCATTCTCTACTAGCCGTGATGGAAGCAAGGGTCCTTGGCTTCCAATTTATCCGTGATCACTACAAAGAAGATGAGGATTTCAAGCCCTACCTCAATGATCAAGCGGGCAACAAGCAAGGCCCTTATATTCTTCAAGAGGGCTTCTTATTCAAAGGCAACAAGCTATGCATTCCAAAGGGTCTAATCCGGAAGCTTCTTGTCAAGGAAGTTCATGGTGGTGGTCTAGCCGGTCATTTTGGGATCAACAAGACCATTGATATGCTTAAGGAGCACTTTTATTGGCCAAGAATGGGAGGTGATGTTCATGAGGTAATCTCCAAGTGCCCTATTTGTCAACAAGCCAAGAGTCAATTCCACCAAGGGTTGTACACTCCTTTGCCAATCCCTAATGGCCCATGGGAAGATGTGAGCATGGATTTCATTGTTGCTCTTCCAAGGACTCAAAGAGGTAAAGATTCTATTATGGTGGTGGTGGACCGTTTCTAAAAAATGGCTCACTTCATTCCATGTGAGAAAACGGATGATGTATCCTTCATAGCCCACCTCTACCTCAAAGAAGTTGTTAAGCTTCATGGCATCCCTAAGAGCATTGTGTCGGACCGGGACACAAAGTTTCTTAGCCACTTTTGGAGATGTTTATGGAGGTTCCTTGGTACTAAGCTCTTGTATAGTACCTCCCACCATCCTCAAACCGATGGCCAAACCGAAGTCACCAAAAAAACTCTTGCTACTTTGCTTAGAAGTTTGGTGAGTAAAAGCATCAAGGAGTGGGATCTCAAGCTTCCCCATGCTGAATTTGCATACAACCGGACTCCTAATTTTGCTACGGCCCACTCTCCCTTTGAATCATGTTATGGGATCAACCCTCTAACTCCCCTAGAACTCACACCACTTCCACTTGAGTCTAGAGTGAGCTATGAGGCCGAGGAGAGGGCCAAAGAGATGAAGAAGCTTCATGAGGAAATCCGGGCCAAGATTGAGAAAACAAATTAGATGTACAAAGCTAGAGCCAACAAGCATCGCAAAGCTATTACCTTCAAACCCGATGACTTGGTATGGATACACTTGAGAAAGGAAAGGTTCCCCTCTAGAAGGAAGAACAAGCTCATGCCAAGAAGTGATGGTCCATTTAAGGTCCTTGAACGGATCAATGACAATGCCTACAAAGTAGAGCTTCCCGGGGACATGGGTATTTCCTCCACATTCAACGTGGGTGACCTCACACCCTACCTTGAAGATGGGGAAGAAGGTGATGATTTAAGGGCAAATCACATTCAAGAAGGGGAGGATGAAACGGATGTCATGCCTACACAAGTCCAAGAGGACTCACAACTCCTCCTTCATGCTCACAAGCTACATCAAAGGGGACTTGGCCCTTGTGCGGTTTTGGAACTCCAATTCCAAACTCATCCCGAACCATTGGGATGCGTGACGCACCTATTTTGGGAAGGTCAAGAGGCCTTCTAAAGGGTTTGGGTCATCAAACTGAAGTCAAACCCTCGGCATTAATAAAAGAAGTCAAAACAGCAAGTGGCACTCTAACGGCAAGGTTACCCGGTTTTTAACCCGGTTTTGTGGGCTTAATTAACCAAGCTTAGAATGGGTTTAATTTGCTGAAAACCCACTTTTTGGGAACCTTATTATGTCATCTCAAAGGGCATAAAAAGAGTTCTAGGCCAAAGCAATAGGTCATGAGTCAAGTGAAGGCTTTTTCCACATGCTGCAGATTCTGCCCAGACTGTACCACCTTGCACGTTTTGCATGATATCTCCCAAACGAGTGATCCAAATTGCCTGCAAGAGGAGGCTCTGGAAATATTACTTCCAGACCTGTCCAACAAGTACTTTTGCAGCTCATTTGGCCAAGAACCCTAGGAGATATAGCCTTTTAAAGTTGAACCATGTAAACTGAAAAGTGCTGACATAAAGTAAAAAGCACTTTCAGCTTTTGTTTCATGATTTTTGGTTCCCTTCATTGCTTTATGGTCGACCAAGGCCTTGTTTTTTCTGATTTGAAGCCTTGTGAAGCTCTCCTATATAAGGAGGAGCCTTAGGATGTGGAAGAGGTTGTTGAATATTTATGCAAAGAAGCTTATGCTTTCATTCTCTCTCAAAAATCTTAAGTTCTCTTTATCCTTTTGCAAAGGTGGTGAGTCTTGAGTGGAATCCTTTATAGAGTTGTTGGTGGCATTGCCTTTATGAAATTCTTGGTGGATCCTTAGGCTTGGTTGGTGGCTTAGCCTTTATATCAAGTCATATCCTTCATCAAAGTGGAAATTTGCAACTAAACTCAAGCAATTCACTTCCGGCCCATTAGCACACGCTCCAGGTAGAGTGTGATATATCTGGAGTGCGTATTGGTAGCGCTCCCATTGAGCAAAGGTTCCCCATTACCTACTTTCGTGAGAAACTATATGAATCAATGAGAAAGTATTCCACTTATGATAAGGAATTCCACACCATCACTTGGTCACTTTAGCATGGAGTCATTATTTGGGTGCGAATGAGTTCCTTCTCCACTACGATCATGACGCACTCAAATGTATTCAAGTCCAACACAAGTTGAGCACTCTCCATGCAAAGTGGCTTGACTACTGATAAACCTTTCATTAAACATTCAACCGAAGTCAAGGAAGCTTAACAAAGTTGTCAGTGCTCTTCCAAGTACGGATCTCTTGTTCTTCTAACTTGATGCTTGTATTCTTAGATTTGAACAATTGAAGTCACTTTGTAATGAAGACAAACACTTTGGGGAATTGTTTGCAGAATTTCAAATGCACCCTAAGGGACTCTTTCTTATCCAAGAGGGCGAATTGCTCAAGGCCACATGACTCTATGTCACTAATTGTGGTAATTAGGAGCTTTCGATCTATGAGGTCCATGGAGGATCTTTAACTGACCATTTTGGTGAAAGAAGACCCTTATCATACTTAAGGAACATTACTTTCGGCCTTCTACGGATAAGAATATACAAGATATGATCAAGATATGTGCAATATGTCAAATGGCAACGACTCACACTCTTTGTCAAGGCCTCTGCACTCCCTTGCTCATTCAAAGTTTCTAATGGGAGGATGTATGCATAGATTTCATTTCTGTGTTGCTATGGACTCAAAGGAATAAGGACTTCATCCTGGTGGCTATTGATTATTTTTGAATTATGATACTTTATTCCATGCAACAAGACTAACAATGCTACTCATGTGGCCAATTTCCATTTCAAGGAGGTGCTTAGGGTTCATGGCATTCCAAGGTCCATAGTGTCGAATCCTGACACTAAGTTCTTGAGTCATGTTTGGATGACTTGATGGATGAAATTGGGTACTAAGCTCAACTACAGTACCACTTGCCACCTACAAACGGATCAACAAACAAAGGTTGCAAATGGAACATTGGGAGTGCTGTTAAAGACTTTGATCAAATCTAATCTAAAGTCATGGGATCAACACCTAGCTTATTTTGAGTTTGAGTATAGTAAGGCTCTTAGCAATACCATTAGAATGTCTTCTTTCAAGGGAGATTATAGAATTAAGCCACTATCCCCACTTAATCTCACCTCACAGTCCACGGACTCTAAGCATAATGTGGAAGCTTCTAAGAGAGTCCAATAAACTCAAAAGCTTCATAGGATGACTGGGGGCAACATTGAACAATCTAATACATCTTACCAAGCCTAAATAAAGAAGCATAGGAAGCAAGTCATCTTCAACCCCGGTGGTCTAGTTTGGTTGCATTTGAGAAAAGAACATTTTTCTTTTAAACATAAGTCCAAGCTTATGCCTAGGGTCAAGGGCCCCTTCGAGTTACTGGAGAGGATTAACAACAATGCATACAAGCTTAATTTTCCTGAAGATTGTGAGGTATTCGCCACGTTCAGTGTGGCGAATTTATCACCATTTTTGGAGGATGATGGGGATAAAGCAACCAATGATCCAGTTAATGTCCATATTATCCAAGCCAGATAAGGAAAAGGCCTAAAAGCACAAGGATTACCACAAATCATCAAATATATCATGTCAATCGAAATTGTCCAAGAGCCTATCCAACAACCTTGTTTTGTATGCTTGATTACTCAAGCGTAAGAGGCGTTCAAAAAACTACAAACCCACTTTTTAGGAACCTTTTTATGTTAGCTGTGGAGGCATGAAATGTTTTTACGTTATGTCTTGAAGAAATAAGTAAAATGGGAGCAATTTTGAAAGGTGGCAAAAGATCAGTTTGGGCCACTAGGACGTTTTGACATGTATCTTCTAAACGGTAACTCTAAATCCTTTCCAACTTGAGTTACTTGAAAGTATGCTTTCTAATATTTGTAACGACTCTTGTTGGACCTAATTTGAGTAAGTAGATCAGTAGATATGGTTGTCTAACATGGGAGGTTGTGCCCTGAAAAGCTACTGGCAGAAAAAGCAAAAAGCACTTTTCAGCTTTTGTACTTTCTTACTTTTTGGTCTCTCCACTCCTGTTGGCTACTTTAACTTTCCTAAGTTAAATGTAATAGCCCTAAGGCCTTTTCCCTCTGTTTATTTGTTACCTTTAAGGTTGTACATTCAAATTTGGCATTGATATGAAAGTTGAGTTTATACTCCTTCACTTTTAAACCCTCTCTTGCTTATCTGTAATTTGGCTGATTAAAGTGGTGTTCAAGTGAGTCTTGGTCTTACTTAGGGTGGTGTGTTTTATCCGGAAGCGTGATTACAAACTCTAGTATGTTAAAAGGTGGTGTGCCTTATCCTTTTGCATGCTAGTTTATCTTTTTTGTTTCTTACGCAAACTGTAACAAGTCTTGGGTAGTTTCGATTTTCCTATTCTTTCCCTCTTTTTGACATTGTCCTTGACCTTTCTTGCTTGATTCTTTCTTTCCGGGTCAATATACGCCACGGATGAGCCCTCTAACTGTGATTAACTTGCTACCTTTGCTAAGTGAGTTAAGGGTGGACTATCATGTTGAAATGAGAGCCAAAAGTGATAAAGAAGGTGCACAAACAAGTAAGAAATCAAATTTGAAGACCAATGAAGCTTACAAATCAAGGGCAAGAAAACACAAGAAGAAGAAAGAATTCAATCCAGCAGATCTAGTCTAGTTACACCTCAATAAAGAGAAGTTTCCATCCAGGAGGAAGAATAAGCTTATGGAAAGTGGGGATGGACCACTGAAGATCTTTGAGAAGGTGGGAGATAATGTTTAGAAGCTACAACCCCTCACAAATATTCCTATTTCAACCACTTTCAATATTGGAGACCTTAGTCCTTACGTGGAGGACTGTTTTGAAGACCCTTCATATTTGAGGTTAAATCCTCTTAAAGAAGGGGGGTTAATACAAAGCAAGGCATCCAGGAGAGTTTCCTAAATCCAAATCCTGTCTAGGATACCAATCAACACTAGGCAAGCTGAGGTAATCAAGCAAAAGTCAACCAGATTCATTCCTTATTGTCCTACTCCCAACCAGAGTTGAGTAGGTTTTGGATGGCATGTTTCTTGGAGTTTCAAAGACATCTGATGGGTAAGTCCTACTTTGGTACACTAAGTAAGATGTCTAGTTCAACTACAGAAACCCAATTTCAGCATAAGTCTTCGGCATTTTGACAATTGTCCAAACATTGAAGGCATGCTGAGGAAGTCTTAGTTTATATGTACTGGAAGATTAGGTGGCATCACCACCTAAACCCGATTTAGGTTTAATAATTTCGATCATGATGATAGCCAACATCTGAAAAAGTCAAGCCATGAAGAGGAATCCAAACATTCATAAGTTCTTCTTGGTTATTCAACTGCATTTTACTGACCACTATAGTTGGAGCTCATTTGAGACCTGGTTTTGGTTCCTAGTTAGTTCTCTTACCTAAAACTGATTTAGGGATGATTTTCCTATTTGGGATACTTATTAACATCCACATGAATCTAACAATGCTTTGAAATTAGCTCTAAGTTAAGTATAGGTTAGGGAACTATCTTACTCATTTTAGTGATCACTTGGATTCACTTATGGCCTAGTAATCTATTTTTTCTTACTTGGTGTTTTCCTTACTGGGGAGCATTTGCTAAGCTTCCCACTTGGTTCCTTGGTAGCTTGAGAACATTAGAAATATCATCATTGCCACTTTCACAGCTATGGAATATAAGTTTACCAATAAGAGAGGAGCTTGTCATCCACTTGCACCCGGATTGGTTGCACTTGTAACTAGCTTAGGCTAGCTTATTTTGCATTTCACTTAGTTTAAGCATGCTCGTGGTTTCCTAGGTATTGACGGATCAACTTGCTTGTTTCTCAGCTTGAAGTAACATATATATGTGCTTGCTTAGCTGATTACTCAAGCGCATTTGGATCAGCGAAAAGCCTTAGTTTCATGTTTACTCACAAACTCTCTCAAATCTCTCTTTCACAATTACATTGTGGTTGGTAATTGGAGTTGTATCGTTTAATCCAAATTTGGTGGTTTAGCTTTTTTGATTTAGAGGGTGGATTCCTAACTACCTTGGGTGGTGCTGAAGCCTTTATCCCATTCATATTTACTCTATTTTTGTTCAATTCATTGTTGATCTTGAACACAAGCTTACTCAAATAAGAAGTTATTCCTATTGCTTGAGTTTCCCCAAAGGTCATGCATCAAAATGGTATCAGAGCTCAGCTTAGTAAATGTACTTACTATTTTGTTACTTTGCAATCCTCTTCTGTTCCTAAATCACATTTATGAAAGCCACAAAACAACCGACCCTGCCCAAAACACAAAAGTAGCTACAACGAATCGTAAACTCCACAAACAGCCGAAGTGATACGGCCGCAAGCGCACGATGGCGTTGTAGCAAATCAAGGTTAATCTCAAAGAGACTAGGTGAAACTACTTGGTTATAATCCCCCAAGATATGCTAAGCGAATTCAAAATTAAGGATGAAATTTAACTAATCAACTATCGAATCTAATGGATAAATAATCCTGGAATTATACAGAACTAACAATTTCTCAATTCATGCATCAATCAAGCACTTCTTCCTTAACTAATTGTTTTAAAACCGATAATTGAAGTATCACGATCCTCTTTCAAGGTCAAGTGAAATGCCTAAATCAAATCAATCATCAATTTTCATGGATTTCTCGATTAGTTTAAGTTCATTAGGCACACGATTATCAAATCAATGGTTTCTCAATCGATAATTCTCTTTCAACACATCATGTAATCAAGCCAAATCCTAGGATTCCAGTATTTGAGATTTCACCTTTCGATCCTTCATCTAAATGCCCATAACATGCAGGAAAGTGATCAAGTTTCTCACAAGACAATAAACTTCTAGAATTCGATAAATCCAAAATACTCAAAGAGATTAACAACAAATCAAGAATTTAATAATTATTTGCATAAATCCAAAATCAAAATAAAATTATAATAACGATTACAAAACATAAATCTAAATTTGGAAAAGAGAAGAGAAGAGAAGAGAAAATAAATGCTCAGCCAAGATTGCGCTTGAACTATCGTGTAAAGCCAGGATGGAATCCTTGCAAATCTTTACTTCAACTCTCAACTAACTCTAATATAATCTACACTAATCTATATCCTAACTAATGGAATATGGAGGAGAATGGAATAGATGAGGTATGTCTCTTTTGCTGCAAAAAAAATGGCCCTCTTTCTAGGGAAACCCAATCAACCTTAGCCACATGATGAAAACAAACAGGCTAGCTATTATGCCTCTACCACGGACCATGGCATCCAACACGGGCAGACAGTGGTCCCGGCTGGAACTCAATTCTTCTGCCCTTCTCTTGGTCAACGGGCATGGCAACTCAAGGGCATCCTTGGGGGTCAAAATACACTTAACTATGGTCAAAGTAAGGGCAAAAAGATCCAAAATCCTGCAAAACTTAGAAAAGTACCATACCCGAGCGTAAAATGGCAAAATGATTATAAATTATCACATAAGGCATATAATTTTCCCTAAAAATGCAGCAAAATAACTCTAAAATGATGTATGCAATGTGCACTTATCAAACTCCCATATGCTTAAACTATTGCTTGTCCTCAAGCAAACACCAGAAAAAACCTGATGTATTCTAACCTCACCAATACTCAAACCAAAAACAATGAAGAAAACACACTCATACAATCGAAAGTATGCAGAAATGAATTTATGAAGTAAAAGGAAGAAGAACAATAATGAAGTGATTAAACAAGGGGTAATCCAAGGAGCCACCCTTGAATCACACTTGGGCAATCTCTTTAGATCAATTAGATTACAGAAATTAATCACCTTTGTAATTGAGTTGAGAGACCTAGAACATACTTGAGTAGCCGAGCTCAAGATGCAAATTAGGATTTCAAAGAGAGTTTTTCTTACCTAAAGTTCGTTCCACTTGTTATTCGACTAAAATCAAGTATGGAGTTTTATAGAGCTGGCCAATACTCTAGGGAACCCACCTTACATAGGAAAACACAAAATACAAATAACTAGCTTAACATTGAAAACATAAAAGAAAGTTACTAGATGAAATATGATAAAAACAATATATAATCTGAGGACTAGGGCTCTTAAGACTTGGTCCCATCAGCTTGGGAACTTATTATCTTGAATTCCAACATTAAAAAAGGGGGATGCATCCTTGGAATTAGTTGGCTGTGCATTTAGCTTGCTAGGGGTGAAGAATCCACTTGCATTTAATGCTTCCAGACTTTTGCGCATTCACACCGCAGCAGGGTGAGATTCATTTAGTCAAAACTCTCTTGTTTCTGGTCCAAATCCAATGAAATAGGATTTTTATAAAAGCTTACAAAGTCTACTTTTTAATGGAAAAAGTATCACTATTTTTGGTCCGACCATTTGAGAGAAATGGGCCGTAGGAGCCAGATTGTCCTAACTGGAACTGATAATTGGCTATGGGGTAGTCTGCTTTGGAGCTTAATTTGACCAACCAAATGAACTCTAAATGACTTGAAATGTGTTCCATGTGAAAGCTAAGATCTTGAACCTAATGACAGTAGGCATTTCAGCCAATCATCACTTTCTCTTCATTCCCCAAAAGATGAACAAAACTGTGTCGGACTCTGTCTGAATTGGCCAGCATGCGCAAGGGCTGGTTTGTGACTTCTTAGACTAACATGTGAACTTCCTTAGTCTCCTTGGTGATGGTCTACTCATTAATACTGTCTTGATGATCTTCTAAAGGCTCTAAGGGATGATCCCCATTATTCCCCTCAGGTTGATTAGAGTTTGCCCTCAAACTTGGTACCCCTTAATGTTCATCATAGTATGGACTAAGATCAACCATGCTGAAGGTGGCAGAGACACCATAATAACCAGGAAGGTCCACCTTGTAGGAATTTGGACCAATCTTCTCAAAGACCTCAAATGGACCATCCGACCTTGGCATCAACTTAGGCTTGCGCTTGCTTGGGAATCTTTCCTTCCTTAAGTGGATCCAAACCAAGTCCCCGGGCTGAAAATGAACTTCCTTTCTATGCTGGTTAGGCTAGAGCCTAGCTTATTCACTGAACTTCTCAATCCTTTCCCTAACCTTGGCAGGAAGATCTTGAATCTCTTCCACCCTCATCTCGGCCTCCCAACTAAATGTAGTTGGATTAGGGATAGGAATAAGATCAAATGGAGTTCTTAGTTTGCTACCATACACCACTTGAAAGGGAGAAAGGTTTGTGGCCTTATTAGGTGCACGGTTGCAAGCATATTCAGCATGGCAAAGTAACTGATCCCAACCCTTCATGCTCTTCTTCACTAGGACCGAAGCAAGGTACCCAAAGTGTGGTTAGTTACCACGGTTGGCCTCCCGCTTGTGGGTGACATGTTGTGCCAAACTTGAGATGAGTCCCTAGCTTCCTCCACAATGTAAGCCAAAAGTGAGTCAAGAACTTTGTATCCCTATATGAGATTATGCTTCTTAAGATGCCATAAAGCCACATAATCTCCTTGAAGTAGAGATTAGTAATGTGAGATGCATCATTAGTGTTGTGGCACGCAACAAACTGAGCCATTTTTTAGAATCTATCCACCACCACCATGATGGAATCTTTGTACCTTTGATTTCTTAGCAACTCCGTGATGAAATCTAAGCTGATGTCTTCTTATGGACGTAAGGAATCAGGAGGGGAGTGTAAAGACCTTGGGGCCGAATGTGGCTCGTGGCAAGTTGGCATGTGGAGCACCTTTTCACATAGTGCTCTACATGTTTGGACATGAGAGGCTAATAGTAATGTTCCTTGAGCATTGAACATGTCTTCTTTATGCCAAAGTCTCCCACCAAGGCTCCTCTATGAAGCTCTCAGATCAAAAGTTCCCTAAGTCCATTCGAGTTCCCTTAAAAAGGAAATAATTCCCCATGTGAAATAATCCGTGAGCATGCTTAGAACACTTTTCTAAGATCTCCTTGAAATCTTCATCATTCTCATACGACCCTTTGATGTGCTCAAAACTGAGGACTTTGGACTCCAATGTAGAGAGAAGTAGGTACCTCCTTGAAAGTCCATCCGCTCTTTTGTTTAATTTCTCAGCCTTGTGATGGATCATGAAATGAAAGGATTGCAAGTATTCAACCCACTTTGCATGTCATGGATTGAGCTTTTGCCGCCCTTGGATGAATTTCAGAGCCTCATGATCTGAATGGAGAATGAATTCTCGTCCCACTAAGTAGTGTCTCCAATGCTCCAAAGCTCTCACAATGGCATAAAACTCCTTGTCGTATGTGGAGTACTTCCTTTTTGCTTCATTTAGCTTTTCATTAAAGTAAGCTAAGGGTCGGCCTTCTTGGGATAAATTTGCCCGTATGCCAACTCCCGAAGCATCACACTCAACTTCAAAGACTTTGGAGAAGCTTGGGAGGGCAAGGATAGGTGCACTAGTGAGCTTACTTTTGATGCCTTCAAAAGCAGCTTGTGCTTTCTCATTCCACTCAAATCTTTTGCACTTGAGGACTTAGGCATTGGGAGATACAATAGAGCTAAAATTCTTCACAAACCTTCTATAGAAAGAGGCTAGACCATGGAAGCTTCGAACTTGTTGAATGGAGGTTGGAGTCGGCCACTCTCGGATTGCCCTGATCTTGCTTTCTTCTATATGTATGCCTTAGGCTGAGAATACATACCCAAGGAACATCACTTGAGAAGTAAAGAAGTGGTACTTCTCAAGGTTGCCATCGAGTTTCTCTTGTGAAAGAACCTCAAGGACTTGTTGGAGATGGCTAGCATGCATCACTTCATCTTGGCTATATACCAAGATATCATCAAAGTAGACCACCACGAACTTGCCAATTAGTGGTTTGAGCTCTTGGTTCATCAAATGCATGAAAGTGCTGGGTGCATTAGTGAGGTTGAATGGCATCACTAACCATTTATACAAGCCTCCTTTGGTCTTGAAGGTTGGTTTCCATTCTTCCCCTTCATAGACTTGAATTTGATAGTAGCCACTTCTAAGATCAATCTTGGAGAAGATGGTGGCTCCATGAAGTTGAACAAGAAGGTGTTCCAATCTTGGTATGGGATAGTGGTACTTGATAGTGATTTTGTTGATTATTCTGCTACTATCCACACACATCCTCATTGAGCCATCCTTTTTGGGACCAAGCAAGGCCGAAACGACACAATGACTAAGGCTCTCAAGGATTAAGCCTTTCACTGACAACTCATCAACTTTTGTTTACACTTTTTTTGTTTCTTGTGGGTTCATACGGTAGGCCAGCTTATTCCGGAGTGTAAAACCAAGAATGAGGTCAATCTTGTGTTGTATGGCTCTTTTGAGGGGCAGGCCATGGGGTACTTCTTCTGGAAAGATATTGTAAAAGGCATTTAGGAGGGGAAGAGCAAAGGATGGGAAGAATGCTTAGCTTCGGCCCATTCTTAGCCAAGTAATGTCCGAGCTTTGAAGTCACCAAACTCATGGAGTTAAGAGTGAAGGAGAGTTGTGAGGGAAAGGTCCACTCTCAGGTTGTCTTGGGTTCTTTTGTAGGGTGTGGGCTTAAGAGGGGTGAGGGTGATTTTTTTGAGGTCTTTTACACAAGTGTATGTGTTTACACAACCATCATACATAACTCTTCTATCAAACCGCCAAGGGCGTCCCAAAAGGACATGGCATGCATCCATGGCCACAATGTCACACCAAATCTCATCCTTGTAGCTCTTATCAACCGACAAAGTAAGAAGACAATGAGAAGTGATTCGAAAACCTTTACCTTGATTGAGCCATTGAATAGCGCAAAGGCTTGAATGTAGTGAAATTGAGAGCTTGAGTTTCTCCACTAGAGTCTTGGAGGCAACATTTGCACAACTCCCACCATCAATGATAAGAGAACGAACTTTCCTGCTCATGGTGCACCGAGTGTGAAATATATTATCCCTTTGTTTAAGCTCATTTTGTGAAGCAATGCCACTAAGAGCTCTCCAAATGACAAGCATCTCACCTTCATCGGGTTCTTCCTCGACTTCTTCAAGAGCCTCATTCAAAAGAAGCTCCTTCTCCTCCTCATCTTCAATATCATCTACCTCCTCAACGGAAGTTTGATATTCGTCCAAAGAGACCACTATCTTGTTAGGACACTCGGATGCAAAGTGACCCATGCCTTGACAACAAAAACACCTCTTCTTATCCATGGGTTTTGGAGGGAGTCTTGAGGGTGTTTGAGGGGTCATGGGTGGAGGGGGTTTCGGGTTTGTGTTTGTGGGGTTCTTTGGGGCAAAACATGGGGGTTTTTGGAAGGGCTAAGGTTGTTGGTTAGGCTTGGAAGCTATGCCCTTGCCTTTGAGTCTCTTTTGCATCTCTACTTTGTGAGTAAGGTTACTTAGCTCATCAAGGGAAGTGTATGGATGCAACTCAACCACATGAGAAATTTGTTCAACTAAACCACTCAAATAACGAATCAAGGTTTGTGACTCATCCTCATTCAAGTCACATTTCAAGAGAAGTTGCTCAAAGTCAGGGTATATTCCTCTACACTCTTGGCTCCTTACCTTAGGTGGTGGAGTTTAAGAAAGTTATCTCATAGATAGTGAGGGGGAAGAAATTTAGATTTGAGTTTTCATTTTGTTCCAAGTCTTAATTTTCCTTTTTCCTTTCTTAACTCTCTTAACAACAACATTCGACCACCAAATGGATGCATACTTTCTTAGCCTCAAAGCAACAAGCTTTACCTTATTACTCTCTGGAATGTCTTTGTATTCAAAGAATCTTTCGATGGTTTCAAGCCAATAAAAGAAGACGTCCGGATCTAGTTGGTCTTCAAACTCCAGGATGTCCACTTTGAAATCATTGAAACTTTGGTCCTTTGGTCTATGATGCTCCCTTGGATGTCTCCCATAATCTTCTTGCTTTCTTGAACTCCTACAACACCTTAGGTTGCTTTGTTTCTCACATAGAAGTTGGCCTAGTTGAGATTACAAGTACTTGACTTGAGCCTGAAGCTCAGCCTTCTCCTTTAGGGCTCGTTTAGCCACTTGCTCCGGTGTGAGGCTAGAAGACATACTTTGAGAAAAGGTCCTTTCTAGAGTAGGTTGGGTTGCATTTGGGCTACGGAAACTTTGGCCACAAGAGGGTAGCTAAGGTCTGATGCCAATTGATGTATTCCAACCTCACTAATACTCAAACTAAAAAAAATAAAGAAAACACAACCACATAACTGAAAGTATGCACAAATTAGTTTGTGAAGTAAAAGGAAGAAGAACGATAATCAAGTGGCCAAACAAGGGATAATCTGAGGAGCCACCCTTGAATCACACTTGGGTAATCTCTTTAGATCAATTAGATTACAGAAATTAATCACCTTTCTAATTGAGTTAGGAGACCTAGAACCCACTTGAGTTACTGAGCTCAACATGCAAATTAGGATTTCAAAGGGAGATTTTTTCTTACTCAAAGTTCATTCCACTTGTTATTCAACTAAACTCAGGTATGGCCTTTTGTAGAGCTGGCCAATACTCTAGGGAACTCACCTTACATAGTAAAACACAAAATAGAACTTACCACATTAACATATAAAACATAAGAGAAAGTTACTAGATAAAATATGATAAAAAGAATATATAATCTGAAGACTGGAGCTCTTAAGACTTGTTTTCATTAGCCAGGGAACTTATTATCCTAAATTCCCACATTAAGAAAGGGGGATGCATCCTTGGAAACAGCTGGACGTGCATTTAGCTTGCTAGGGGTGAAGAATCCACTTGTATTTAATGCTTCTAGACTTCCACGCATTCACTCCACAATAAGGGGTCAAATTCATTAAGTCATAACTCTCTTGTTTCTAGTCCAATCCAATGAAATAGGATTCATATGAAAGCTTGAGAAGACTATTTTTAATGAAAAAGGTTTCACTATTTTTGGTCCACCCGTTTGAGAGAAATAGGTCGTAGAAGACAGATGGTCCAAACTGGAACTGACAATTCACTTTGGGGCAGTCCACTTTGGAGCTTAATTTGACCGACCAAATGAACTCTAAATGACTTGAAACTTGTTCCCATGTGAAAGCTAACATTTTGAACCTAAAGAGAGTGGTCATTGTAACTAATCATGACTTTACCTTCATTGCTTCATAGATAATGCACAAAACTGGGCTAGATTCTGTTCGAATTGGACAACAAGTGTGTGGGCTGGTTTGTCGCTTCTTGGACCAACATGGGAACTTCCTTGATGTCCTCGGTGGCTGTTCCCATCACAATTATTCCCGAAACCACCCATTACATAGATGATGTGATGCTCTATAGACTTAGCTTAAAGGTATGAATATTTGTTTGGCCAAGGGCTAATATGAAGGAATCACAACAAAAATAGATATAAGCTCAAAGGGGCTAGCGAAGGGGAAAAACATGTAATACAAGGGTAGGCTATTTGGCTATGTGGTTAAAATTACCAATGAAAGAAATGCCTCTATCATATCATCAAATATGCACATGCAAATGTTGTTTTGAACAAGAATCTAGGCAGGTTCTAGAGATGCAACATGAAAGAGTCACAAACATGAAAGAAACATGAGAATAAACACAATGAATTAGTCCAAATAAGGCTTAAAATCTCACGGGGATGCCCACCAAAGTCTTATTAAGCTCATAAAATGACTCTATGTACAAACATTAGTGGTAAGGACTCCAAGGGATAAAAAAAAGTTCTTAAACAAGACAAGGGCCAAAACAAGAAATATTTACAAAACCTTCAAAAAGTTTAGCACCAATCCATACCTAACAAACGTATGATCGAAGGTTATCTCAAACCAATCCATACCATCACTCCATGCAATCCTATATGCAAACTTAAAAAACTAAATGCAACACACTAAAGAAAAGAAATTGAAAACTATATGCTCTAACATGTATGTAGACTAACAACCAAAATAGAAAACATAGAAACTACCCTTCTGCCATTTTTAGGCAAAGCATTATTATTCAAAGGAAAGAAAGTAAAAGAAGGGAAAAGAAACACAACATAACGATCTCAACAGGTTAGGTGGTTGATGCACCTAAGCTATGCAACCTCGTAATAACAGTGATACATAGAGTATCAGCCACTCCATCACGTTGTCAAGATTCGACACTTTAAATCGGAGGTCGTTAAAGCACGCATGAGCTTATCAAACTCCTATTACTAAAATTTAGAAAATAAAAGGTAAGAGGAAATAAACAAAATCACACTAAAGACAAGTATAATCTTAACCTTATCAAAACCCATAGAAAAATCATAGGACTGATTAAAGAATGTAGTCTATGTGATTTTCCTAGGGAAGTCCTCTAGGTTTATGCAATAATGATCAATGGAGGGATAATACCCTCTAAAGAAACCTAGGGACGTAAAATTATCAACTTTCCCACCAAGCACGTCAAACACGTTATGTTCATATCCCAAATCAACATTAGCATCAAAAATGACAGGATCACTAATGGGCACGTCAATATAATACTCGGGAGAATGAGAGGTTAGTGAACAAAGAAGGGAAGTATCACAATGATCAAGGGGATTGAGGAGACAAATATCATAATCAAGGCTAGGAGACTGCTTATTCATAAACACGTCACATGACCGCTCTAAAGGAGTCTTAGCTAGATTATGCACCTCATCTAAAAGATCTTCGGACATAAAACATGCATCTGAAACATCAAACCCAAAAGTATCACCCACCTCGAGCCCCGTGTACTTAGCTAAAGGAAAGGACGAGTCAGGTATGGATAGGACAACATTAGCATTGTCATAGGGTGATACAAAGTTAGGTTGTGCATAACATTCATAATAAGGAAATGAACTTATACCATGGTCAAAAGAATTACATAAATCACACCAAAAAAAGGAGCATAATAACATCAAGAATAGAATGCGCAGGGTCAGGAAATGAATATCTAGAAACACGACTAGCCTTCTCAAATTCAAATGAATCCTAAGCAATCCATTCAACCAAATAATACGCATCATCAACAATTTTTCTGTGAAAACCCCAATATTCTAAAATAATATGGGATTCACTATTGACAACCTCATCAACAATGTCTAAAATTTTCGATTTACCCAAATAATAACCACATTGAGCAAGAAAGACATTTAAATGCTTAAAATACCTCCAAAATAGTTCATGCCTGAATTGGGGAAAATAGAAAATTGCCATTGTTTTTTCTCAAATTTATTTTATTATTTTATTATTTTTTTCATTTTGAATTTTATTTTTAGTATTTTTTTAAAAATAAAATGCTTAGTCAACCCTATTATGAAAAACTAAATATTCGACACTAGTCCCCGACAACGATGCCGAAAACTTCATACAGCTGTAAGCGTACGGTGGCGTTGTAGCAAATCAAGGTCGATCCCACAAAGACCGGGTGAAACTACTGGGTTATAATCCCTCAAAATATGCTAAGCGAATCAAAAGTTGAGAATGAAATTTAACTAATATACTATCTAATCTAATGGATAAATAACCATCAAATTATACAAAACTAGCAATTTCGTAATCCACGCATCAACCAAGCAATTCTTCCATAACTGGTTGTTTCAAAACCGATAATCGAAGTACCACGACCCCTTTTCAAGGTGAAGTAAAATACCTAAATGAAATCAATCATCAATTTTCATAGACCACTCGATTAGTTTAGATTCATTAGGGAAACGATTATCAAATCAATGGTTTCCCAATCGGTAATTCCCTTTCAAGACATCACGCAATCAAGCCAAATCTTAGGATTCCAGTATGTGAGATTTCACCTTTCAGTCCCTCAGCAAAATTCCCATAACATGCAAGAAAGTAATCAAGTTTCTCACAAGATAATAAACTTCTAGAATTCAATAAAGCAATCCAACAATTCCAAAATACTCAAAGAGATGAACAACAAATTAAGAATTTAACTAGTATTTGCATAAATCCAAAATCAAAACAAAGTCGTAATCAAAATTACAAAACATAAATCTAAATTTGCAAAAGAGAAGAGAAAAGAAATGCTCAACCAAGATTGTGCTTGAACCGTCCTGCAAACCCAGGATGGAATCCTTGCAAATCTTTACTTCAACTCTCAATTGTCTCTAATCAAATCTACACTAATCTATATCCTAACTAATGGAATAAGAAGGAGAACAGAATGGATGAGGTGTGGCTCTTTTGCTATGAAAATATGGCCCTATTTATAGGAAAGCCCAATTAACATCAGCCACATCAAGAGAGAAAACGAGTAGGCCAGCTACTATGCTTCCACCACGGACCGTGGCATCTACCGCGGGCAGACCATGGTCCTGGCTGGGACTCAACTTTTCTGCCCTTCTCTTGCTCCACGGGCATTGCAACTCAGGGGCATCCATGGGTTCAAAATACACTTAACTAGGGTCAAAGTATGGACAAAAAGGTCTAGAATCCTACAAAACTTAGAAAAGAACCATAACCAGATGTAAAATGGGAAAAGGATTATAAATTATCACATAAAGCATATAATTTTCTCTAAAAATGCAGTAAAATGACCCTAAAATGATGTATATAATAGGCACTTATCACTAAGTCGTTCGTAACCCATGTCCGAGTGGGAGGAAGTTGATCCTTCTCAAACTAGAGTCCCTACAGAACTAAGTCTTAAGGAAGCCTGTGAACTAGGGACAAGGAATGCTATACTCCAACTCTCGATAGTTCATCCAGAACCTTATTGCCAGCTTTGCTGAGGTCCTAGCCAGGTTTAGGGAATGAGCCCAGCGAAAGTAGGAGGGTAAAGTGTGGTCAGCAAATGGATGCTTTAACTCTAGATAGCTCATCTTCATCCCAGGTTGAAAGTTCAGCTAGTGGGTGGAGAAGACCATTAAGAAATACTGAAGATGATCTAGGAGATATGAAATTTGATCCCCTTGAATTTTAGGGTACCTTGATTCTAGATGTATACCTAGTATGGATTCGGACTTTGGAGAGGTTCTTTGATTTCAAAGGTTATTCTGATGAAAAATCCTTTAAAGTGGCTATTCTTAAACTTAAAAAGCACCTATCTCCTTGGGATAAGAATACCAAAAAGCAAAAACCCAAGGAAGGGAAGTCCCGAATCACAACTTGGTCCAAGTTGAAGAAACTTATGCACAAGATGTTTTTTCCTGAGGGTTATAGGAAGGATCTCCACATTAGAGTGTCCTCCTTAATCCAAGGTTGAATGAATATGGAGTAATATATTAGGGAATTTAAGAAGCTCAAGATTAGACGTAGATTGATTGTAGAGCACGCAAAAGCTAAGGCTAGGTTCCTACAAGGACTACACCAAAGCATAGCTGAGAAGGTCGATCTACAACTATATTGGAGCTTTGAGGATGCTCGTAAACTGGCCATTGAGATGGAGTAGTATGCAAAGAAAAAAAAAGGGGACCACAAGCTCCTACTCACGACCTAACCACCCACATAAGCCCTATTCTACCACTAAACTTGAAACTCAGTGGAAAGAAGACTCCACTAGAGACAAAAGGTAAGGGCATTGCTAGAGTGTGCCCTAGGTAGCTTGATGGTAAGAGGTATTTCAAGTGTCCACAGTGCGACTACTTCTAAGTTGAATGTCTAAATAGGAGGGCTCTCACCATTAAATAGATTAAAGAGATTGACCAGACTATCTTTGAGCCAAGTGAAGAACAAATTACAAAAGAAGAAGAGGCCACCGTTTTAAGTCCTGAAGTTGGGTAGTTTTCGGTCCCCAAGAGAGGTCTACACCTCATGAAAAATCCAAATGAGGAAAGACAAAGGGAGCTCATCTTTCACTCATAGTGTGCAATTCAGGGAAATGTATGTAGTTTAATCGTTGGTGTAGGTAGTTGTACCAACGTTGCTTTATCCTTTATAGTTGACAAACTTATACTACCTACTGTTTCTCACCATGGACCATATTCCTCACAATAGCGCAAGAAAAGAAATGAAGTTAATGTAGCCAACAAGTTTTAATTGCATACAACATAGGTAACTTTGGAGATGAGGTGCTTTGTGATATATTACTTATGGATGGATATAATTTATTACTTAGGAGGCCATAGCAGTTTGACAAGGTGCTATTCGTAGTGGAGCATCAAACACTTGCACTTCTAAAGTCGAAAGTCTTGGTAGGGACCATCCTTTGCAACCTCTTAAAGTTCATCCACTAAGCCTATAGGAAACAACAAGCACCAAGTAGATAAAGGAAGTCCATGCCTTGTTCAGAAACATCCTGAACCAGCTCTATGATATTCTGCTGAGTTTATTCAAAACTTGGCCGGGATTTGTTTATCTTTTGGGCCAGCTACTACAGGCATTTTAAACTTCCTTAACCACTCTCCTTAATTTCAATGAGTTATCATTCGAGTAAAACAAGTTTCAAAGCATTCAAACATCAATCGGTTTGTCAACTACGATGTTCATTTGCGCAGTGTAGTCCTGACGGCAATCCAGTGCAGGCTAAACTGGAGGGGAATTGAGTTTATCAAACTAAGCAGAACTCCGAAGAAGCTTTGAGGCATGAAAGAGGACACAAAAATTTATCAAGTAAGCTGTAAAAAGTTCCCCTAAAGCATCCCATTGCGCTACTTTCACCTAGCTGAAAGTACAAAGAAATACTCTTTTCCCGGTTACATACTTGCCATAAGAAAGGGGTTTATTCTTGGATTTTTCACTCTTATAAATTGCTAATTTTGAATTGTATTTATGTAACAGGCTACTTTGTAATCTTAAATCCCCATTTACAAGAATCATTAGGCTTAATGAGGTGACCAAGTCAGCTTAGGATAGCTAGTTTGCACTTAGGAGGCTAATTTGATTTCGCAATTTCCCTAAGTGTAACTCTCGGCCTATGGCCAACCTTTAGGGGGTTTGAATGGCTATTAGGACTCCTATAATGCTAGCACCAAGTTTATTTTTTATGACTGAATTTGATGAATGAACATTGAGTTCGAAAACACTCAGTCTTAAACCCTACTATTATATCTTGAGCCTGGCAACTCAAGTGGTAATCTAGGTCTCTTTATCTCATTTAGTGGGTGATTTATGTAACCTAGATGATCTAAGGAGATTGCCCAGGTGCTAGCAGGGGTGGCTCTGCAAATTTTCTCTTATCTTCTCACTTGTTTATCTCAATTTGTGTGAGTTTACTTCCTTTCTGCCTGGATAGAACCATTCAGCCCATAACCCTCTCTTGTTTCCCAAGTTGTTTGAGTTTTTATTAAGGTTTGAATACATTAGAATGTATCAAAGCTTGGCTACCCTCTTGTGGTAGTAGCTTCATTACTAAAATAGAACCCTAGCCAAACACAAAAACCAGTCTAGAAAGAACCCTCTCCAAGCATGTTTTCTAACCTCACACCGAGGCAAGTGGATGAGCAAGCTTTAGAAGCAAAGGCCAAAATTGACGCATGAAACAAATATTTGGAATCTCAACTTGGCCAACTTATGCAAGAATGAAGGAGGAACTAGAGGAGTTCCAGAAGTTTAGGAAAACAAGAAGACCCGGATGAATTCGAGGGCGAAGAAAGAAACCTGGTTGAAGACTCAAGTGAAGATGAGTTTGTAAGGAGATCAAGGAGAAGGAGAGAAGCTACCATGACATCGAGGTTAACATTCTGAAATTTGAGGGCCAATTAGACCCGGGCTTATTCTTGGATTTGACTCAAACCATGGAAAGAGTCTTTGAGTTCAAACACATCCCAGACGAAAAGAAGGTAAAGCTTATTGCTTTAAAGCTTAGAAAGTATGCTTCTATTTGGCGGTCAAAGGTAGCTAGGATAGTTAGGAAGGGAAATGGAAAAATTAAGACTTGGCAGAAAACAAAAGCTAAACTTTAGTCCAAATTCGTTCCTCCCCACTATCTTTACGAAAATTTCTTTAGACTCTACCACCTTGAGCAAGGCTTTAAGAGTGTAAAGGACTACACTAGAGACATTGAACAACTCCATTTAAAGTGTGACTTAAAAGAGAGTGAATCACAAACCTTAATAAGATGCTTGTGTAGATTAGATGAGGAAATTGCTTATGTTGTGGAACTACACTTGTATGCTTCCTTGGATGAGCTACGCACCTTAGCTAGCAAAGTGCAGCTATAAAAGAAACTCAAAGGAAAGGGAATGGTTGCGAAGCCTAACTCATGGTCTTATACCTTTCAATAACATACCTATATCTCTCCCAAAACCACCTCAAACACAAACACAAGAACTCCCCAACCTATTGCCCCTCAAAAACTGTCCAAACCACTACCGAACCTTATGGAGAAATGGAGGTGTTTTAGGTTCCAAGGCTTCAAATAGATTGCATCCGAGTGTCCTAGCAAGAGAGTGGTGTCTTTTGGCCAAGTATCAAGCTTCCTTAGAGGAGCTAGAGGAAAAAGAATAGGAAGGAGAAAAGGAGACTTTCTTAAATGAAGCTCGAGAAGAAATTGAGGAGGGTCTGGATGAACGGGAAATGCTTGTGACTATGAGAGCATTAATCGGGATTGCTTGCCAAGAAGACTTGGAGTAAAGGGAGAACATCTTCTACATGAGGTGCACTGTGAATAGGAAGGTATGTTCTCTCATTATTGATGGAGGGTGTTATACTAATGTGGATTCCAAGACTATGGTGGAAAAGCTGAGGCTTGCAGTTTCACCTCATCCTAGTCCGTACACTATCTAATGGCTCATTTAAGGTAAGGGCGTGCATATCTCCTCTCGGCACTTGCTTACTTTATCCATTGGAAAGAATTATAAAGAAGAGCTATGTTGTGATATTGTGCCTATGGATGCTCACCATGTCCTTTTGGGGCAACCTGGGCTCTTTAATAGGAGAGTCATGCATTACGACCACTTGAATACCTACACCTTCCCCAAAAATCACAAGAAAATCACCCTTACACCTCTCAAACTTACCTCATAAAACAACCCCAAGAAACTCTAAAAATGGATATTGATAGGGTCGTAAGCACTCGATGGCGGTATAGCAAATCAAGGTTGTCTCCCCCAACTACTAGGTTGATCTATTGGGCTTTATCACCTCAAGATAGGCTAAGCAAATTAAAATTTGAGATTGAAACTAAATTAATTTGTTATTTAATCTACTGAATAAATAATCAAGGAATTATACAAAACTAGCAATCTCTCAATTCATATATCAATCAAGCATTTCTTCCTGAATAGATTATTTTAAAACCAACAATCGAAGAATCACAACCCTCTTTCAAGCTGAAGTGAAATACCTAAATCCAACTAATTGCCATTTCTTATTAGCGCTTGATTTGTTTAAGTTCGTTAAGCAGGCGATTATCATGTACATGACTTCTCAATCGGTGTGATTTTCCCAAGACTCTACTAAATTAAGTTAAATCCTATGGTCCTAGTATTGCACTTTACCTTTCAATTCCTCAACCAATACCCAATACATGGAAGAAAGTGATCAAATTCTTACAAGACAATAATCTTCTAAGATTAGATAAAACAATCCAATAATTCGAAAATACTCAAAGAAATGAATAGCAAATCAAGAATTTGACTAGTATTTGCATAAAACAAAAATGAAACAAAATCACTCTCGAAATTACAAAACATAAATCCAAAAATAAGAAAAGAGAAGAAAAGAGAAGAGAAGAGAAGAAAAATGCTCAGTCAAATGACGCGCTTGAATTTGTCAATTGGAAACCGGGGATGGAATCCTTGCAAATCTTCCCTTAAATTCACTCCCTCTTCCTCTGATGTAAATTCCTATCCAACTGGTGAAGTTGAAGAGAGGGAAATGGAGTGACGGGTGTGGAATGAGGCTAAAAACAGGCCTTTCTTAGCGAATATGCTACTACTCAAGCATAAAAGCCCGTTGGAAGTCGAAAAACTGCGAGAAATCATGGAATAATAACCATCTAGAAGTCGAACAGCAGTAAGAAAACATAACGATCCAGAGGACAGTGGTCTGCCACAAACCATGGCCATCACCATAGACGGTCTATGATAAGCTCTGCCTCGACATTCTTCGGTTCTTCTTTCTTTTCCATGGGCATGGAAACTTAGGGGCAACCGTGGGGAGTCAAAATACAATTAACTAGGGTCAAAACAAGGGTACAAACGTTCAAAAACCTGCAAAACACAAAAAAGAACCATACCTAAGTATAAAACTAGAAAAGAAGCATAAATTATAGCATAAATTATACAATTACCATAAAAACACAACAAAATGACCATAAAATAGGGTGTATTGTAAGCATTTATGAAGTTCCCCCATGCTTGAACTATTACTTGTCGTCAAGCAAACACTACAGAAGAACAACAAGGGGAGATGCATCTAGGACTCAAATATATAACATCCTCCTTAAAGTAGGTAATTCATGTCATATCAGAAGCAAGAGTGACAATCATCAGTAATCCTAAATAGTGTGCAACACATCTCAAAATTAGGAGGAGAAGGTTTTTGAAAAAGTACGGGACCATTAGCTCAATATCACATTTGATCAGCACCAAATAGCCACGAAGCACATCATGCCACCACATGGAATTGAATGGAGCGAAATGGACTAGTAGAACCTCAATTTTGGGAAATGTGAATCACTCCCACTCATTTCTTTGACATATGACATAGGTTCACTCAAAACTCATTCCAAAGATGCAATCTACCATATGCTTATAAAGACTCTCAAAATTCTCCACCACTAAAAATGCATTATGTACAAGACAATCAAAAGGACTTTACTAAGGTTATACTGTTGGCTTCAAGGGTTAAGGGAAAGGAATGGACTAACGAATTTGGGCAATGTGGAGCTATGTATATGTAGCCAAATGAGTAGGGAGCAACTAACAAAATGTCAAAAAGCTTGAAAATCACTAAAACTCCAAACCTCAAAATAAAATAAACTTACCCCAATAAATCATGTAGGAAATGAGTTCACAAAGAAGGAACTCAAGCTACTTAGATGCAATGCCAATCACTTATTCACTTTTTCCTTTGTTTTTTATTTTCTTTTTCTCCCCTTTTTTTAGCTTTTTTTACTTTATTTTTCCCTTTTTGTTCTCTTGTTTTTTTTCTTGTTGTGGAAAATGAAGTAAGAATTTCAATTATTAAAAGGCATATAACCAACAATTGTCAATTCACAATCTAATGCATATACACAACCTAAATAAGAGGGAAAGACAACTTAATGCTCAATAGCATCAACCCTTAACAAACCAACAAACCAAAGCCACCATAAACTCAAATACCCCAAAAACCACCAACTACATAAACGGGGTGATGCTCCGTAGACTTGGCTTAAAGGTTAGGAATATGTGTGTGGCCAAGGGTTAATATGAACGAATCACAACAAAGACAGATAAAAGAGCAAAGGGGCAAGCAAAGAGGAAAAACATGCAACACAAGGGTAGGCTATTTGGCGATATGGCTGAAATGTTTAACAACAAAGAATACCTCTATCATCTCATCAAACATGCACATGCTAATATGGTTTTGAACAAAAGTCTAGGCAAGTCCTAGAGATGCAACATGGAAGAGTCACACACATGAAAGAAACATGGGACTAAAAATAATAATTAGTCTAAATAGGGCTCAATGTCTCGGAGGTCATCTATCAAAGTCTCAATTGCCAATGACTCTACGGGATCACAAAGTGCTTAATCAAGCTAATGGTTAAAATAAGAAATTTGAACAAAACGTTCGCAAATTTTGGCACCAAAAGGAATTACACATCAAAAGTTACTCAAGCTCATGAAAGTTATTTTTTACTTTCAAAAGCATCATTGGGCGTTATCTCAAACCAATCCATACCATCCCTACATGCGATCCTATACGCAAACCTAAATTAACCTAAATGCAAAAGCACTAATGTGAACAAAAAGAAACCTAAAGCTATATACTCTAGCATGTATGCAATCTAACAGCTAAAATGAAAAACATGGAGCTACCCTTCCACCATGCTTAGATAGAGAATTATTATTCAAACGAAAGAAAGGAGGAGAAGGAAAGGGAAAAGAAAAGAGAACAATCTCACCAGGTTAGGTGTTGGGTGTTCCTAAGCTAAGGATTCCTCACAAATGGGCCAAATGAAGCATTAGCCATTCCGTCACAACTTCAAGGCTCGACTCATTAAGTCAGACGTCGTCAAGGCCGCAAAAGCTTGTCAAACAGTACAGTATGGGTCGCACAAGCCAGCTTGTAAAAGAGTATGAAGATTAATATAACAAAGAAAGTTAGTGCTCTCTTTAGTAAACTGAACGCCATAGAAAAATCAAAAGAGAAATCAAACAAATTATTCCACATGACTTTTGTACATGCCTCCACTAGGTACATGCAATATGTGTGAAGGAAGGCATTATACTCACCAGCGTAACCTAGGGACATAAAATTATCAACATTCCCAACAAGCATATTGCACATATTATCCTCATATCCCAAATCAATATTAGCATTAAAAATCTTAGGATTGTCATAGGGTAAATCGATTTAATACTCGGGGGAAGGAAAGGGTTGTAAATACATAGGTGATGGAAAGCTCATTGAACTAAAAACATACTCAAAAGAAATGAAAGCCAAGCTAGAATAAACGATATTCTAAGCTTGGGTTCAATGAAATCCGAAAGCTAAATGTAGGAAAGATAAAAACTAAACTCAAGCTAAACTTGAATTAAGATACATAATCAGCACTTATTCAAGCTTAAGACTCTACTTGAACACCACCTTACTTAGTCTAAGTAAGGATAAGCAAGTTAAGTATTTTAGTATCAAAGGTGCAATGCTCTCTTATTTCACATTCAAATTATGCAATCTGATTACAAAATGAACTTTCCCAGCCCTGATACACAAGCAAGCAAGCTGGTTCAGTAAAGGGAGTGAGGTCCCTTCAAGGTTAGGAAACCTCCTAAAATAGCTTAATGCATGGCTTAGCTTAATCTCCTAAATTAGTAAAAGATAAACTTTCTTAATCATTACCATTAAGCCAGCATATTGCTGATCATGTGTGGGAGAAAAGGAGAAAGCTATTTTGTTCCCCTTGTACTTTTCAATTAGCCAATGAGATCATTTCTACCTTTCCCTTCTTGTTTCTCATCTGCTCTTCCTTTGGCTGACTTGAAAGCTTCATGATTCTGTCTACACTCCCTTTAACTATGAAATCATGCTACTAGGACCTGATTGGACGTCTGCAAGAACATCAACCAGCAAACGCAACTATTGGCTTCTCCCGGTAGTTTGGAACCTGTTTCTGGACACCACATATCCCCTACAAAAAATGGGCATGATCTGGATTTCCTTACATGGGGGGAAACCTTAGGATGTCTCCTAACTCCTCCCAGTGGAAATTCAGGTTTATGACTTCATTTACTGGTCTAAAAGCTTTGGTGACCCAGACCGGTATGAACAAAGCTCTATTCAGCATTGCTTATAAAAATGACCTAGCTCTCCCATTTGTACTTAACTTAACTTTAATTTCTTGACTGAATCAGCTAGATAACATCTTAGGGAACCAAGATATGCAAACAAATTAGGGCAAGCCCTTATGGAGGTTTAAGTAATAAAGAACACAAAATCGGGCCTAAAATATAATTTGTACACGTTTGTTCCCATTTGATCTCCTTGAAAAATGTGGGTGATTCTACGGACCTTGGAGGCTGAATTGAGACTTACTAGACTAGTTTGAGCATCCTCATTGTCTTGGCTAGGTGGGACTCCATCATCCTCTCCTTGTTGAGAGGATTTGATCCTTAAATATGCTAGGTAGTCATTTGAAAGGTAGGGGCTCAAATATGCCACATTGAATGTGGATGAAACTCCAAAGTCTCTTGGTAAATCAACCTTGTATGCATTGTCATTTCCCCTTTCCAAAACCTCAAATGGACCTTCAGCTTCTGGCTGAAGCTTGGTCTTTCACTTGGAAGGAAAACGTTCCCTCCTTAGGTGTATCCATACGAGGTCTCTACGATGAAATGTCTTCTTTCTCCTATGCTTGTTAGCTTAAGATTGCTATGATCTATTTGTTTTCTCTATTATGCCCTTGACTAACTCATGGAGCTTCTGAATCTCTTTAACTCTAGCTGCAGCATCCGCACTTGGCTTTTGGTCTAAAGGCCATCGAGTTAGATTAAGTGGACTAAGGGGATCAATTCCATAGACCACCTTGAAACGGGATAGACTAGTAGCCTTACTAGGAGCCTTGTTATAAGCAAACTTAGCATGTGGCAAGAGAAAATCCCAAGCTTTGGCATGACGTTTAATCAAAGCTCTCTTGAGAGTTCCTAAGGTTCAATTAGTAACCCAGTTCGCCCATGAGTTCGTGCATAACAAATGGTCCCATATTTGAGTTTAATACCAAGTTTCCTCCCCAACTTAATGCAAAAGTAACTGAAAAATGTAGTATCCCCTTCGGAAACAATGGATCTACGAATACTGTGTAATCTAGTCATCTCTTTTAAGTAGAGCTCCGTGATGTGTGTAGCATCAATGGTCTTGTTAGATGGCATGAAATGGGCCATCTTAGAAAATCTATCCACCACCCCAAAGATAGAATCTTTGTTCCTTTGGGTTTTAGGAAAACCTAGAATGAAATCCATGCTTACATCCACCCAAGGGAGAGTAGGAACTGCAAGGGGTGTGTATAAGCCAAGGGGAAGGGAAGGGCTTTTAGCAATTTAGCATGTACTGCATCTTCTCAAGATGTCTAGAACATCCTTTTGCATTCTGTGTCATTAATAGTGTTCCCCTAACATGGTTAAGGTCTTGGATTCTCTATAATGACTAGCAAAAGAACCACCATGCACCTCCCTAATCAAAAGCCCACAGGTGTTACACTTTGGTACACACAAGCGTGTACCCTTAAATAGAAAGCCCTCTTAGACTAAGAAATCTCCTTTGGGGTGCTTTTGGCATGCAGAAAAAAATGTTGCAAAGTCTTCATCATCAGCGCATAAACATTTTAGATGCTCAAAATCAAGTATACAAGCATCTAATCGAAATAGGAGTACATTCCTCCTAGATAATGCACTGGCACCTTCATTGTGTTTCCCGGATTTGTGCTCGATTGTAAAGTGAAATGTGTAACGCCCCCAAAATGCTAATGACATGATTTATGGAAAGCTGCAACAGAAGACTTAATAATAAAAGCCACTACCGCCGTCCTGATAAGGACAAGGCTCACTGCAATCATTTAATCTTACAACCCATGTTCACAATCATAATATCTATTAAACTGAAACACTTCAAGACCAAACTCCATAATAGTTCAACTTCAATACATTCGACTTAATCTTACCATGTGCTAACTTGCACTCCACACTTAACAAATATATTGAATATAGACCCAACTTGATGCTGAGGTCGATCCCAACATTCATGCTATGCTGAATCCAATGTGAGCATCTGTTGACTTCCAAAAGGGATTGCTAAATGGAGAAACATGTGATACTTCATCACCTAAAATGAAAAACATGTAAACAATTTGAAAATGTAAGCTAAAACTCAGTACATGCATTCCTGTATTGTAAAATGAGCGTCGAAACACTGTTGATGGGTGCCCGCCCTTGTAATTTATTTAGTTCGCAATAACAATGAAAATGAAAGTAATATGAAAGAAAATTGCTCATTATTATCTGGATGTGAACCCCTTGCAATGATATGATCTACACATAGGTGTACACTTGCCAATTCGATCAAGAGTTGGCCTGAAGTCGCGCGGATTAATGATTCACAGATGCCTTATAGATGATAACTGATGGGGTCACAAGTTAAATGGAAAATTACTGTATAAACTAATTTATTAATAAACTCATAAAGAGTTGTAACTTGATAAATATGTTCTGCTTTCCGAAGATACAGGCAATGGACGTACCTTGAATCTTTAAAAAAAATGTCATCTGACTTGGTAAATGTCATCTATTTCATCATTGTCATTTGACTTGATAAATATATTCTGACTTGATAACACTTATGCATAATGGGGAATGATAACTAGGCCTTGATTCTATTCAGAAATGGCATTGTAGGTATGTATAGTCAGTAAGTGATCCTTAGTCACATAATTGAGTGAGTATGTGTGATAGAAGTTGAGTAATTAAATGAATGCATAACTTGGGTATTCCAATATAACTTCAAACTGAGTTAGTAAAAGTAATTAAATCCGATATAAAGTAAATGAAAGCAAAGTAGAACACAATCAGATAAATAAGATTACAAATGAAAAGGCGTTGATGGTGACAAATGAGGGCGTTGATGGTGACAAATGAGGGAGTGGTTGTGGCCTTTTGTAAGATAGGTTGCTGATACGGGTTTAAGGCTCGCTGATGTATATCTTAGCTCACGATAAAATAAATTTGATACATTCTGAATTGAGTAAGTAATAACGGGTTGAGGCCAAGAGAGATATACCTTGGCTCAAAATAGTGTAAACTGTGACAACTTGGTCCAGTAAATATGGTTTCTGAGTCACAATTCTCCTCACTTCTCATATTTCATTCATAAATCCAATAGATATAGAATTGCACCCCAAATGAGTCATTGAACTCAATAGAAGCTGTTAAGCTCACTAAATTTGGTATTTTCTTTCTAAAATCCATAATTGATTCAAAACTCATAAACAAGCACCCAAATTGTATACTTGTGTTCTTCTTTCTCATTAATCAAGCTAAAAGCTCCATCAAAGTCGATGAACATTCATTACCCCCTTAAATGACCATACTTGGGGCAAAATACACAAAATGAGTGCATGATCAATCTCACTCAACATTTATTATTGCTCTTTACACAATTACTCAAAATTTTTTGAAGAATCACCAATCTCAAAATACTCAACCAAAATTCATGAAATCTTATAGGAAATTCGAAAATAATATTGACAATCTACAGTAAAATTTCCAAAATTTTCCTCCATTTATACACTACACAGAAATTGCAACAACAATCTAATTTGCACCAAAGCAAGTTAGTTCACATCAAAACTTCAAAACTTTCACCCTTGTCCTCAAATGGAGACCTAAAATCCCAACATCAGAAGAATAAAAAGTCCCAAAAGACATTCATTTACAACACAGAACATGATTCTCACAATAGGGTTCCCAAAATGGGACTAAAACACAAGTGTGTCAGTTTTGGGTGAACCTGCGCAATTCTAGCGAAAGAGCCACAACTTTGTGCACAAAACTCGAATTAAGGCAATTTAAAAGGCATTTGAAAGATAACACATTGATCTAGCTCCTTATTAAATTATTAATTTTTGCACGAGCCAAGCATTACAAGTTTTTCCCGGAACGGACCCCTGTTTTCGACCTCTTCACAGCTTGCTGCCTACTTTATTATCCTCCTTTTTTGCATAATTACCCTCTAAAACCACTTGTTGAAATTACCACACCATGGGGTGACCCTCAACATCACTTGAGATAGCCACAGTCCACAATTTGTACTTCGTAATCAACTAAGATTCATTTCCAATCCAATAACATACCCAACATCATAAATCACCTCATGTGATCCAAATGAACATATTTAATACAAAAACTCACTTAAATCATGAAAGCCCTAATTCCTGCTCATTCAAGTGAACATCCAAATAACCATAATTGGCTTCAAAATGATTATTTAACATCATATTTTTCATAATTTATAACACAAATCATGACAAGATACATAAACAAGCTCAAACTCATACTTGCTTAACTTGAAGTCACTTGATCATGTTCTTGATCAAATGCCCACAACTCAAAACATTTCAAAACTCAATAAAAATTGCATAATGACTATCAATTTGATCATGCAAACAATAATCATAACTAAATAATCCCAAAAACACAAAATAGAATAAGTTAGCGTTTGGGTATACCTTACTTTAGGCTTGAATTAGAGGGAGGAAGGGGCTGTATTGAGTGATTTTGGCGGCTGGACAAGATAGCTGGTAGCAAGGGGAAGTTGGGGCAGCCAGGAGGTGCCTGGAAACAACCAAAAATGACGGCACAATAAACAGTAGCTGCTCCCCTATTTTCTGCAGAAAGAGGGTGAGGTAGAGAGAGATAATGGACAGTTGGATCTTGTTATTTTTTCTGAATTTTTGTGTGCAAAAATGGAAAATTAATAGCCAGATATGGCTGCATATTTTCAACCTAAAAGGTAGCCTTTTGCTAATTAAAACTAGGTGCTAAAATGAGCAATTAATGAAATAACAAAGTTAGTCACGTTTTGGGTTTTTGTTTTGGGCCCAACATGCTAAGTTCGGGCTTCAAAAACTATTCGAAGTGTTGGGAAAATTTCGTATTATTTGGTATTAAAGTTTACCTAAGGTAAGAAAATAATTGGTCACTAAATTATACTTATCGAGGTGTAATATCGATTCAACTGATATTTAATCAATAAATGAAACTTAAGTTAACAATGAATGAAACTTGAATTTCAAAGTGGGACCCAAATAAAATATCCTCCAACAAGGATGATTAAATACGATAAATGAAAGTGGAAAATTTAAATAACATAAGGTAATTCGGTAAATATATAAATTTAGTGTAATTGATTTAATAAACATGATTTGGCTAAACAAATAACCATGAGTAATTAAATCAATAAATATGATTAATTAAATGATTAAATATGACTAATTAAATAAATAAATATGATTCAAATAAATATATATGGGTTAGGTTTGGGTTAGTACAGCCTCCCCCCCTTAAGCAGTTTCATCCTCGAAACTTATGATGTTTGTTCATATATGCAATGCCACCTCAAGAACAGATCGTTGGTATTCACTACTTCCCTTCCAAAAGGTATGATTAGCCCAAAGTGCATAGCTGCGTAACTCTGCGATCGAGTATCGAGATCCTCAGTGACTTCATTGGCTTGATTACTTTGGTTCAAAATTGATATTCTCTTCAAAAGAAAATTTGTTACTGCAAAAGCGATACTCTACTCTACTAGTTCTCTGTTTTGACCACTAATAAATATGAAAACCATTGCATTTTCTAATAAGTACTCTGATACTGACTTGTAAAGTCGAATGTAACGATGACTCAAATATCTTTGATATCCAGTCTCTTGGCACCCTTGACTAGAGAAGCCCTTTGGAATACTTATATCTCATCTGAACTTTGATTGTCTGTTTCTGTGGTCAAAATGACCATATGACTCTTATGTAATCCTTGTGTCACCTTAGCGTGTACTTGAACTGTCTCATTATTCTCGATACTTCTCCTAGCTTACTCTAATATCGCTAGACAGTGTTTGAGATTATGCCCTTATCAAAAAGTCCTCATTGGATGTTCTTAATGCACCACATCATCTTCCCTCATCAAACTAGTTTAAGATCTGCTCTAAGTCCAAATTAAACGCTAGAATAAACATGGTCAGAGATAAAAATGATGGAATTGCTAGTCAAGTGAGTCATTAAGAACGAAAGAAATAAACAATGAGACTAGAAAAGATTTATGAAGGAGGGATTAACATGGGTTGGTTACAATAAAGATAAGCATAAGTGTATTATGAATTGTGAAATATAATGTCACAAGAATTGTTGTTTATAAATATGGATCATAAAGGGTCCAATAAATAATCACCCAAGGAGAAAGATGGTCTGGTTATACATGGGTTTAACTGATGAATTGGAAACAAGATGACAAGCAATTGAGCTTCAACTAGGTGACTTTCTATCCACAAGCAACGAGATAAGTGCAATAGATATATGGGACAAGAAATGTGCAATAAATAGATAGATAGATTGGGTAAACAAAGTGCAATAGATAGGAAAATGGATTAGACAAGCAAAGTGTAATGGATAGATAAATGGATTGGACAAGCAAAGTGCCAATGGAGATACATAGATTGAGCAAGCTAGGAACATGCCTTTGCTGATATGAAGCCAATTCAAGTACAACAATAAGATCACATAGAGAATGCGAAAGTTTATTTATCACAATATAAGATATATGTGTAGAAGTTGAAGTTAAAAATAATGAGAGCCAAGGGATTATGACAATCGCAATCAGCCTCCCCAAAGAGAGTTGAATTACATTATGAGTTCAAAACAAGTTGTACGAGCTTATCATTATGAATAAATGAGAAGTACGGTAGATGTGTGAATTGGCTCTCAGCGGAATGAACTATAACTCATGATCATGAAATAAATATGGTGCAGGTTGAGAGCACTAGAATGTTGATAACCATATAAGGTCGAACAAAAACGTATTGCACTTTTAACAATGGGTTTGCAAGGACATGGCCGATCGCGCTAATAGGAAATATCGGGTTGAAATGGAAGGGAGATTAAACAATATTGGATAGTATCAAGTTTTGAAGGTGAGACAAGCAAACAATTTCAAGTATTACTATAAAAGGGCATTCTTGCAAAAGATAAACTGTGGTTACATGGTTTAGGAGTGATATCCGAAACTCAAATCATTCCTGACAAAGACTTCTATTGTTAGCAGTTAATCCCATAAATAATTTATTTAAGGTATAAGGCACTTTTTTTTATAGTGATCTTGTTCAACTCTTACGTAGCACACAACCATAAGGTTTTGCCTTCCTTCTTCGCACATATAAAACAAGGGTTTCCCACGGTGACACACTCAATCAAATAACTCCCTTCTATAACAACTCATCTCACTAAATCTTTAGTTCTTTGAACTCTGTTGGGGGTCATATGATAGAGGCTTTGAAAATGGATTGAGCACTTAGAACTAGGTCGATTTGAAGATCAATGTTTCTTAGGGGAAAACAGTCCTGAAAGTCCTCAGATGAAACATCTCGAAATTCACAAATGGTAGTTATGGATATGTATATACCGAGTGTGGTTGGCATATCACTAATATTCAATGCATTACTAACACGACAAGTCACTTGCTTACACAGTGTAATTAGGGAAAAAATAGGGTTTTTCTTTCCTCGATCCATAGAAACACATGTCTAGTCTTTCCTCATTTCTCAAACTAGCCTTAAGATCTTTACAAGTCATCCTTTATAAGTACATGATCAATTCATCCCTATAATGATAACAAGGTCTGCTAATGAAACTAGATTGAAAGCCTAATGAATATGGTTCCAGCAATACTAATAGAGGCATATTTATAAAAGATAACGCATTCAACTGCTTACTGGCCTCAGTAAATTTAAAAGACATGGGGATGATATAAAGTGTAAAGAGAGGTAACAACACCATGAACTCTTGCAAAGATATTTCTTTATTGGTTATAAAGGACAAGCGTGTAAGCTGAGTGAATGAAAAGGATGAAGATTCATAATGAAAGAGGTAAGGCATATAATGACCTGCATATACGAGACATATAGTTTATTCATGATAGTCATGATAGTAAAGTAAATGAACGATGTTATGAAGTTGAGAGGGTGTATTAAGTACTGAAGGTGAAGAAATCTAATAGATTACCAAAGAGGCATTTGAAAATTCATACGATACCTATATGTGAGTAAATTGATGAAGATGAGGGTCCACGCCACTCGAAGGGAAATTTTATTCATTTGGTGTTTAAAAGGCCAATACGTCAAGATGAAGGAGTCATTCTTATGACTGAACATGATGGCATCCATCAATAACACATTCTACAGTAAGTGGAAGTCTTGGGTAGGCATATAAACTCCAAAACTGCTGCCAAATGGAAATAGCACAAATCGTTGTTTGTCATTAATAAGATAGGCTGTACTAGTAAAGAAAGGATTGTCAAAATAACTTGAGTAACGACATACAATCATGGCCATAGAGTAGTATGCCAACATGATGTTACGATGCTATAGAAACAAGAACAATATGGATCCATGAAATTGCTGAAAAGGCACTCAATGACTGGGTCTGAAGCAATCAAAGGCTTTGCAAGCAACAAATGAATAGTACCCAAATGGAAGCAAGGAGTTAAAGTTGGTGACAGTAAAAATATGAACATAGGAATGCTTACGAAGAACTGTAAATCACACAGTAATGCATACCGGGGATCATTATAGGCTCCATTATCGAAATAGAGAATCAAACGACTATGATTATCAGGGCTTGAATCACCTATAGGAAAGGTTGCTCAAATGTGTTTAAAGGATTCCCCACAGACCACATATGAGATTTTTCATAAAAACTCTATTACAAATCCAGAGAGTGTTAGTGGCAAAGAAATGATGCCTTTGAATAATTCAAGGTAAGTAGGGCAGAAACAAGTCAGTGATAGGAAGCAATGGGAGCATTGCTGATGTAAGGTCCGAAGGTCGAGAATGGAAGCTTAATCTTACTCGTATCAACCATATAGTGCCAAGTAGTACACCGCAAGCTACTGAACTACCATCACAGGATTCCCTACAGTAATTCCATCTCATACTGATTCAGCCCAAAGATATACCAAGTTGTAAATGGAATTCTTGCAATAGGTTTTGAACATCACTATACTAATATCATGCAAGTTCATACACCTCAATGAAACTCTCAAATTATGGAGTGAAACGGACAGAGTTCCACCGAAAACCTTGCTAAAACCCATGCTTAAAGCCCTATAATAGATACCTGAAATGGAGAGAAACACTTCAATAGCTAAACTGTTACATGCCGAAGCTCATAACTCAATGGGTCACACACTCGGAGTGCACGATTGAAAAAATTTAAACAAATTAGAGAAATAAAACATACAATACAACTCCTAGATAAATGACAGTATGCCTCACTAACAGGTGACCCAAACGGTTCCACACTCCACTTGGCTAATGCTAGAATCTCAGGATATTACCAAATGATTGAGTCACCCAAATGGAAATGGTTCCTCCATATGTGCCCATACATATGAACTTACACTCAATAGCTCATGTAAGTAGTGCAACATAACTCATACACACCTTGATAGCTAACTCATAAACAGTAGATAGCTCACAGTGGCCCTTAAGACCTTAGCTTTGATACCAAATCTATAATGTCCCGAAAATGCTAATGACATGATTTACAAAAAACTGCAGTTGAAGACTTAATAATAAAAGGCGCTACTGGCATCCTGATAAGGACAAGGCTCAGTAAAACCATTTAATCTTGTAACTCTTGTTCATAATCACAATATCTATTAAACTAAAACACTTCAAGACTAAACTCCATAACAGTTCAACTTCAATACAATCAACTTAATCATACAATGTGCTAACTCGCACTCCACACTACACAAGTATATCGAATATAGACCAAACTTGACCCTAAGGTCGATCCCAACATTCATGCTATGCTGAATCCACTGTGAGCATTTGTTGACTTCCAAAAGGGCTTACTAAATGGAGAAACACGTGATACTTCATCACCTAAAATGGAAAACATGAAAACAATTCGAAAATGTGAGCTACAACTCAGTACATGCATTCCTGTAATGTGAAATGAGCGTGGAAACACTGATGTTGGGTGCTCGTCTTTACAATTCATTTAGTTCGCAATAACAATGAAAATTAAAGTAATAAGAAATTGAATTACTTATTATTATCTGGATATGAACCCCTTGCAATGATATGATTTGTCCATAGATGTACACCTATCAATCCAATCAAGAGTTGGCTGATGCTGTGCGGGTAAATGATGTGCTGACGTCCTATAGATGATAACTGATAGGGTCACAAGTTAAATGTCAAATCACTGTACAAACTGATTCAATGATAAACTCATTAAGAGTTGTAACTTGATAAGCATGTTCTGCTTTCTAAAGTTACAGGCAATGGACGTACCTTGAGTCTTCAAAAAAAATGTCATCTGACTTGATAAATATCATTTGTTTTAGAAATGTCATCTGACTTGATAAATATGTTCTGACTTGATAACACTTATGCATAACAGGGAATGATAACTAGGCCTCAATTCTATTGCATAAATGTCATTGTCGGTATGTGTAGTTAGTAAATGATCCTTACTCATATAATTGAGTAAGTATGTCTAATAGAAATTGAGTAATTAAATAGTATAGATAACTTGGGTATTCCAATATAACTTCAAACTAAATTATTAAAAGTAATCAAATCCGATACAAAGTAAATAAAAGTAAAATAGATCACAACAAGATTACAAATGAAAAGGCCTTGAAGGTGACAAATCAGAAAGTGGTTGTGGCCTTTTCTAAGATAGGTTGCTGATATGGGTTTAAGGCTCGCTGGTGTATAGCTTGGTTCAAGATAACTGCTAGTACACTAGATTGGCTTGATAAATACATGTGATACATTCTGAATTGAGTAAGTAATAAAGGTTTGAGGTCAAGAGAGATATATCTTGGTTCAAAATAGTATAAACTGTAATAACTTGGTCTGATAAATATAATTTCTGAGTCACTACTCTCCCTACTTCTAATATTTCATTCATAAGTCCATTAGATATAGAATCCCCCCCCCCCATTGAAGCATTGAACTCAATAGAAGATATTAAGCTCACTAAACTTTGTATTTTCTTTGTAAAATCCATAATAGATTCAAAGCTCATAAACAAGCTCTCAAATTGTATACTTGTCTTCTTCTTTTCATTATTCAAGCCAAAAGCTCCATGAAAGTCCACAAATATTCATTTCCCCTTAAATGACCTTACTTGGCCCAAAATACATAAAATGAGTGCATGATCAATCTCGTTCAATCTTTATTATTACTCTTTATACAATTACTCAAAATGCTTTCAAAAATCACCAAAGTCAAAATACCCATCCAAAATTCATGAAATCAAATAAAAAATTCGGAAACAGTGTGGCAAGTCTACAGTAAAAGTTTCAGAATTTTCCTCCAAGTATACGTTGCACAGAAATTGCAATAACAACCCAATTTACACCGAAGCAGGTCAGTTCACTTCAAAAATTCATAACTTTCACCCTTGACCTCAAATAGAGACCTAAAATCCCAACATGAAAAGATTAAGAAGTCCCGAAAAATTTCATTTGCAACACAAAGCGTGATTCCCATGATAGGGTTCCCAAAATGGGGCTAAAACACAAGTGTGTCAATTTTGGGCGAAACTTCGTAATTCTAACAAAACAACCACAACTTTGTCCACAAAACTTGGATTTAGGCGATTCAAAAGGAATTTATAATTTTTGGACAAGCCAATCGTTACCAGTTTTTTCCAAAACAAACCCCTATTCTCAGGCACTTCACAGCTTGCTACCTACTTTGTTGTCCTCCTTTTATGCATAATTACCCTCTAAAATACTTGTTGAAATTACAAAACCATGGGGTGACCGTCAACATCACTGTTGACATCCACAATCAACAACTTTTACTTCATAGTCAACCAAGATTCATTTTCAATCGAATAACATATCCAACATCATAAATCACCTCATATTATCCAAATGAACATATTTAATACAAAACTCACTTAAATCAAGCATGATCATGAATGCCCTAATTCTTGCTCATTCAAGTGAACATCCAAATAACCATAATTGGCTTCAAAATGATCGTCCAACATCATATTTTTCATGATTTATAACATAAATCACAATAAGATACATAAACAAGCCCAAACTCATACTTGCTTAATTTCAAGTCACTTGATCATGTTCTTGATCAAATACCCATAACTTCAAACATCTCCAAACTCAACAAAACTTGCATAATAACTATCAACCTGATCATATAAACAATTATCATAACTAAGACAATCCCAAAAACTCAGAATAGAACAAGTTAGAGTTTGGGTATACTTTACCTCAGGCTTGACTTAGAGGGAGGGGGGCTATTTTGAGAGATTTTGATGGTTGGACATGATAGCTCGTAGCAAGGGGAGGTTGGGGCAGCCAGAAGGTGACACAAAAAGTGGCCAGAAACCACCAAAAATGGCGGCACAACAGGCAACTACTACTGCCCTTGTTTTCTGTAGAAAGTGGGTGAAGTAAAGAGAGAAAGTGGAGAGTTGGGTCTTGTTATTTTTGCAAAATTTTTGTGTGTAAAAATTGTCGATTAATAGCCACATATGATTGCAAATTTTCAACCCAAAAAGTAGCTTTTTGCTACCTAAAATTAGGTGCTAAAATGAACTATTAGTGAAATAACAAAGTTAGCAAGGTTTTGGGCTTTTGTATTGGGCCCAACAAGCTATGTTCGGGCTGGAAATATTATTCGAAGTGTTGGAAAAATTTTGTATTACTCGGTATTAAAGTTTACCGAAGGTAAGAAAATAATTAGTCACTAAATTATACTTACTGAGGCCTAATATCGATTTGCCTGATATTTAATCAATACGAAATTTGAATTAACAATCAATGAAACTTGAATTTCAAAGTGGGGCCCAAATGAAATATCTCCCAACCATGATGATTAAATACGATAAATGAAAGTGAAAAATTTAAATGACATAAGGTAATTTAGTAAATGTATAAATTGAGCGTAATTGAATTAATAAACATGATTTGGTTAAACAAAGAACTATGAGTGATTAAATCAATAAACATGATTAATCAAATGAATAAACATGATTAATTAAATAAATAAATATGATTTAAATAAATATACATGGGCTACAATCGGGTTATTACAAAATGACTAGAGATACTCAACCCATTTAGCATGGCGCGATTTTTACTTTTGTTGGCCTTGAATATACTTCAAAGCCTCGTGATCAAAATGTATAATGAACTCACTAGCGATGAGATAATGTAATGCTCCGACCCCTCTCGGTTGCAGGTCTTACCAATAACAACTTCAAGGATCATCGATCGGCCCCACAAATGATGGAGTCCCCACCACCACTGCTAAGGAAGAAGGTCCAACAACTTGCTCAAGGTCCATTTCACACTCCAAGTTGCGAACATTGCTTCAAAATGGCCATGATGTTCAACGAGGTGTTCACGGGCCAACACCCTCAAAACTGCCCGATTTTGTCAATCTCATCACTTAGGCCTAACCGTGGCTTAAGTCATGAATTTTTGCATTTTTGGAATCCTCAGGAAGTCTTCAATCAAGTCCAAGCATTGATTTCAAATCATGCACAAAAGTGGATGAAGAATCAAGGAGTTTTTTCCAACCGGTCCAAGTTGCCCTCTAAATGCACGGTTAAAAGTTTGTGTTTGATTACGCCACTTAAACACATCCTAACCTTGATTTCTTAGTGGGGGGGGGGGATTTAAACAAAAATAAACCCCCCCCCATGTTTAAAATCCAAATCATGACCACTTTTGCTGCGCTAAATTATTACCCCAAAACCAGCCAGCCACGGGTTGAACCCGATTCAAGTGAACCGGTTTATTCCTTCATCAAAACAGCCGGCCACTTGCATTTCCTTGCTAGATTAGCACACTTCCCAAGCCTAGCACACGACTCAAGGATGCCTTGGATTGGTGGATGCATGGGAAAGAGCAACCAATAGAAGCAAAGCTAGAGATATCTTGTCTCTCTTCTCTCATTGGCTAGCAGAAAAGTGGCCAAGGATTTCGACTGCCCACATGCATTCTAGCTTCATTTTCAGCTTGTATTATGTCTAAGCATGGGTGTAATTGATGTATAATTGGCTTAGACAAGTTTAGATTCATGATTTGATGTATCAGTTTAAGTTAAGCATGTTTGTAATTTGTTTAGTGCAAACCGGTTGTAATTAAGCATTTAACACTTTTCCTCCCTAGTAAGGAAAGGGGAACGCGTACTTGCTAGTTAGCTAGGCCATTTTGCTGCATACAAAAGCCTATCACACGGCCATAGCAAGAACATAACTTTCTTTGAATGAAAATTGAGTTTGAGAGCAATTGTTTTCTTCTTTCTAAATCCTTGCTTGCTTATCTTAGTTTAGGCCAAACTAAGTGGTGTTCAAGTGAGTCTTAATCTTGATTAAGTGGTGTTTCTGTATCTTAATCAAGCTTAAGGGCCCTAACCTCCAAGGTTGGTGGTGGTTCTATATCCAATCTAGAGTTTAGTTCTATCTTGGTCTAGTTTGCATCCCACGGATTCTAAGTGAAGTTATTATCTTGAGTTCTTAAGTTAATCACTTCCACTTAGCGTATCTTTCATATTCCCTCATTCTCCCACTTTAAACACTTGCATTTCCATCTTATTCCACGGCTTATACATCCCCAAAAGGGTTAGAATCAAAGCTAGCAACAAGAACCTCCAAATCGTGCTTTGCTTGCATTTTCTAGCTTCCGTGGACAGCAAAGTGGCACGGTGTGGCCGTGCACCTAGGCACAACCGTGCCACCCTTGGCCGTGACTAAGGCTTGGTTTTTGACTCCCCTTTGATGTGTGCTGGCTTGGGTTGTGTTTCCCTTGACACATACATCAACAAATTACCACAAGTCTTTCCGGAGTGCTTCATCGTCGCTCACACGCTGCCTGGGAAAGTTCCCAGGAGGTCACCCATCCCATGATTGCTCGCCAGTTTTGAAGAGTGGGCTTCCCGGAAAGAAAGATGTACCTTTTATGATATCAGTAGTCACTTCGATCCTTTTAAGCCACACTCGGGGAGTTATAATCACCCCCACTTGAAGCGCACAACATCCTCATTGTACCTCACTAACCAACCGACTTACGAGTCCTCTTGACCGATGGTCCACACCCAGTATCTTTGCCCCACTAGGTGACTGTCCATGGGCTCTCCATCCACTGGCGCAGCTTACGATCGTGGGTCGGGTCTAATACCATCTGTAATGCCCCGACGCCTCTTGGTCGCAGGTCTTGCCAATAACAGCTTCAAGGCTCGTCGACTGGCCCCACAAATCACTACAGGTCTTTCCGACGTGCTTCGTCTTCGCTCACACGCTGCCTGGGAAACTTCTTAGGAGGTCACCCATCCTAGGATTGCTCCCCAGCAAGCACGCTTTACTGTGGAGTTCTGAAGAGTGGGCTTCCCGAAAAGAAAGGTGGACCTTTTATGATATAAGTAGTCACTTTGATCCTTTTAAGCCACACTCGGGGTGTTACGGATAATGACTCCAGTGCTCAAGACAACGCACAATCACATAAAACTCCTTATCCTAGGTGGAATACGTTCATCTCGAATCACACAGCTTCTCACTAAAAAAGGCCAAAGGTTTACCTTCTTAAGTAAGAACACCACCTATGCCAACACCAGATGCATCATAGTCAACTTTAAAGATTTTCTCAAAGCATGGCAAGGCAAGAACAACTTCTTGAGTTAGTCTTCTCGTCACTTCCTCAAAGGCAGATTGGGCTTTAAACGTCCATTTTAATGATGTACCCTTAATCACCTCAGTCATGGGAGCCATAATGGTGCTAAAGTTTCATATAAGCCTTCTGTAACAACAAGCAAGGTTATGGAAACATTGCACATCATGTATGCTTTATGGGATAGGCCAAGTCCGAATAGCCTTTGATGTGCTCTCATTTGCCTTGATACCTTCATCAGAAACAATATAACACAAGAATGTTACCATATGAGTGAAGAAGGTGCATTTGTTAAGGTTACCAAACAATTTCTCACATTCAAGAACAAGCATGATCTATGTCGGATGATGTTGGTGCTCCGGCTCACTCTTAGAATAGATCAGAATATCATCGAAGTATAAAACCATAAATTTCCCAATGTATGACCTAAATACTTCATTCATTGGCGTCATGAATGTACTAGGAGCATTAGAAAGATGAAATGGCATAACTAGCGACTCATACAACCCTCCTTTAGCCTTGAAAGTCATTTTTCATTCATCTCCCTCTCGGATTTTGATTTGCTACTATTCACTTCGAAGATCTATCTTTGAAAACACTTGTGAGCCATGTAGCTCAACTAGCATGTCCTCAAATCTATGTATGGGATAGTTGTACTTGATTCTGATCTCGTTAATGGCTCTGGTATCCACACATATATGCATTCTGTCATCGTTCTTATGAACTAATAAAGCAGCTACGACACAAGGGCTTAAGGACTCATGTACAAGCCCCTTGGACCTTAGTTCCTCAACTTGCCTTTGGATCTCTATGGTTTCCTTAGGATTCATCCTATATGCTCGCTTGTTTGGAAGGATAGAACCTGGAATGAGGTCTACATGGTGCTGGATATCTCTTCCAGGAGGCAGACCCTTAGGCATCTCCTAAGGAAATAAGTGGCATCATTGGTGGAGTATGGATATGACAATGGGGTGGCTTTGTAAAGGACTTTTTTGTTCCTCTTGAACATTCAATATCCACTCCTTAAAAGCTTTAAACTCATGATATGAGGCCTTCAAAGGTGGCTCAGTAAAAGTGAGAAGCAAATCAAAATGGAAAGCTGACTGAAATAAACTCACACTGAAAAGAAATGAAAGCCAAGAAAGAACAAATGGTATTCTAAGCTTTAATTCAATAAAAAAAAAAACGAAAGCTAAATGTGGGAAGGATGGAAACTAAACTCAATGTTTGGATATAGAAAAACCACCAAGCTTAAGCTTAGGGCCCTTAAACTTCAATTAAGATACAGAATCACCACTGAATCAAGCTTAAGATTACTTAAACACCACGTTAATCAACCTAAGTATTTCGGTTTCAAAGGACACCACCTTACTCAACCTACTTAAACACCACCTTACTCAACCTAAGACTCTACCTAAGTAAGGAAAAGCAAGTTAAGTATTTCGATTTCAAAGGAGCAATGTTGTCTTCTTTCTCATTCAAAGTATGCAATCTAATTACAAAATCAACTTTCCCAGCCCTTATACACAAGCAAGCAAGCTCGCTAAGTAAAGGGAGTGAGGTTTCTCCAAGGTTAGGAAACTTCCTAAACTAGCTTCATACCTAACTTAGCTTAATCTCCTAAATTAGTAAAACATAAACTTGCTTAATCATTCTAATTACGACCCTTGAGCTTAGTTAATCATGTGATTAAGCTTAAACTGAATGTCTAATAAGCAATTAAGCAAGTATACAACTGATGATGTGTGACAAGAAAGGAGAAAGCTGTTTTGTTCCCTTTCTACTTTTCGGCTAACCAATTAGATCATTTCTTCCTTTCCCTTCTTGTTTCTTATTTGCTCTTCTCTTAGCTGACTTGAAAGGCTCGCGATTGTATCTAAACACCCTTTAACAACCAAATCATGCTGCTAGGACTAGATTGGACGGTTGGTGATAGGCCCGCAAGGACACAGTGGTGTTGTAGCAAATCAAGGTTGATCCCACAGACACTAGGTTGATTTATCAAGCCATATTCCCTCAAGATATGCTAAGCGAATCCAAATTTCAGAATGAAATTTAACTAATCTACTCTATAATCTAATGGATAGTCAATCAAGAAATTTAATCAAACCAAGCAATTTCCCAACTCAAGAATTAATCAACCGCCTGTTCCTTAGATGGGTAATTCCAAAACTGATAATCAATTTGTCAAACCCCTCTGTCAAGGTGGAATGAAATTCGTAAATCTAATAAATTTCCATTTCTCAAAGTTTTTGATTAATCGAAAATCATTAAGAATGTGATTATGAAATTTAGAGGTTTCTTAAACGGTGAGTCTTTTTCAAGATCTCAGTCACTTAAGTTGAATTTTAGTTTTCCAACATCTAGTGTCACCTTTCAGATCTTCACCATAGGTCAAAAACAAGTAAGAAATTGATCAAGTTTCCTACTCGCAAATCAACATCTAAGATTCAATAAAATAAGCCCAACGAATCCAAACCACTTTTAGATCAAAACAAGAATTGATTCAATCACAATAACTCAATCAATTCCAAGAATAACAATTGAAAACTTAACATAAACCTCAATAACAATCTAAAATCGTAAATATATAAAGAGAAAAGAGAAGAGAAGGGAGAGGAATTGCTCAGCCGATATGTGGTTGAATCGTCGTTGTAAACTCAATCCGGAACCCTTGTAATCTTCACCTTTAGCTTGCTCTTCCTCTAATCTAATCTAAATCCTAACTAGAAGGTGAATTATAGAGAGTGGAATGGGGATGGGATGATGGTCTGCCGTAAAAATAGCCCTATTTATAGAGGAATGCAATCAACCTCAACCACAAGATGAGAGAAAACTAGCAGGCAAGCGGTTATGTTTCCACCACGGCCAGGCAGTCACCATTAGCAGCTTGTGATACTTGTTGGGTCAAAAGTTCTTTCATCTTCTCTTGCTCCACGGGCAGAGCATCACATGGGAGCCCGTGAGGGGTCAAAATACAGTCAATGTGGGCATCAAATGCTAGGTTAAATGGCCTAAAATCCTGCAATAATCATCAGACAACCATCCCCAAGTATAAATTGAGCATATGAGAATAAATTTTAACATTAAGCATATAATTCTCCTAAAAATACAGCAAAATGACCCTAAAATGATATATATGATAAGCACTTATCGAACACCCCCATGCTTAAACTATTACTTGTCCTCAAGCAAATACTATTGAAAATCAACAAGTGGACATACATGTATGACTCAAAACATAACTACCTATCTAAAGTAGGCAAGCCATAGCATATCATAAGCAAGAACGACAATCAATGGAAACCCCAAATAGTGCACAATACAATTGAAAATGAGAAGGACGAGAAGGTTTTCAAAAAAGTATAAGACCACAAGCTTGATAACAAACTTGATAACCCCCAAAGAACCGTAAAGCATATCAGGCAAGTACATGAGATTTGAATAGAGCCAAATGGACTGGTAGAACCTCACTTTTGGGAAATGTGAAACACTCCCGGCATGTGTTTCAAATATAGCATAGGTCCACTCAAGACCAATTCCAAAGATGCAATCTTCCATAAGCTTGACAAGACTCTCAAATTCTCCACCATTAAAAATGCAACGTGCATAAGACAATTAAGAGGACTTTATATTGGTTGTAACGTGGGCTAAAAGCATTAAGGGAAAGGAGGTGGACAAATGAATTTGGGACAATGTAACGCTACTTAGCCAAGTGACCATGGAGCAACCAACAAAACACCAAGAAACCTTGAAGTTCACTAACACTCCAAACCTCAAAATACAATGAACACACACCAATCAATTAAGTAGGAAATGAGTTGACAAAGAAGGAACACAAGCTATGCACATATCCCATGCTAATCACTGAGGCATATTTTTTGGTTTTTTCTTTATTTTTGCAACATGATTTTTTCTTCTTCTTTTTTTTATTCTTCTACTTTTCCCTTTTTGTGTTTTTTCCCTTTTTTGCGGAATGAAACCAAAATTACAGTTAGTGTAAAGCCTAGGATTACGAACTATCAACTCAGAACCAAATATATGTATACCCAACCCAAACAAGAGGGAACAAAAGCAAATGCTCCATATCATCAATCCCTCAACAGACCAACATACCAAAACCGACTTAAACTCAATTATCCCTAAAGATCACCCACTAGACAGATGAAGTGATGCTCTATAGACTTGGCTTAAAGGTTAGAATATGTGTTTCGCCTAGGGATAATATGAAGGGATCACAACAAAGATGGATATGAGCTCAAAAGGGCTAGCAAAGGGAATAAACATGTAATACAATGGTAGGCTATTTGGCTACGTGGCTAAAATGGCCAAAGGGGGAAATGCCTCTATCATATCATCAAATATGCATATGCTAATATGGTTTTGAATAAGAGTCTAAGTAAGTTCTAGAGATGCAACGTGGAAAAGTCGCACACATTGAAAGAAACATGAGACTAAACATAATGAATTAGTCCAAAGAAGGCTCAAAATCTCACGAGACATCTACCAAAGCTGCATTAAGCTCATGAAATGACTCCATGTACCAACATTATAGGTAATGACCCCAAGGAATAAAAAAGTTCTCAGTCAGGACAAGGGTTAAAATAAGAAATATTTACAAAGCCTTCAAAAAGTTTAGCACCGAAAGGGATTACATATCAAAAGTTACTCAAACTCACAAAAGCTATTTTGGCTAAACAAAAGCATTATTGGAGGTTATATCAAACCAATCCTCACCATCCTTACATGCTATGCTATATGTAAACCCAAATGCAAATCACTAATGCAAACGAAAAGAAACTTAAAACTATATGCTCTAATAGGTATGCAAAGTAATAACCGAAATAGAAGACATAGAAACTACCCGTCCCCCATGCTTGGATAAAACATTATTATTCAAAGAAAAGAAAGTAAGAAAAGGAAAAGGAAAAACAAAGTACAATGATCTCACCAGGTTAGGTGCAGAGTGCACCTAAGCTATGCGGTCTTGTAATAACTAGGGCACATAGAAACTCGGCCCTTCAAATCAGACTCCGTCAACGCACATAGAAGCTTGTCAAACATCGCAACATGGGATTCACAAGCATGGCACTAAGAGAGCATCAAGATGAATATAACAAAGAAAGTTAGAGCTCTCTTCAACAAACCAAATACAACAGAAAAATCAAAACACAAATCAAAGAAAGTATTCCACATGATTTTTGTAGGCCTGTCCATTAGGTACATGTAACATGGGTTAAGGGAGGCATTATACCCACTAAAGTAATCAAGGGACATAAAATTATCAATATTCCCACCAAGCATATTGAACATGTTATCTTCATAGTTCAAATCAGCATTAGCATCACAGGTCAGACAATTATTAATAGGCTTATGAGGATAATACTAATGGGATTGAGAGGCTAATGAACAAATAGGTGAAACAGGGGAATGATCAAGGGATTAGGGAGAGCACAACCAAGGCTAGGAGACTCCTCATGCACACACTCATAACAACACCCCTATGAAGGAGTGGTAATTAGATTATGCACCTTATGAAAAGTGTCTTCTGACTCAGAACTTACATCAACGACACTACACCTATCAACAACCGCAAAAAACTCACCCACTTCGAGCCCCGTGCACTAAGCTAAAAGAAAGGATGAATTGTCTAAGGTGGATATAACTTTAGTATTGTCCTAGGGTGATACAAAGTCATATTGATCATAGCATGCCTAATTAGGACACGAATCAGTAGCATGGTTAGAAGAATTACACAAGTCACACCAAAAAGGGGCATAATAAGATCTAGCATAGAATGCGCAAGGATCAGGAAATGAATATCTAGAAACACGACTAGCCTTCTTAAATTCAAATGAATCCCTACCAATCCACTAAAAAAATACCATGCCCCACCAACATTTTTACCATGAAAATCAGAAAACTCTAAAAGAGCTCGGGTTTTTCTATTCACACACTCATCAACAATGTCCAATATTTTCTATTTACTCACACAATAACCACATTGAACAAGAAAAACATTTGAACACTTAAAATACCTCCAAAATAATTCATACTTGAGTTGGGGGAAATGAAAAATTGTCATTGTCGTTTCTCAAATATTATTTTATTTTATTTTAGTATTTTCAATTTTTTTGTTTTTTTTCAAAGACAAACAAAATTATTCGTCAAACCTATTTAGAAAACCTAATGTTCGATGCTAGTCCCCAGGAATAGCGCCAAAAACTTGATAGGCCCGCAAGCACATGGAAGCATTATAGTAAATCAAGGTCGATCCCATAGAGACTAGGTTGATCTATTGGCTTATATTCCCTCAGGATATGCTAAGTCAATCCAAATTTGAGAATGAAATTTAACTAATCCACTATCTAATATAATGGATAGTAAATCAAGAAATTTAATCAAACTAAGCAACTTCCCAACTCAAGAATGAATCAAGCGCCTTTCTTTAGATGGGTAATTCCGAAACCAATAATCGACTTATCAAACTCCTCTTTCAAGGTGGAACGAAAGTCGTAAATCTAATCAACTGCCATTTCTCAAGGGTTTCTTATTAATCTAAGATCATTAAGAATGCAATTATTAAGTTTAGAGGTTTCTTAAACGGTGAGTCGTTCTCAAGATCTCACTCACTTAAGTTGAATTTTAGTTTTTCCAACATCTAGTGGCACCTTTCAGTTGTTCACCATATGTCTAAAACGAGCAAGAAATTGATCAACGTTCCTAGTCGCAAATCAACAACTAAGATTCAATAGAATGAACTCAACAAATCCAAAGCACTTTTAGATCAAAACAAGAACTGATCCAATCACAACAAATCAACTCAATTCCTAGATTTACAATCCAAAACCTAACATAAACATCAACAATAATCTAAAAGCATAAAAATATAAAGAGAAAACAGAAGAGAAGGGAGAGGAATTGCTCAGCCAATGCATGCTTTAATTGTCGTTGCAAACTCAATCCGGAATCCTTGCCCTCACCTTCAACTTGCTCTTCCTCTAATCTAATCTAAATACTAACTAGATGGTGGATTATAGAGAATGGAATGGGGATGGGATGATGGTTTGTTGCGAAAATGGCCCAATTTATAGAGAAACACAATCAACCATGGCCACACGATGAGAGAAAATGAACAAGCAAGCAATTATGTTTCCACCACGGGGTACAACAGTCACCATTGGTAGCATCACATGGGTGCCCATGGGGGGGTAAAGATACAGTCAATATGTGCGTCAAATGCTTGGTTAAATGGCCTAAAATCCTGCAATAATCATCAGACAACCATACACAAGCGTAAATCGAGAATAGGAGTATAAATTTTGACATTAAGCATATAATTCCCCTAAAAATGCAGCAAAATGACCCTAAAATGTTATATACGATAAACACTTATCAGCTCGAAGAACATCAACCACCAAATGCACCAATTGCCTTCTCCCGATAATTAGCAAGCTGTTTTTGGACCCCACATATCTCGAGCAAAAAGTGAGCGTGATCTAGATTTCCTTCCATGGGGAGAAACCATAGGATGTCACCTAACTCTTCGAAGTGTAAATTCAGGTTTATGACTTCATTTCCTGGTCCAAAGTCTTAGATAACCCAAACCGGTCAGAACTGGGTTCTATTCAGCAGTGTTTGTAAAAATGACCTAGTTCTCCTATTTGGACTTGACTTAACTTGAATTTCTTGATTGGATCAGGTAGATAACATCTTGGGGAACCATCATACGCAAAAAAATTTGGACTTAAACATCATGGAGGCCTAAGTAATCAAGAACAAAACACTGGGCTCAAAATCTGATTTGTACCCGTTTATGCTTGTTTGATTTCCTTGCAAAATGTGGTTGATTCTATAGACTTTGGTGGCTGAATTGCGACTTACTAGACTTGTTTTAGCATCCTTATTGTCTTAGCTAGGTAGGATCCCATCAATAGGGGAAACGTGGGAATGATCAAGAAAATTAGGGAGAACAATATTATCAAAACCAAGGCTAGGAGACTCCTCATTGTTAAGCACATCACATGACCCCTCCAAAGGAGTTTTACCTAGATAATGCACCTCATCTAAAATATTGTCAAACTCAAAATAGGCATCAGCAGCATCAAACCTAGCAACAAACCCAAAAGGCTCACCCGCTTTGAGCCCCATGCACTGAGCTAAAGGCAAGGAATAATCGTGCAAGATCAACACAACATCAGTTATGTCCCAGGGTGATACAAAGTCCGATTGAGCATAACATGCATAATAAGGACACAAATTAGTAGCATGGTTAGAGTAATTACACAAGTCATACTGAAAAGGGGCATAATAAGATCTAGAATAGAACGCACAAGGATCAACGAACGAATAGCCAGAAACACAACTATTCAAATGAATCCCAAGCTATCCACTAAAGCAAATATCATGCCTCGTCAACATTTTTACCATGAAAACCCCAGTACCTCAAAAAAGCAAGGGTTTAACTATTCACACCCTCATCGCTAATGTCTTAAATTTTCGATTTACCCACACAAAAACCACATTATATAAGAAAGACATTCAAACGCCAAAAATACCTTCAAAATATTTCATGCGCGAATCAAGGGAAATGGAAAATTGCCATCGTTTTTTTAGGTTATTATCTTTTTCAATTTTTAATTTCTTTGTTTTCTTAAAAGGATAACAAATACTTAGTCAAACCTATCGAGAAAAATCTATATTCAACAGTAGTCCCTAGCAACGGCGTCAAAAACTTCATTGGGCCGTAAGCGCACCGTGACATTATACCAAATCAAGGTCGTCTTCCAAAGGGACTAGGTTGATCTATTAGGCTTTATCCTTGTAAGATAAGCTAAGCAAATTAAAATTTGAGCTTGAAACTAAGCTAATCTATTATCTAATGTAATAAATGAATGACCAAGGAATTATATAGAACTAGCAATCTCTAAATTCATGTATCAATCAAGCATTTCTTCCTCAATAAATTTTTTTAAAATAAAAAATAGAATTATCATAACTCTCTTTCAAGGTGAATTGAAACACCCAAATCTGACCAATCACCATTTCTCAAGGGTTCTTAATTTGTTTTGGTTCGTTAAGCTTGCGATTATCAAATTCGTGGTCTCTAAACTGGTGTGACTTTCTCAAGGCTCTACACAATCAAGTCAAATCCTAGGATTCTAGTATCGAATTTCAGCATTCAATTCCTCATCTAATACCCAATACATGCAAGAAAGTGATCAAATTCCTCACACGGTAATAATGTTCTTAAATTCGATAAAACAACCTAACAATTCCCAAATCCTCAAAGAGATGAACAAGAAATAAAGAATTTAACTAGTATTTGTATAAATCCAAAATCAAAACAAAATCATAATCAAAATTACAAAACATAAATCCAAAATGAGAAAAGGAACGAAATGAGAAGAGAAGAGAAATGCTCAGCCAAATAACCCGTTTGAATATGTCAATTGCAAACCCGACATGGAATCCATGCAAATCTTCAGTTCTTTTCACTCTCTATTCCTCTAATCTATTCTAAATTCTAATCTAATTGATGAAGTTAAAGAGAGGATAACAGAATGAGGGGTGTGAAATAAGGCTAAAAATAGGCCTTTTCGAGCAAATATGCTACAACCAAAACATAAAAACCCGCTCGGAGTTGAAAATTTCTGAGAAATCATAGAACAATTACTGCCTAGAAGTCAAACAGCTGCGAGAAAACATGACTACTCGAGGGAAAGGGGCCTAACATTGACTGTGGCCATCACCATGGAGGGTTCGGGGCCAGCTTTGGCTCAACATTCTTTGGTTCTTCTTTCTTTTCGTTGGGCATGACAACTTAGGGTCGTCCTTGTGGAGTCAAAATACACTCAACCAGGGTCAAAATAAGGACAAAAATGTCCAAAAACCTTTAAAACATAGAAAAAAAAATCTATACTCAAGCATAAAATGGGAAAAGGAGTATAGATTATAACATAAAGTACACAATTCTCCCTAAAAAGGTAGCAAAATAACCCTAAAATAGAGTGCATTCTAATCATCTATCATATATCTTTCTTACTACCCTACTCTAATCCCAATTCCATGAATTTGAAGCTTACAAAGAGTTGATTTTACTTGGAGAGGATTCGGCCGAAGCTAAGGAGCACTCCCATCCTTTGCTTGATCCAGTCTTACAAACCATTGAACATGTGTTTCCAAATGAGATACCAATTGGCCTAGCTCTGGATAGATCCATCCAACACAAAATTGACCTCATTCCTAATTCTACCCTCTCAAATAGGCCCACTTACCGAATAAACCCTCAAGAAGCACAAGAAGTCGAACGACAAGTTGATGATCTCCTAGCTAAGGGCTTAATCCGCGAGAGCCTTCGCCCATGTACCGTTCGACCTTACTAGTACCCAAGGAATATGGTAGTATGAGGATGTGTGCGAGGATAGTACGACAATCAACACGATTACCATAAAATACCACTATACCATCCCAAGGTTTGAAGATCTTCTTAACAAGTTACATGCAGCCATTCCAAGATTTATCTTTTAAGTGGCTGTTATCAAATTAGGATCTATGAGGAAAATGAATGGAACATGGCTTTCAAATCCAAAGGACAGCTCTATGAGTAGCTTGTGATGCCCTTTGGTTTGTCTAATGCAATAAGCACCTTGATGACTCTTATGAAACATGTACTTAAGCGCATCATCGGTGAGTGTGTGGTTGTGTACTTTGATGACATCTTAGTGTATAGCAGGGATGAGGAAGAGCACATTCATCATTTTTATGAAGTTCTAAGCACCCTAGCTTAAGAGAAACTCTTTGGGAACTTGTAGAAGTACCACTTCTTTTCTTCTTAAGTCATCTTCCTAGGATATATTGTTTCGGCTCAAGGGGTTCATGTGGATCATAGCAAGATCAAGGCCATCCGTAAGTGGCCTACTCCTACCATAATTCAATAAGCTCAAAGTTTGTATGGTTTAGCGTCTTTTTATAAGAGTTTTATCAAGAATTTTAGCAGTATAGTAGCACTCATGATTGAATTGCTCAATGCAAAAAAGTTTTAGTGGATTGAGCAAGCCCAAATGGCCTTTGAACAAATCAAGGTCAAACTCACTATCACCCTGATCTTAGCCCCACCAAGCTTTTCTAAGGTGTTTGAAGTGGAGTGTGATGCCTCCGGAGTGGGGATAGGGGTTGTTTTATCAATAGAAAAGAGGCCCATTGCCTTCTTTAGTGGAAAGCTCAATGATACCAACAGGAAGTCCTTTACCTATAACAAAGAGTTCTATGCTATAGTGAGAGCTTTAGAGTAATGGAGACACTACTTGGTAGGAGGAGAATTCATACTACATTCAAATCATGAGGCCTCAAAGTTCATACAAGGTCGACACAAGGTCAATCTGAGGCATGACAGATGGTAAGAGTATCTCTAATCCTTGCACTTTGTGATTCACAATAAGGCTAGCAAGATGAACAAGGGGATGGATGCATTACCAAGAAGGCATCGTTTACTCTCTACTTTGGAAACTAAAGTGCTTGATTTTGAGCATGTGAATGAGATGTTTGCTAAGGATGATGATTTCAAGGAAATCCTTAAAAAGTGCTCCAAACATGGTCATGACTTGTTCCACTTAGAGAATGGCTTTTCCATTCGAGGGCACTCAGCTTTGCATCCTAAAGAGTGGCTTTAGGGAACTATTGATTCAAGAACTCAATGGAGCGGCTTGGGCCGAACATTTTGTTGTGGAGAAGACATGTTCCATACTCAAAGAGCACTACTATTACCCAAGGATGGCCAAGAATGTAAAACAGTTTGTTAAAAGGTGTTTCACTTGTTAATTTGCTAAGAGTCACCTCGAATCCCAAGGGCTTTATTCTCCCCTTCCCCTACCTCAAGCTCCTTCAGAAGATGTGAGTGTTGATTTCATTACTAGTTTGCTAAGAACACAAAGGCACAAGGATTCCATTATGGTGGTAGTGGATAGGTTCTCTAAAATAGCTTACTTTGTAGCATGTCATGCCAGTAATGATGCATCCCACATTGCAAACCTCTACTTCAATGAGATTGTGCATCTTCGCAGTATTCAAAGAAGCATGGTGTTCGATAGGGATACCATGTTTTGAAGCCACTTTGGCACATCTTGTGGAGAATGTTACGTACTTATGTTAAGATTAGCATAACTTTCCACGCCCAAAACGGATGGGCAAACCAAGGTGACTAATAGAACCTTGGGCACCTTGCTTTAGGTTCTGGTCTAGAAGAGTACCAAAGGGTCCGTTGAGTTGCTTTGTCCTGTAGAATTCACCTTCGACCGAGCACCAAGAAAAGCTACCAATCATTCTCCTTTGCAAGTGGGTTGTGGATGCAACCCTCGAACTCCATTGCACCTTATTCCAATCCCTAATGCAACTATGTTTAGTTGGGGGGTTGCAAAGAGAGTTAAGGAGATCCACAACCTTCATGCAAAGATTGGAGAAATGATTAAGAAGTCCAATGGTCAAGCCAAGTATCAAACCAATAAGCACAGGAAGGAAGCTCATTTTTAGGCTGTAGACATTATATGGATCCATTTGAGGAAGGAAAGGTTTCCGAGCAAGCACAAGTCTAAGCTCATACTAGGGTCGGATGGACCCTTTGAAATGATTGAGAGGATTGGTCCAAATACAGACAAAGTGGACCTCCCTAGTGAGTATGGTATGTCTTCCACCGTCAATGTGGCTAACCTCAGTCCTTACTATGATGAAACTAATGAACTTTTGAGTTTCAGGTCAAACTCAAATCAAGCTGGGTGGGTATAATAGGGACCATCCTTTGGAACCTGTAGAAGCTGATCCACCAATCCCATAGGAACCAGCAAACACCAAGGAAATAAAGGAGGTCCATGCATTGGTTAGAAAAACCCTAAAATAGCTCTATGATATTCTGCCCAGTTTATCTAGGAATTAGCCCGAATTTGTTTATCTTTTAGGGAAAGCTGCTAAAGGATTTTCAAACAGCCTTGACCACTCATGATGCAGATTAAGCCCCAACTCCAGACCCTCAACCTGAGCAAGGGAGGAGTTTGTTCACTGATCATCACTAAGAAGAGTTTTATAAGGCCTTGCATGTCAACCAGGAGGTAGTATTAAGGAGGTCCTAAATATGCTGGAAACCGTAGCACTCAATCCAACTCAACCAAGCCCATTTCTTAGTCTAGATAGTAGCCTTAGTTTATTTTAGTCCAATAAAGATCAACCTGAAGTTCAGTGCAGTCTTAGCTGTTCCACCCGTTTTCATTGGTTCATTATGGTTAAAGGATATCAGTCTCCTTTGATCAACAACCTAGCTCATTTATGGGCTTATGATCAGCCCTTAAATGATAGAGGTTGCTTTGTTTTTTTTCCCCTAGAAGCAGTCAGCACTATCAGCGGCATAACCAGGTTAAAGAGAAGGAACTTTGCGCCTGGTTTAACAGCTTATTTTGGCAAGTTTAAGGGCATTAAAAGATGTCTAAGTATTTATGAAATGAGGCCCTAAAGTTACAGATTAAGGTCAACTAGCATCAGCCTTTAACTGGCACAAACATGAAGGAAATACCCTTTTATCCCCTGGATATCAGGGTGTACTTGTTGACAAGCCGGCCTAATCCTGATGTAATTAGCTGCAACTCAGTCCATAAGTTCATCGTTAGCAAGTACCCTGATGCTACAAAGGCTTGAAACCTCAGTACCTGAGATAAGCAATGGGTTTAGGTGCCAAAGATCAAGCTTACTGCTGTTTTAAGCTCTTTTAAGTTCAAACTGTTTTGCTTATTTTGGCTAGTTTAAGTTATAGTCATTGATCCTTTGATTGTAGCTGAGTATATAAGCCTTCTTCTCATTTGTAAAACGCATATTAGTAATATATGAGAGCCCTCTGCTAGTTCAAAGTTTAACACTCTCAAATCTCTCTAAACTTTAGCCTAGTGGTAGTGTTTAGTGAGTGGTTCGTTATCTAAACTTTTGGTGCAATTTCTTTAGGAAGGTTAGTGGTGAATCTTTGCAGTTCTGGTTGATGGAATTCTTTCTTTATACCAGATCATATCTTCTATGTTGAGTTACCGGCTCTTTACTCAGGTCAAGACCCTATAAGTCAACATACATCTTCTAGTATCATAGCCTAACCTTGATAGTTGGTGAGTTGCTTCTGTTTGCTATTTGATGCTTCATTCTTAGTTCAAATTCTCTTGCCCTTCATCCTGGAACTTGTTGTTTAGCTACAAAAGAAGCTTAAAGCCCAAACATAGGCAAACTATAGAGACCCTAAATCCACAAACAACCTCAACAGTCCACCCCTTACCTTGAATTAACATGGCTGAGAGGGAAAAAACTTCCCCTCCTTAACAACTACTGACAATTAATATGGGCCTTTCTCTAGAACAAGCAGAAGAACTTAGAAGGGACCGTCCCATACTAGAAGTGCAAGAGAATATTAGGGCACTCACAGCTGAAATACAGTAACTTCTGAATCAACCAAGGGAAAGAGATAGGGAACCACCTTAGGACCCTCTTGGAGGTTCTGATTCCCTATCTGAGTCTCATTATGGCAGTGGATCTTCTACTTGGGATTTTACGCCTAGGAGAAGGAGAGTACACAAAGATGACCTAAAGGACCTCAGAATAGAGGCACTTGAGTTTGATCGTAATCTTAAGCTAGAGGATTACCTTGATTGGGGTATAAGCCATGAAGAGAATCATGGAGATTAAGGGTTATTTTGGGCAGAAGGCATTTAAACTTGTTATTTTGAAACTAAAATAATATGCCTCACTCTGGTATGAGAACCTGAAGAGAACTAGAGCCTTGGAAGGCAAACTTAAGATCAAAACTTTGGTTAAACTAAAGAAGCACATGGATAAAAGGTTTCTGCCAGCTACATACAAACAAGAACTATACTTAGAGGTCACTTCACTGCAACAAGGGAGCATGAAGGTCAAGGAATACATTAGAGAGTTTGAGCATTTGCGGATTAGGTGTGCCTCGAGGGACGAACCAGAACAAACCATTGCTAGGTTCCTCAAGCGCTCAAATCCTGCAATTTCAGAAAGGATTGAGTTTCAATCTTTCTGGACCTTTGAGGATGCATGTAAGTTAGCTGTCAAGGTTTAGAAGCAGCTTAAACCTAGAAGGAACTACCACTGTGCCCCAGCCAAGCCTAAGGCACTGGGCAAAACTTTCAACTCTTTCAGACTTGATCCCCATCCTAAGGAGGACACAGACAAAGGGAAAGGTGAGGAGCTAGCAAAGAAGCTACTAAAGGCCAGAAGAAATGTTTTAAGTGCCACGTGTATGGCCACTTTCAAGCTGACTACCCTAACATAAGAGTGCTTACAATAAGAGAGATTAAGGACTTGGACCACATGGAGATAGAAAAGGAAGGTGAGGAAGAATCTGGTTAAGAAGGAGAGACTTCTTATCCCCCACCTAAAGAGGGTGAAATGCTCATGATTGATAGGGTGCTTCATGCCACTAAGACCCATCTAGAAGCCAATCAAAGAGAGCAAATTTTTCACTCTAGATGCAAGGTAGCTCATAAGACATGTAACTTGATCATAGATGGAGGAAGCTATACAAATGTAGCCTCCACTGATATGGTCAGCAAGCTCAATTTGGCTACCATTGTTCACCCCAGGCCATACACCGTATAATGGCTTAAAAAGGGCAATAAGGTAAGCAAACCTTGGTTCCCTTTTCTAATGGTGAATATAGAGATGTGGTTCCGTGGAATTTCTTGCCAATGGATGCTTGTCATTTGCTCCTAGGCAGACCGTGGTGGTATGATAGGGATGTCATTCACCATGGTCAATCCAACACTTATTCTTTCAAACTGAAGGGTAAGAAAATGACCTTGAACCCTTTACGCCCTAACCAGACACACAAACCTGAAAGTGAGAGGGGTAAACACAAGGAGAGTGCCTTGCTTATCAATAGGGGACAAGTGAAAAGGGCTATTTCCAAGGGGAAACTTTTGTTTGTTGTCCTTATGATTGAATATGCCCCTAAATCAAATCCAACAACCCTACACCCCTATGCTCAAGACCTACCCCCTAGCCTTCCTCTCAAGAGGGGTATTGAGCACTAGATTGACTTGACTCCTAGAGGCCCTCTACCCAACAAACATGCTTACAGATGCAATCCTATTGAAACTAAGGAGCTACAAAGGCAAGTTCCAGAACTGATGGACAGAGGTTATGTGAGGGAGAGCATGAGCCCATGCTCAGTTCTAGCCCTATTGGTGCCAATGAAAGATAGGAGTTGGAGGATGTGTATTGATAGCAGAGCCATCAACAACATTTCAATCAAGTACATGTACCATATCCCTAGACTTGATGACATGTTGGATGAGCTCCATGGTTCCAAAGTTTTCACCAGGATTGATCTCACAAGTGGTTATCATCATATCAGAATAAGAGAAAAGGTATGTGTGGAAAAATGCCTTTAAGACAAAGGGCTTTATAAATGGCTTGTCATACCATTTGGATTGTCCAATGCCCCAAGAACCTTCATGGGGCTGATGAATGAGGTGCTCGGGGCCTACATAGGTCTATTTATGGTTGTGTATTTTGATGATATTCTTGTGTATAGCGAGACTTACTCATACCACATTCAACAGTTGATACAAGTTTTCTTTACCCTTAAAGACCAAAAACTGTATGAGAACCTTGAAAAGTGTGAGTTCTTTTTGCTAAGGGTTGTCTTCCTTGGATATTTGGTTTCATGTGATGGTATCCAAGTGGATAAAGCCAAGGTAGAGGCAATCAGGTCCTGGCTAACTCCAAATTCAGTCACGGTAGTGAGGAGTTATCATGGTTTAGCTTCCTTGTTAGAAGATTCACTAAGGACTTCTACACCATCATGGCTCTACTCACATAATGCATGAAGAAAGGTAGTTTCTCTTGGTCTCCAGCAGCCTAGAAGGCTTTTGAGGTTATCAAGAAAAGGTTATGTGAGGCACCTGTCCTAGCCTTACCTAACTTTGAAGAGTTGTTTGAAATAGAGTGTGATGCGAGTGGAGTGGGAATTAGAGCTATTCTCTCTCAACTCAAGAAGGCCCTAGCCCACTTCAATGAAAAGCTCAGTGGCCCGAAGCTTAATTATTAAACCTATGATAAAGAGTTTTATGCCATAGTGATGGCTTTGAGTCACTGGAGCCACTACTTGAAACTTAGGGCATTTGTTCTTCATTTAGATCATCAGGCATTGAAGTTCCTTAATAATCAGCCCAAGCTCAATGCAAGACATGCCAAATGGGTTAAGCTCCTACAAGCTTTCACCTTTTCCACTAAGCGCAAGAAGGGAACTGAGAATGTAGTAGCAGATGCACTTTTAAGGAGGTATGGCTTGATCTCAGCTTTGGTGCCAAATTGTTAGGGTTATAGCAATGCAAGCCAACTATCCTGAAGACCCAGCCTTTCAAGATTTGGTGAAAAACACCCTAGCTCAAGGACCTTATGTGATGCATCAAGTCTTTTTGTTCAAGGCAAACAAGTTGTGTGCCTTACCCGCCCCTTAAGGGAGTTGCTGGTCAGAGAGGCCCATAGAGGGTCACTTGCTTGACATTTTGGTCTAAATAAGACCCTAGATATTCTTATGGAGCATTTTCATTAGCCTAAAATGGGGGAGGATGTGAACAGAGTGGTGTCCAGGTGCTCAATCTGCCACAAAGCTAAGAGCCAATTCCACCAAGGCCCTTACACCCCACTTCCAGTCCCTTTAATGCCCTAGGAAGATGTCAGCATAGATTTTCTGGTAGCCTTAGCAAGAACTCAGAGGGGAAGAGATTTAGTTATGGTGGTGGTTGATAGATTCACCAAGATGGCGCACTTTGTGGTTTGGGACAAAATAGATGATGCCTCATATGTTGCAGAGTTATCTTTAAAGGAGATCATCATATTACGTGGGGTACCAAAAACCATTATGAGTGACAAAGACACCAAGTGCCTATCTCATTTCTAGACGAGCGATCGGCATCTGTTGGGAACTAAGCTCCTGTACAGCACCACTTGCCATCTAGAAACTGATGGCCAAACTGAAGTCACAAATCGCACCCTTTCAACCCTGCTGAGGACCTTGGTCCAGAAGAACCTCAAGGAGTGGTATCTCAAGCTTCCACATACTGAATTTGCATATAACATGACACCAGCTAGAGCTAGTAGTTGCTCTTAATTTGAGGCCATATATGGCGTCAACCCTCTTAAGCTAATTGATCTCACTCCATTACCTATTGATTGCATGGTTAGCTTTAAGGCTAAAAATAGGGCCAAAGAGATAAAGAAGCTCCATGAATAGATTACAGCACATATTGAGAAGCTCAATGAAGCTTACAAGATAAAGGCCACTATGAACAAAAGGGGAATGGAGTATCAGCCTAGAGATCTTGTTTGGTTGCACTTGAGAAGGAGATGTTCCCCACTAGAAGGAAAAGTAAGCTCACGTCAAGAGGAGATGGGCCCTTTAAGATCTTAGCCGGAGTGGGTGCCAATGCATATAAACTGGAGCTTCTTGGAGAGATCGTTGTTTCGGCCACATTTAATGTAGCTGATTTGTGTCCCTATGTGAAAGATGACATTGATTTTGGGGATTTGAGGGCAAATCCATTCAAAGGAGGGGAGGATGATGCAGATTAAGCCCAACTCCACACCCTCAACCTGAGAAATGAAGGAGTTTATTCATAGATCACCATCAAGAAGAGTTCTGTAAGGCCTTACAGGTTAACCAAGAGGTGGTATTAGGGAAGTCCTTAATCTGCTGGACACCCTAGCAATCAATCCAACTCAACCAAGCCCCTTTTTGAAGCTAGACAGTAGCCTTAGTTTATTTTAGTCCAATAAAGATAAACCAGAAGTTCAGTGCAATCTTGGATGTTCCATAAGTTTTTATTGGTTCATTATGGTTAAAGGATATCAGTCCCCTTTGATCAATAACCTAGCTCATTTATTGGCTCATGAGCAGCCCTTAAATGATAGACGTTGCTTGGTTTTGGCTCCTGGAAGCAGTCAACACTATCAACGGTAGGTTAAAGAGAAGGAATTTTGGCTTTGGTTTAGCAGCTCATTTTTGCATGTCTAAGGGCATGAAAAAAAGTCCAAATATTTTTCAAATGAGTCCCTAAAGTTACAGATTAAGATTAGCTAGTGTTAGCCTTTAACCGGCACAAACATGAAGGAAATACCCTTTTATCCTCTGGATTTCAAGGTGTTGTACTTGCTGGCAGGGCGCCCAAATCATGATGTAATTAGCCGCAAATTGCCCCCTAAGACCAGCATTAGTAAGTACCTTAATGCCACAAAGGCTTGACACCTTAGTACTTGAGGTAAGCAATGGGTTTAGGTGTCAAAGATGAAGCTTACTGCTGTTTTAAGCTATTTTAAGTTCAAACTGTTTTGCTTGTTTTAGCTAGTTTCAGTTATAGCTGTTGATCCTTTGATTGTAGCTGAGTATATAAGCCTTGTTCTCACTTGTAAAACTCAGATTATTGATATATGAAAGCCCCTTTGCTAGTTCAAAGCAAAAACACTCTCAAATCTCTCTAAACTTTAGGCCACTGGTAGTGTTTAGTGAGTGGTTCTTTATCTAAAGTTTTGGTGCATTGCTTTAGGAAGGTTAGTGGTAAATCTTTACAGTTCTGGTTGGTGGAATTCTTCCTTTATACCAGATCGTATCTTCCATGTTGAGTTGCCAGCTCTTTACTCAGGTCAAGACCTTGCATGTTAGCATACATGAACTCAACTCAACTTTGAGGAGTTATCTCTCAAATAAAACAAGTTACAAAGCTTTTGGATGTCAATTGATTAGTTAACCAGCAGTGCAGTCTTTACGACAATCCAACCCAAGGCAAAAGCAATGGGAATTGAGTTGACCAAACTAAGTCTAACTCCTATGAAACTCTATGGACAGAAGGAAGATGCAAACATATATCATGTATCATGCCCAAAGTTCCCTCAAAGCACCCCCTTAAGTTACTTTTACCCAGCGGAAAGTATAAAGAAATAACCTTTTATGTGGTCACGTACTAGCTGCGAGAAAGGGATTTTCTCCTGAGTTTTTCACTTGTGCAACTTGCTTATGTTAAATTATATTGATGTCATAGGCTGCTTTGGAAGCTTAACACCTCACTTAGATGAATAATTAGTGTTACTAAGGTGACCAAGTTAGCTTAGGATAGCTAGTTTGTACTTAGGGAGGCTGATTTGATTTTACCACTTCCCTCAGTGTACCTCTCAGCCTACAGCTAACGATGTGGTGGTTTGAATGTCTATTAGGCTCCTATAAAGCCCTCCCTAAGTTCATTTTGTAGGGAAGAATTTGATGAATAAGCACTGAGTTCGAAAACTCTGTCTTTTAAATCCTAGTGTTATATCTTGAGGTTGGCAATTGGTGTGGGTGTCTAGGTCTCCTTATCTCATTTAGGGGAAGACTTATGTAACCTAAATGATCTAAGAAGATTGTCCAAGTGTGAGCAAGGGTGGCTCTTAGGATTATCTCTTATCTTCTCACTTGTTTATGTCAATTTGTATGAGTTTACTTGCTTTCTACCCCAACAGATTCATTATGCCTGTAGCTGTCTCTTGTTTTCTAAGTTGTTTGAGTTGTTAGTGAGGCTTGAATACATTAGGCCATGACTACACCCTCACCCCCGTGCCCCTTAGCCAAATCTAGAATGTTAAGCTTAGCCATGTGGAGAAAAACACAAGTAAGAAAGTCTTATTGTTGAGTGAAACATGGGTAGAGACATCTATAAGAAAAGGCAACCAAGTTTATGCCTTGCTTGTGTTGGAAGAGGGAGAGGGAGAGACAACTTTACACCCCTTGCTTAACCACTTGTGCATGAGTTTGTGGATGTGTTTCATAGTGATATGTCCCCCGAATTCCACTTAAGCTTATTAAAGATCAAATTGATGTGTTGGGCAGGGCTATCTACCAAATAAGGTAGCTTACAGATGTAACCCTACTGAAACTAAGGAACTTGAGAGGTTATTCCAAGAATAGATTGATAGGGGATGCACTAGAGAAAGCATGAGTCCATGTTCTATTCCAGCTTTACTTGTCCCAAAAGAAGATTGGACCATGAGGTTGTGTATGGATAGCCATGCCATAAACAATATTACAATCAAGTAGAGGTACCATATTCCTAGGCTTGATGATATGCTAGATGAATTGTAAGGCACAAAGTTGTTTTCCAAGATAGACTTAAAGAGTAGATACTATCATATTAGGATGACGAATGGTGATGAGTGGAAGATAGCCTTTAAAAAAAGCAAGGCTTGTATGAATGGCTTGTTATGTCATTTGGTTTGTCTAATGCCCTTAGTACTTTTAAGAGATCAACAAATGAGGTCCTCAAACCCTTCATCGATCACTTTGATGATATTCTAATTTATAGCCAAAATGAGAAAGAACACGAGCAGCATTTATGGTATGCTTTCAAGCCCTAAGAGGATAAAAGCTTTATTTCCATATGGAAAAGTGTGAATTATGCACTCCATAACTCACTTTCATTAGTTATGTGGTTTCTGTCCAAGGTATACATGTTAATCAAAGTAAGATTGAGGCAATCCAATCTTGGCCTTAGACCAAGTTAGTCATAGAGATAAGAAGTTTTCATGGTTTAGCATCTTTTTACCATAGGTTCATTAAAGAATTTAGCTAAGTTATGTCCGCTATTACTGATTACATGAAGAAACTTATCTTTGAGTTGTCAAAATTGCCTGTAGAGCATTTGAAGACATCAAACAAAAGATATGCCAAGTAGTAGAATTGGTTGTCTCAAACTTTGAGGACCTATTTGAAGACATCAAACAAAAGAGGCGGAGGAAGGCAAATTGCTAGTCCTAAGAAGGACTTTGAGTGGTTTCAAGGGAAATAAAAAAAAATAAAGGGAGAATATTTTTCATTCAAGTAGCACGATAGAAAGGAAGTTTTGCTTACTTATCATTGATAATAGGAGTTGTACCAATGTTGCACCCTCAAGCATGGTGAGGAAACTCAATCTCTGAGGAACGGCCCACCCTCACCCCAACAACATTCCATTGTTGAACCAAGGTGAAGGCCTCCATGTTGACTATAGGTGTCCTATTTCCTTGAGTATGGGCAAGAGCTACAATGATGAACTTTAGTGTGACAATATACCCATTGATGCTTGCCATATTTTTCTATGGAGACCTTGGTTGTTTGATAGTAGAGTCTTGCATGAGGGGTCCTTAAACACTTATACCTACACTAAGGATGGAAAGAATATAACCTTAGTCCAACTTTCCCATTCTCAACTTATAAAAGCCATGCTACAAAGAACCAGGACCAAATCAAAATGCTCATTACACTTGAAGAACCTTTTCTTAAGGTTGTACAACGTAAGTTTAGAGCCTTGAGATAATCATTACTCTAAACCCTTGAGGGGACCAAATCTCCCCTCTTCCAAACTCACCCCTTAACCACTACCTGGTTTAAGCAATTTTCCTATGTATTTTCGGAGGAAACGAATCACAATCTCCCTACAAAAAGAACCATCTAACCTGACATTTGTCTCATTCGTGGTGTTATACTCTCAAACAAACTAGCCTACAGGATGAACCTAAAAAAAACGATTGAAATCCAAAGCATGGTTAACGAGTTGATAGTCAAAGGTCTTGTGTAGGAAAGTCTTAGTCTATGTGTCGTGCCCGCCCTCTTAGTCCCCAAGAGAGATGGTTCAATGAGGATGTCCGTGGATAGCCATGTCATAAACAAGATCACCATTAAGTATAGGCATCCCATACCTAGATTTGAGGATATATCGGGGAAGGCTAAGTAATCATCTCCTAGGCAATTTTCTAATAATCACCAACAGGCTATGTTGGATGAGCTTCACCGCACATGAGTCTTTTCCAAGGTTGACTAAGGAGTGGTTATTACCAAATCTAAATTATTGAAGGGGATGAGTGGAAAATCGTATTTAAGACCAAATGGGGGTTGCATGAGTGATTAGTTGTGCCCTCTGACTTTCAAATGCCCTTGGTACCTTGATGAGGCTAATGAACCAAGTGCTTAGGCTGTTCATTGGTTAATTCATCGTGGTTCACTTTTATGACATCTTGAATTATAGTCAAGGTGAAGAAGAACATCTTGTGCTTCTCACTTAAGTCATGAAGGTTCTTGAGCAGGAAAAGCTCCATGGTAACTTGAAGAAGTGCTCATTTTTCGCTCAAGAATTCACATTCTTAGGTTACATTGTCACGACGTAATAAGGTAGATTAGAGCGAGATTGAGGTCATTTAATTTTAGCCTACACTATCAAGCATTCATGATGTGCACAATTTCTATAGACTAGCCTCTTTTTATGGGCTACTCATAAGAGATTTTGGCACAATCACAACCCCCATGGCCGAGATTCTAAAGCATATATCATTCAAGTGGAATCCAAAGCACCAACAAGCCATTGAAGAAATCAAGAAAAAGCTCACGCAAGCACTGGGGTTAGCCTTGTCATGCTTCAAGAAGATCTTTAAGGTGGAGTTTGATGAATCCGGAGTGGGTATTGGTGGAGTTATTACTTAAGAAGGCCACCTCATTGCCTATTTTAGTGAGAAACTATATGAATCCATGAGAAAGTATTCCACCTATGACAAGGAATTCTATTCCATCATTTGATCACTTAAGCATTGGAGTCAATATTTAGTGGCAAATGAGTTCATTCTCCACTCACGTATATTCAAAGCCATCATGAACTCAACACTCTCAATGCCAAGTGGATTAAGTACTTAGAAGTCTTTTAGTTTGACATCAAGCACAAGTCCGAGAAGGTCAACAAAGGTGTTGATGCTCTTTCAAGAAGGTATACCTTATTATTTAAACTTGATGCTTGTATTCTTAGATTTGGGCATTTGAAGTCACTTTATGATGAAGACAAAGGTCTTGGGGTGTTGTTCAAGGAATTTTAAAGGACCTTAAGGGAGAGTTTCTAGTACAAGAGGGCTAATTGGTGAAGGGCAGACGACTTTATGCCCCTAATTGTGGTACTCATGAGCTCTTGATTCGTGATGTCCATGGAGGATCTCTAACAAGACATTTTGGTTAAGGAAAACCCTTATCATGCTCACATAGCATTACTTTTGGCCTTGTATAGATAAGGATGTATGAGATGTGATAAAGATACATGTAATATGTCAAATGGCCAAGAATCACACTCTCCCTCAAGGCCTTTACACTCCCTTGCCTATTCTAGCTTTCCATAGGAAGATGTAAGCATGGAATTCATTCTTGGGTTGCCATGGATTCAAAGGAATAGTAACTCCATCCTTATGGTTGTTGTTCATTTTTCGGTGATCGCACACTTTATTCAATGCAACAAGGCTAATGATGCTACTCTTTTGGCCTATTTGTATTTGAAGGAGGTGGTGAACCTTCATGGCTTCCAGGATTCGTAGTGGCAGATCATGACACCAAGTTCTTGAGTCACTTTTAGGTTACTCTAGGAAGAAATTAGGTGGTAAGCTCAAGTATAGTACCACTTGCCACTCACAAATGGATGCGCAAACCAAGGTCACAAATAAAACATTGGGAGCACTCTCAAGGACTTTGATCAAAATCTAATATCAATTCATGGGATCTGCTCCTAATGCATACAAAGTTTGTTCATAAAAATGCTCCTAGTACGACCATGGGAATGTCTTTATTCAATGTGGTCTACGAAATTGAGACACTTTCCCCTCTTGATCCCACCCCAAGGTCCATGGACTTAATCCAAATGTGGAAGCATCCAAGAGAGTCCAAGAGGTTCAAGAGCTTCATGCGAAGATTAAGGGTAAGATTGAATAATATAATACATCCTATCAAGCCCAAGCAAACAAGCATAGGAAGTAAGTCATCGTCAATCCTAGTGATCTAGTTTTGGTGCATTTGAGCAAGGAACGTATTCCTTTCAAACGCAAGTCCAAGCTTACGCGTAGGGCTAAGGGTCCCTTTGAGGTATTGTAGGGGTTAACAACAATGCATAAAAGCTTAATTTGGTAATAGATTATGGGGTATTGACCACCTTCAATATGGCTAATTTATCACCATATTTGGAGGATGGCACTTTGGAGAATTTGAGGGTCAATTCTCCGCAATGAAGGGAGGGTGATGGCAAGGAAGACACTAATGACCAGGGCAATGTTCCTACTGTCAAAGCAGGTCCAAGAAGGGGCCCAAAATGATAAAGATTGGTACAAATCATCAAAGATATCATGGTTGCCCAAACTATCCAAGAGCCTATCGAGCAGCCTAATTTTGTAAGCCTCACTAATTTAACTTGAAAGGGTTTTAAAGGACTATGAACCCACTTTTTGAAAACCTTTTCATGTCAACTTTGGAGGCATGGAAAGAGCTCCAGGTTTAGTCTTAAAGAAAGAAGTTAAATGGGAGCGATTTCAAAAGGTGGTTGAAACTGGATCAGTTTAGACCACTTGGATGATTTTTCCTGTATCTTCCAAACAGTAGCTCCAAATCGTTTCTAGCTTGAGTTACCTAAAGTTATACTTTCTATGATTTCTAAAAAGTTTTACTAGACCATATTTCAGTGGGTAGATCAGAAGATATAACTGTCTAAAGTGGAAGTTTATGCACTAAGAAAGCTACTAGTAGAAAAAGCCAAAAGCAGTTTTCTACTTTTGTACTTTCTTACTTTTTAGTCTCTCCCCTATTGACTACTTTAACTTTCCTAAGTCGAATGTAATGGCCCTAAGGCCTTCTACCTCTATTTATTTGCTAGCTTTAAGGTTATACATGCAAGTTTGCCTTTGATATAAAAAGTTGAGTTCGTATTCCTTTAATTTTAAACTCTCTCTTACTTATCTTTGATTTGGCTAATCGATGTGGTGATTAGCTGCCCTACTACGTTAAAAGGTGGTATCTATCTTATCTTTTTGTGCACTAGTTTGTCTTCTTTAGTTCTTACAGAAACCATGGCAAGTGTTGGCTGGTTTCAGTTTTCCCTATTATTTCTCTCTTCTTCGAGTTTTCTTTGAACTTTCTTGCCTGAAACTTTCTGTCTCCACTTAAGGTAAATGAGGGGTGAACCTTGCTACCCGCATTGACTTGCTGTCTTTGGCAAGTGAGTGAAGGATGAACCACGATGTTGAACTAAGAGCTAAAGAGATGAAGATGCATGAACGAGTAACAAATCATACTAGCAAGACCAATGTACCTTACAAAGCAAGGGCAAGCAACCATAGAAAGAAGATAGAGTTTAATATAAGAGGTCTTGTTTGGTTACAACTCAGAAAAGAGAGGTTTCCATTCAGGAGGAAGAACAAGCTTGTGGGAAGAAGGGATGCACCATTCAATATCATTGAGAAGGTGGGAGATAATGCTCACAAGCTGTAACTCCCACGAGATGTTGTTGTTTTAGATACTTTTAGCATTGATGACCATAGTGCTTATGTGGAATTGTGGATGACAATTTTGAAGACCCCTTAGATTTGAGGTCAAATCCTCTTAAAGAAGCAGAGGTCAATATAAAGGAAGGCATCCAAGAAAGTTCCCTAAAACCCAAATCATGGCTAGGATACCTATGTTGACCAGGAAGGCTGATGTAATCAAGCAAAACTTAACCAAATTCCTTCCTTGTTCTTCGGATCTATTTCAGAATTAAGAATGGTTTTGGACATAGTTCCTCGAGTTTCCAAGACATCCTATGGGTATGTGCTACTTTCCTAGACTCCATAAGATGTGTGGTTCCACTAGGAAAACTAAATTTTGACCTAAGTCATAGGTATTTTGCCACATTGGTCCAAACAGTGAAGGTATGTTGAGGAAGTTCCAGCTTACCCATGCTGGATGATTAAGTGCAATCGCCACCATAAACCTGATTTTTGGGCTAGTAATTCTGCCAAGATGATATCCAACATCCTAAGTAGTCAAGCCATGAAGAGGAATCCAAATCATGATAAGTTCGTCTTGGTTATTCAGCTACATTTTGCCAACTGTTGCAGTTTAAGCTCATTTGAGACCCGATTTTATTCATTGTGGTTTCTCTCACCTAGATTTCATTTGGGGATGATTTTTCTATTTAGGATAGTTATTAACATCCTAAGGAATCCAAAACTCCTTTGAAATCAACTCTAAATCAAGTATAGGGGAAGGAACCGTCTTACTCAATTCAATGATCATCCGAGTTCACTTAAGGCCTAGCAATCTATTTTGCCATGCCTGGTGTTTTCCTTAATAAAGAGAGTTCTGAAGATGCCTACTTGCTCCCTTGTCAACTTGAGAATGTGAAAAAACATCGTCATTTCCAGTTTAATAGCTTTGGAAGACCATTTAACCAATGATAGAGGAGCTTATCATCCACTTGCACCTGGATTAGTCATCCAGAAAGCCACTTCAGCCTACTGTTTCTCTCTCTTCCATGTGCAAGTATTTTTCTTACGAATAATTAAGCATGTTCAAGCCTGAGTTTAGTATGAACAGATTGTATTTATTAGACTCACACTTGTAATTAGGTTAGGCTAAGCATGTTTTGCATGTCAGTTAGTTCAAGCATATTGGTGGCTTCCTAGGTGCTAAGGGACCAACTTGCTTGTTTAATAGCTTAAAGTAACATGTATGTACCCTTGCTTGTCTAATTATTCAAATAGATTTGGATCACTAAAAAACCTTAGTTTCATGTTTACTCATAAACTCTCTCAAATCTTTCTTTCACAATCAAATTATGCTTGTTAACTGGAGTCGTATCCTTTAATCCACATTTAGTGGCTTGGCCTTTATGATTTGGTGGGTTGATTCCTAACCAGCTTCGGTGGTGGTGAAGCCTTTATCCTATTCATATCTCCTTTGTTTTTCTTTAATTAATTGATGATCTAAAATGTAAGCTTAGTCAGATTGTAAGTTAGTCTTGCTGCTTGAGTTTCCCTAAAGCTCACACATCGAAGTGCCATCGTAGCTCAACCTGGTGAGTTTACTTACTATTTTACCACTTTGCAATCTTGTTGTATTCTTCAATCATGCATCCAGTAGCTACAAAAGAACCACCTTGCCCAAAACATAAAACCTGTTACAAAGAACTGTAAGCTATACAAATAGCCTAAGTCTTTTATAACCCACGTCCAGGAGGGACGAAGTTGATCCTTCTCAAACTAAAGTCCCTTTGGGATGATGTCTTGAGAAAACCTGTGAACTTGGGAGGGGGAATGTTGTTCCCCAACTCCAGAGACGTCAAGACGCTTACTGCCAGTTTCACCGACATCCTAGCCAGGTTTAGGGATGACCCCGAAGGAAGTAGGAGAGGAGAGCTTGGTCAGCAAAGGGATGCCCTAACCCTAGACAGTTCATATTCATCCTAAGATGAACATTCACCTAGGGGGAGGAGAAATCCACCAAGAATTAATGAAGATGACCTAAGGGATATGAAATTTGGTTCCCTAAAATTTGAGGGTGCCTTGAATCCGGATGTGTGCCTAGAATGGACTGAAACTTTGGAGAAGTTCTTTGAGGTCAAAGGTTATTAGGATGAAAAATCCTTTGAACTGGCTATTGTTAACTCAAAAATCATGCATTATTTTTATAATTATTTTGAGTATATTATATATATTATTTCATTTAATTTGATTTGTTTTATATATTTTTCAGGGTTAGTGTTAATTTAATAAAGAGGAGAAGAGAGGACGTAGAAGCTCGGGTTTTATACACTTGGCTACAAGACGGTCTAAAAATAATAATTATCGGAATTATTATTTTCGTAATTATTATATTGGGCTAGGGTTTCAAGAGTTGGTGAGAAGCTATAAGTCTTGGGGAAGAAGAAATCTAAGGAAGAGATGAGAAGAAAACCTAAACAAAAACCCTAGATCCCCACCCTTTTAATATATCTTCTCACACTCCCTCCATCCTAATCTCAACCATAACCCACGGCAGCCCAAAACCCTCTTCACGCACCCTCCCTCTCCTTACAGCTTCTTCACGCACCACGCCATCCACCCTCTTCTTCTCTATTTTCATCAGCATCACTCTTCTTCTCTATTTTCATCAGCATCACTGTCACCTTCTTCTCTACTCACATCACACCCATCTCTTCTTCTCCTCACACGCATCAGCATCCCCTCTTCTTCTCAGCTTCACGCCACTCTTCCTTCTTCCTCAACGTAAATCATCACCTTTACCATCATGAATCACACCATCAGCCCATCAGCCTCACACTCATCACCATCTCCATCAGCTTCTTCATCATCGTCATCAGCATCGGCATCGCCACCAGCATCACCTCCCTCTTCTCCACACACGCACCACCATCAACACCAACACCATCTTCATCTTCTTCTTTCATCATCATCTCCTCATCATCATCGATCATATTCACCTTCTTCCGTCACATTAGCATCATCATCCCCATCGTATCATCATCCCCATCACCCTCACCGTTCATCATCACCATCATCTTCACGCACCCCCTCTCAAAGTAGTGTTTTTATTTTGTTTTAGTATTATTATTTTTAGTATTATTATTATTATTATTATTATTATTACTATTATTATTATTATTATTATTATTATTATTATTATTATTATTAGTAGTTTTACTTTGTTTTATTTATTTTGTGGTAGGTTTACTACTAAACCTGAAATATTTAAGCTATTATTGTAATTTTAATTTTTATATGACTGAGTAATTTTTTATGCTTAGTATAATCTTCTTGAAGTCATACTAAATTAATTATTTTGAAACAAGTTTTGTACTTTAATGACTAGTTGATTTATATTCATGATTCTTTAGCGATTAGCGTTTATCGTTTATGAAACATGTGTTAAATCGATTGGAATGCATACTAGTTGACTAAATACAATTTCGATTGATAGTTTAAAAGATTATAATATGTAAAAGTTATAATCTTTTAGGCCTACGTATCACCCTAATTAATCATGGATGACTCAAACTCATCTCTTTTAATTAGATAATCGCTTTAGATCTTTGTTAAATCGATTTGCTGGTAAATTAGTTACAAAGTGTTAAATGACGTTTTTCTAATTCTTAATGCTCTAATTTGGTTAAATTTTTGCGCTGATGTAAAGATTATTAAATTAGTAGGATTTATATTAGGGCTGGACTTAAGTAAACTAAAATCTAAGGAAAAACAGGGAAGAACCGCTGGTGGATATCTTTTACAGTTTAACCCATGAATGAAATTAACTTGTGTGTTAATGATAAATATTAATTTGCATGGTGGATTGATATTATACTAAGTATTCTTCATAAATTTGATAACTTTTGATTATTATCAATTGCTTAGAATTAATCTGATTAGTTTGCTGATTTTTGTTCTAATTTTGTTGGCTTCAAAATAATTTCAATCAATCCCCCCCTAAAGTATAGTATTTTAGGAGTGTCTAGGTAATTTTAGATAACTTAGATTTTGATTTTTAGAGTGGTTATTATTTTAGATTGATTTATATTCAATTTTAGTATTTAATTACCGGTTTGTTCGAACTTAGACTAAAAATAGTTATTTTTGTTAATTTTCGATTTTAATTAATTCATAGGGTTTATGTGTCCTAATATTCCCATATTCAATTTCGTAATTTTTGGAAATTATTTGATAATTTTTCAGATTTATTTTGTGAAATTGGTATGTGGAGGCTTTTAGGTAATTAATTCTGAAAATTTTGATTTTCAATTTTCATCTACGATTTTTAGGCTTTGTTAAGTCCAGAAAATTGTATCCTAGAATTAGGGTAATTGTATTAATTATTTTCGTATTTATATTTATGCAGATCATTTTATTTCTAATTTTAGATCTAATGTTCTGCATTGATATTCTGTGGTAATTTTCTGTTTTGATTTCTCTGAAATTATTTGGAAACAATTGAGGAGTTATAAGATTATATACCGAAAGAATAATATTTTAGGTTACTGTTTGATATTTTTAATAATTTGTTTCTGATTATTATTTACTGTTATTGATTTTTAATTAGAATTTTAGTTACTATTCTGATTTTATTTTTTCAGGTTATTTAGGAAATATTTTTACTGTTTTATTTTAAGAATATGATTAATAATATTTAGGAACATCATTGGGTATTTTTTTTCTAGATTTTTAATCATTAGATTTTAATTATTTTAGAATTACTAAGATTAGACTTAATAAATTGGATTAGTAAAATCATTTAGGATTAAGCTAGTCTTTTATAACAATCTTTCCTCGTGGATCGATCCCTACTTCCCTATGCTATAAAAATTATTTAATAACCGAAGTAGTGATTAAATTTGTAGCTCTCGACAGGCTTTACGATTATTCTTAAATTTAGAAGGCATGCCTTCATCACCATAGTCGTTAAAGTGTAAGACTTCTTTATCACCATACTGATCAAAGATTTGATGTAAATTAAATCAAGTTAATCCTTCTTCCTCTTCATTTGCCGTTGCAGCTTCGTAGGAGATGATTTCCTCTAACAGCAGCAAGATAGGAAGGCTAGAAATATGAGAACTTTTTGCACTCCCTGTGTTAAAAGGATGTCCATACGTGATGACTTTAAGCCTTTGTTCTTAAGAAGTAGATAAACGTGTTTGATTATGTAAGTGGGTGGGCCAAAGACACACACCAGCTTCTCAACTTCTTCCAAGTTGTCACCTTCTCTTTTCCTTTTTTTTCTTCTCTTAAACTTGTAATTCTTCCACCATTGAAGTGTACAAGCTCACAATTTTGAAACAACCATGTTGAACAGTTCTTGCTCGCCATGGTAAGCAAAGGCTTGCTCAAACTTATAAAAGCGCATTATAAACTCATCCTTTTGGTCATGAAATCTTTAGATTTCAAGGCTAGCTAACTCAATGTCAATCAGGGCTAGCTCTTCTTCAAAGTCTTAAATGAAGCCATGATGGTTGAAGTCTAAGGGTTCTTTCTAGGCCAATTTTATGTTTTGGGCTAAGGGGAGTGTTTAGGCTTGGAAGTTGTAGTTAGGAGGGTAACCTAAGCTATGATACCACATGATGCACTTATAAGTCCTTAATGATGAAGAACAATGGAGGGAGCTCAAGTAGTGAAGATAAGGGAGACAGGGTGGGGTTATGGTTTTCTTGTAAATAAAAAAAGAAAGATAAGTAACTAACCACCTTGGATAAGATATCACCAAGATTCTTAAAGCTAAACTTTTAGGCCTAGTGAGATAAGATATCATCACTCAAAAGACTATGAAAGCATCTTGAACACCACTCCAGGCAGCTAAACCAGAGATTAGTAATAGAGAGATTTTGAGGGAGTTTAAAACTCAGCTAATTCATTCATTCACTTAGTGAGTACAACCCTAGAAGCTTTCCCACATATAAAGGAAGCCAATAAAATCAAATTCAAGGGGGAAAACAGCCAAAAAAATGGCCACCGGAAAAGGCGGGGACCAAAAGGCAAAACAAGTAGGAATGTAAAAAGTCACCTATTGACAGATACTTTTCAAAACAACAACTACAACTTCCAATAATCATCTCCTCCAATTTACTAAGCCAAATTGGGGCATTCAAAAGCTACAGGAGAGCCCTAAATGTCTACTTTTAGATAAGCCGCCTTGAGCACTAGGTTCCTAGCGATATAAAAGATATGCCTTGAGAAAGGCAACTCGTCCCTTATTGGAATCAACCAATAGACTTTCTATGCTTGCTCTCCTTCAGCGCCCTTGCTTTGAATTTGTCCTTCACCTCTTTTGTTGCCTCCAAATTTTACTAAAAATGAATCCCGAAAGGTAAGACTTTTAAGTTCCTAAGTTAGTCAAATGTTAGAGGAATTGTATCCACCAAACTAGGTTCTAAACTAAACCAACTAGGCAGCCTAGACTGTTTGGCTTTCGAGGTTGATTTGAAGGGGTAAATGAAGTCTTATTGACTTAAAATTTGCTTTATTGGAAACTAAATGTACTACACTAAAGCCCCAAAGCATAAAATTGGATCGAAGTCACCCACTGATTAGAAACCACAGTAAAAAAATATGTTGCTCATCCTATGTAGACCTAGGTAGGAGTACTCTTGGTGTTCTTGGTGGTTCCTCATAGCTTGGAGTATCTTTTGGACTTATCCCTCATTATGATCTCCAATAGGTGAATCATCCTTCTGATGTATCTTGGAAGGAGACACTAATAATCAAACCTAATTTCAAAGCTAGAATGTAAGCAAGCTGAATTCAAGCTAAAGTGAGAGTGAATCCGTGAATGAATGTTTGAAAGAAGGATAATCTAAGCTCCTGTTTAGATACAGAACCACCACTAAACTCAAGCTTAGGGTCCCTAAACTATGATTAAGATATTAAAACACCACTTAATCAAGGTTTAGGACTTACTTGATCACCACCTTCATTGGCCAAATTAAGGATAAGTAAGTGAAGTCTTTTGAGGAACGAAAGCTAAATGCTCTCATTTCTTGTTTTCATTCAAAGTTCAAGTATGAATTACAAAATGGCCATGAGTAGACCTTAGTACAAAGCCTAGCAAGCAACTAACTAACCAAGCTAGCTGGTGGAGGTTTCCTCCCTAGGAGGGAAACAGATTACTAGCTAATTCCACATGCTTAAGACTAAGCTGGATTACAAGCTTGCTTAACTTAAACTAATTACAACCAGAATACTAAGCAAAGCAAAACAAATGTCATAATTAACTTAATACATCATTAATTAAGCTAATACAACATCATTACTAGCAAAAATGGCGAGAAAAAAGCAGCCCTAAAGGTGAAGCACTTTGTGGCCATCCAATCAAAATGCAAGGCGTTGTTGTTCCCATTTTGCTCCCATTCGTTCGAACCCATTAAAGAGGGAAAACCACGTAGCACTGTACCGGGTTATGAAAGGCAGTTTATAGCAAACCCATTGAATATGATTGCAGCAAATCATGGTGTTTCTGGGTAGGCTGACTAGGAATCAAAGCAAGCAAGCAAGAAGAAAGCTGAGCAAACCCATTGAAGAGGGAAAACCACGTAGCATTCTACCGGGTTGTCAAAGGCAGTTTTTGGCCTGGTTGTGTGACCTTGCTTCCACCAATCAAAGGTGAATATGATTTTGATTTCAGGCATTGGGGGACTCCTTAGGGTGTGTACAAACCCCCTTGCAAAGAACTCAAAGTTAAACCATGGTTAAGTAGAATATTTCTACTGAAACATTTCACCGCGTAGTTTTGGTCCCAAACCGGCAGGTTAGACAAAAGGCCTTGATCTCTTGACTTCGACTAAGCATGATTGATTTTAATTGCTTGGACCAGAAATATAACATCATAAGGAACCCAAAAATGCAAAAACATCAATCTTAAGCCACAATGTTGCTTAAGAAATCAAATGGACAGAACCGAGTACATTCTAGTTGTGTAACCCGAACTTTGCTGTTTGATTCTCCTCCAACATTTGGACCATTGCTTGGACTTTGGAACTTGCATTGGACCTTGTAGGACTCTTAGGACCCTCTTCCTTGTCTTGGATGTGGGGGACTCCTTCATCCTCCCCTTGTTGAAGAGATTTGATGCTCAAATCTTGAAGGTAATCATCGGCTTGGTAAGCACTCAAGTCAGCCATGTTGAATGCAGCTAAAACTCCATAGTCCCTTCAAAAATTAACCTTATAAGCATTTTCATTAATCTTTTCAAGTACCTCAAATGAACCATCAGACCTTGGCATAAGCTTGTTCTTTCTCTTGGAAGGAAATCTCTCCTTCCTTAAATGTATCCACACGAGGTCTCTAGGTTAAAATACAACCTTCTTCTTGTGTTTGTTGGCTTGAGCTTGCTATAATGCACTAGTCTTCTCTATTCTGCTCCTTACCAACTCATGCATCTTCTGGATTCCTTCCACCCTAGCTACTGCATCCGCACTTGGCTTTTGATCTAATGGGCTTGGAGTAAGATTAAGTGGACTAATAGTATTAATCCCATAGACATCCTGAATGGTGATAGACCAGTAGCCTTGCTTGGAGCCCTGTTGTAAGAAAACTCTACATGGGGTAAAAGCAAATCCCAAGCTTTGGGATGAGGTTCAATCAAATCCCTTAGAAGTGTTCCTAGGGTTCGATTTGTAACCTTAGTTTGGCCATCAGTTTGTGGATGACAAGTGGTACTATATTTCAGTTTAGTACCAAATTTCTTCCACAATGTAATCCAAAAATGGCTTAAAAACTCAGTATCCTGATCAAAAACAATTGATCTAGGTATACCATGTAATCTAGCCACCTCCCTGAAATACAACTCAGAAATGTGTGCAACATCATTAGTATTGTTGCATGGAATGAAATTAGACATTTTAGAGAACCTATCTACTACAACAAAGATAGAATCTTTATTTCTTTGGGTTTTAGGCAATCTAACAATGAAATCCATAATTACTTCAACCCAAGGAGTAGTAAGAATAGGTAGAGGTGTGTATAGGCTGCGGGGTAAGGAGTGACTTTTGGCCACTTGACAAGTCCCACACCTCTTCAGAATGTCTTGTACGTCCTTCTCCATGCCTAGCCAGTAGTAATGGTCCCTTAGCATAACGAGTGTCTTGTTCTTACCATAATGACCAGCCAGAGAACCTCCATGAACTTCCTTGATTAGATGCTCCCATGTGCTACACCTTGGTACACACAGTCGTGTACCCTTGAATAGAAACCCTTAAATCACAATACCTCCTTTGGGGTGCTTTGAACATTCAGCAAACCACTCCCAAAAGTCTTTATCTTCAGTATACAAAGCTTTCAGATGCTCAAAACCAAGTACACAAGCATCTAATGAAAACAAAAGTGGATGCCTCCGTGATAAAGGATCGGCACCTTGGTTAAGCTTTTAAGATTTTTGTTTAATTGTGAAATGAAATGACTAGAGAAAGCCAACCCACTTAGAATGATGTGAGTTTAGTTTATGTAGGCCCTGAATATACTTCAAAGCTTCATGATCAGAATGAAGGATAAAGTCACTTGCAATCAAATAATGACTCTAATGCTCTAAACACCTCATAATTGCACAAAACACTTTGTCATAGGTGGAGTATTTTCTTCATCAATCACATAGTTTCCCACTTAAGAAGGCTAATAGTTTACCTTCTTGGGCAAGAACACCACCTACACCAACTCTAGGGGCATCACATTCAACTTCAAATATCTTACTAAAGCACGGCAATGATAGAACAGGTGTATGAGTAAGTCCTTCTTTGATCTCTTTAAAGACAGACTGAGCCTTCAGCATCCAGTGGAATGACATACCCTTCATAACTTCGGTCATAGGAGCCATAATAGTGCTGAAACTTCTCAAAAACCTCATGTTAAATAAAGTTAATCTATGAAAATTTTGAACATCATGAATGGACTTTGGAGTAGGCCATGATTGAATAGCTTCAATCTTACTTTCATCTACCTTTATGCCATCACCAGTGACTATGTAACGTAAGAATGTTACTTTTGGAGTGAAGAAAGCACATTTCTTAAGGTTGCCAAATAGTCTTTCACGCTCCAGAACAAGCATCACTTGAGTTAGATGGTCTTGATGTTCACGCTCATCCTTGTAATAAATCAAGATACCATCAAAGTAAACTGCCACAAACTTGCCTATGTACGACCTGAACACTTTATTCATTAATCTCATGAAAGTGCTTGGTGTATTTGAAAGACCAAAGGGCATAACTAACCATTCATAAAGCCCTCCCTTAGTATTGAAAGCTATCTTCCATTCGTCACCTTCTCTAATCTGTATTTGGTAGTATCTGCTTGGAGGTCTATCTTTGAAAACACTTTAGAGCCATTTAGTTCATCCAACATGTCTTCAAGTCTAGATGTGGGATACCTATGCTTGATTGTGATTTTGCTAATGGCCCTACTATCCACACACATACACATTCCACCATCTTTCCTAGGCATTAAAAGAGCAGACATGGCACATGGGCTTAAGGACTCACGGATTAAGCCCTTAGACTACAACTCTTCAACTTGCCTTTGAATTTCTGTGGTATCCTTTGGATTCATGCTGTAGGCGGGCTTATTAGGTAGAATGGAACCAAGTATAAGATCATTATGGTGTTGGATATCTCTTTTAGGAGGTAAACCCCTGGGTATCTCCTCAAGAAACAAATGACAGAAGTTTTGCATGAGTGTTTTGGCTACAGGGTGAGTGGGTAAAGGACTTATTGGTTCTTCTTGCATGCTCAAAATCCACTCCTTAAAGGCTTGACACTCATGTCAAGAAGCCTTTTATGATGACTCTCCTACGGCTAGTAGCAAATCAGAGTGAATAGGCTTGTTTTGAGGCTTGATTTCATGGAGTTTTGATAGGGGTAAAGGGGCAAAGGTAATCTTCTTACCATCCTTAGCAAAGAAGTAAGTATTAAAGTAGCCATTATGCATCACCTTATAGTCATACAACCATGGTCTCCCTAAAAGCATATGACAAGCATCCATAGGTATAACATCACACCAAAGTTCATCTTGATAGTTCTTTCCAATGGAGAAAGAAATCAAGCACTGTGAGTTCACTTGGATTCCCTTGCTTTGATTCAACCATTAAATGTTGTAGGGATGTGGATGTGTTGTGGTTTGCAATCCTAGTTTCTCAATCATGCTTAGAGAAACCACATTTGCACAGCTTTCTCCATCAATAATTAAAGAACACACCTTCTCTTGGGTAGTACAACGAGAATGGAATATTTTCTCCCTTTGTTCATCTTTCACTCTTTTCTAGTTGCTTAGAACTCTTCTCAAAACTAGTAATTCACGTTCATCAGCTTCTTGCAGTACTTCCTCTTAAGTTCCATCAAGTTCATCTTCATAATCATCTTCATTTTCCTCTTGTACAAAGACTTGTTTCACGGTTGGCCAATTAGACAAATTAATGACCTTACGGTTTGGCAGTTCGAGGCTATGTGCCCAAGTCCTTGGCAGTTGAAACATCTTACATTGCTCATGGGATATGGATTATGCCTATTTGGAGGAGTTTCCATCTTTTGTGGAGCTGGGGTTCTTTGTGGAAAGGAAGAGGGTGGATTTTGTAGCATGGATATAGGATTAGAACTCCCATTGCTAAAGGGTTGGTTTTGGGTGTAAGGCTTCGGATTTTGGGGTTTAAGCGGTTATTTTGCTTTGTTTTGCTGCACGACCGTATGAGCCAACACACATATATCATCAAAAGCAGTATGAGCCTACAATTCAACCACATTAGCATACCTAGGATTAAGACCTCCCAAGTATCTAACTATGGTTTGCTCTTCAGGTTCTTGTATATCACACTTGATTAAAAGCTTCTCAAACTCATGTGTGTACTCTTCAACTCTCATGCTGCCTTGAGTAAGATTATGGAGTTTAGAATAACAATCTTGGACATAAGTTGGGGGAAGAAAGCATGCCTTCAGCTTTGATTTGATTTTGTCCCGTGTTCTGATTGTGGACTTTCTCTCCCTAAATTGTTTAGCACCAAAATTTGTCCCCCGTAAAGAAGCATACTTTCTAAGTCTTAAGGCCATTAACTTGACCTTCTTATCCTCCTGAATTTCCTTATACTCAAAGACATTTTTAACGGTATTCAACCAATCTAAAAATTCTTCAGGACAGGCTTACCTTCAAATTCTAGAATTTCAACTTGGACATCATTGGTGTTAGCTTGCATTTGTGGTTCTGCCCTAGTCATTCTTATTGGTTCATATTCACTAGATGAATCAACATCATGACTACAAACTTGTTCTTGCCTCCTTGGTTCTGATTAATAAGTTTCTTCATTCATCTTTTGCTTTTGCTTTAAAAAATAACCAAGCTCCTTGCGTAGATACTCATTCTTGGTTTGAGTTTCTTGGTTACGTTGAGTATCTTCATGTATCTTCATCACCAATGTTTCATTCTGCCTCATTAAGGCTTTAAACTTCTCTTCTAAACTCACGCTAGAACTCATCTTGCTCACAGTTTGTGTTCAGATTCAAAGTACGAATGTGTTTAGAGTTTTGTGTAGTAATGAATTCTAGAAGTGGAGGGATGTACAAGGCCAATGAGAAACCAAAGCTCTGATACCAACTACGATGTATCTTGGAAGGAAGACACTAATACTCCAAGTTGAATTCAAAGTTAGAATGCAAGCAAGCTGAATTCAAGCTAAAGTGACAATGATTCCGTCAATGAATATTTGAAAGAAGTATAATCTGAGCTCTTGTATATAGACAGAACCACCACTAAACTCAAGCTTAGGGTCCCTAAACTATCATTAGATACAGAAAGACCACTTAATCAAGGTTTAGGACTTACTTGATCACCACCTTAATCGACCAAATTAAGTATAAGCAGGTGAAGTATTTTGAGAAATGAAAGCTAAATGCTCTCAATTCTGATTTTCATTCAAAGTTCAAGTATGAATTACAATGTGACCCTGGGTATACTTTAGTACAAAGCCTAGCAAGCAACTAACCAACCAAGGTAGCTGGTGGAGGTTTCCTCCCTAGGAAGGATAGGGATTACTAGCTAATTCCATATGCATAAGAACAAGCTAGATTACAAGCTTGCTTAGCTTAAACTAATTACAACCAGAATACTAAGCAAAGCGAAACAAATGGCATAATTAACTTAATACATCATTAACTAACCTAATACAGCAACATTATCAGCAAAAATGTGAAGTAAAGCGGCCATAAAGGTGAAGCACTTTTTGGCAATCCAATCAGAATGCAAGGTGTTGTTGTTCCCTTTTTGCTTCCTTTGGCTCACACATTTTAAGGTCGTTACTGCTGTAAATCATGGTGTTTCCAGGCAGCTTGACGAGTGATAGAAGCAAGCAAGCAAGAAGAAAGCTAAGCAAACCCATTGAATAGGGAAAAGCATCTAGGACTCTACCAGGTTGTCAAATGCAGTTTTTAGCCCGGTTTTGTGACCTTGCCTCCACCAATCAAAAGTGAACATGATTTTAATTTCAGGCCAATGGGGGACTCCTTAGGATGTGTACAAACCCTCCTGTAAAGAAATCAATGTTAAATCATGTTTAAGTAGAAGATTTCTACTAAAACATTTCATCGTGTAGTTTTGCACCTAAACTAGCAAGTTAACAAAAAGGCCTTGATCTCTTGACTTCGACTGAGCATAATTGATTTTAATTGCTTGGATCTGAAAGCTAACATCATAAGGAACCCAAAAATTCAAAAATGTCAATCTTAAGCCCTATTTTAGCTTAGGAAATCAAATGGACAAAATCAGGTACATTCTGGTTGTGTAACCCGGATGCTGTCATTCGATTCTCCTCCAAGATTTGGACCATTGCTTGGACTTCGGAACTTGCATTAGATCATGTAGGACTCTTAGGACCCTTTTCCTTGTTGGCTGTTGAGGACTCCATCATCCTCCCCTTGTTGAAGAGATTTGATGCTCAAATCTTCAAGGGGATCATCAGCTTGGTAAGCACTCAAGTCAGCCACATTGAATGTAGCTGAAACTCCATAGCCCCCTGGCAAATCAACCTTATAAGAATTGCCATTAATCTTTTCAAGTAGCTCAAATGGACCATCAGCCCTTGGCATAAGCTTGTTCTTTCTTTTGGAAGGAAATCTCTCCTTCCTTAAGGGTATCTACACGAGGTCTCAGGTTGAAATATCACCATCTTCTTGTGTTCGTTGGCTTGAGCTTAATATGATGCATTAGCCTTCTCTATTCTGCTCCTTACCAACACATGTATCTTCTTGATGTCTTCCACCCTAGCTATTGCATCCGCACTTGGCTTTTGATCTAACATCCTCGGAGTAAGATCAAGTGGACTAATAGGATCAATCCTACAGACCACCTTGAATGCTGATAGACCAGTAGCCTTGCTTGGAGCCATGTTGCAAGCAAACTCCGCATGGGGTCAAAGCAAATCACAAGTTTTTGCATGAGGTTTAGTCAAAGCCCTTAGAAGTGTTCCTAAGGTTTGATTTGTAATCACAGTTTGCCCATCAGTTTTTGGATGACAAGTGGTACTATATTTCAGGTTAGTACCCCATTTCTTCCACAATGTAATCCAAAAATGTCTTAAAAACTTAGTATCCCGATCATAAACAATTGATCTAGGTGTACCATGTAATCTAGCCACCTCCCTGAAATACAACTCTGTAACACCCCCAGCCCCTAAGGCCGAAAGCGTTACGTTTTCCTAACTTCTTACTTAAATTTTGGGACGAAACGGACATAACTTCCCCTGAAAACTGAACGTTCCCAGGCTAAACGCCTTACAATAAGTCCCTGTAAATCAACGGAAGCGTAAACATTTAAAACATAACTCAACGGCCACACGCCGGAGTTCATAACTCGACGAGCCACCCGCTCGGAGTACACCAAACATAATAGTTCATTAATACTGAAACAGTAAAAGATACAAGTCAACAGTTCACACAACCGGAGTATGGGGTTTACATCCCAAAACATAACCAACTTCAACCAAAAGACATCTAACTGACCAGATGGTTGGCTCATATGGCCATACAGAGCGACTCATAACCAATATGTATTACATGAACTTAAGAATACTGTTTACAAATGTTTACAAACTAAAAAGGGCTTTACATAACTCCTCAAAGACATAAATAGGCACTAATGACACCTTGCAAGCAATAATCGATTCCAGCTGATTCAACTTCACTCTGTCATAAAGAAAACCAGGGGGAAAAGGGGAAAGAGTAGTGGGATGAGCAACCACACGCTCAGTGAGTGTCCCCCAACCCCCTTAAAAGCAAAACCGTTGCAGACAATAATGTCTTCATTAATCACATATCACGTATTCATACTATAATATCATAATAGGCATTCACGAAGTTCTTATAGAACTATCACTAACCATAAGCTTCACTTTAACCACTTAACGCATTTTCTAGGTCCTTAAATGACCAAACTTCTTGACTATAGGCAGTTAAACACTTAGGCAAGCAATGAAGCTAAGCACATAACGTTCTTTCTCATAAACATAACTCATATATCCACTTAATGAGCATTTAGGTCACACTATGGCTATAATTATAAGCTACATGTCACAGATTGTAAACACTTAAACATGATAGGTTCTTAGTTTCAATAAAGGTGGCATGTTAGGGACTTGCTTACATATCATGTGACTCTAAACAAACTTGGGATGCACTATCACCTATATGCTCAATATGTACTTTAAGAAGTCACCACATGATATATCATGGAAACAACATCGCCACTTGCTTGCTTGAACACATGCTTCTAACTATAATGCTTGTACACTCACTTGGAAGTCATATATTCTTTACGATTACATGCTTTGAAGTTTCAAGTATAGACACTTTCGTTTCTTGCTTTGCAAACATAACTCATTCATAAAGTATACTTAACGCATGCATATATCACACATAGGAAGCTTTCTTGCTTTTTACTGAAAACACTTCATTTAGCTCTTAAGGCTCTTAAAAACTCTTCTGTTAGCCTCTTGAGGCTCTTAAAAACTCTTCTGTTAGCCTCTTGAGGCTCTTAAAACTCTTCTGTTAGCCTCTTGAGGCTCTTAAAACTCTTTTCTTTCATCTTGGTCGCATAATGACCCTTCAAACTTTCTTTCTGAAATATTTCAAAAGGCAAAGTGCCAACTGCTTTTCTTATTTAATAAGAAACTACTTCTGGGCATAAGATCATAAAGTGCTGGTTGGGAGAGATCTACACTCAATCCCCTAAGCTCTTACTCCCGGGATGGCAACTAACTTTTTGGACCTTAACCCTCGTCAGGGTCTCTAGGGGCTACACCCTAGGCTATATAGAGATTCCCCCATTCAAGCAGGTTCACTCCCTATCTGATGTCCCTATGCACTTATCTTAGCCATTTAAAATTGGTCTTAACGACTAATAAGTTTGTTGTTGCCTCTTACAGCGAAATCTTTTATCATACAACTCACGCTTTTGTAAAACTCTTTAGGGATCCCCCCGTTCAAGCGAGTTCACTCCCAAAACTGCTTTCATTTACTTAAAATAGGCCATCATGCAATAATAGTTATGGCTACTATCATTTCAAAACATCAAATCTTTCTTTAAAAACTCACTCTTATGCACATAATGCAATCTAAGCATTTAAGCACATATATTACATATATCACATTTAAGCACTTCATATCAATCATATCAATTCAACACAATAAGCCACACATGGCCTCGCAATCCACACGATTGCGGTTAATTCACAACCCAGTCTCCCTCCTCACTTTCACCGTACACACAAGACCTCAAACGCTCATAATGTTATCCTCAAACCATCCAACTACTAGCTCGTTTCATCAATTTATTAGTCATAATAAGTTATCATATAGACTTATTGAAAAGAGGGTGAGGTTTAAGCTCTTACCTGAGCAAACAGCACCTTTCAGCCACATATAACCATATTTAGTCGCCAATTGACAACACTTTACTAAGTAAACCAAACATGATTCAAATCTGACATACACGATGTATTTTAAAGGAAACTTTCCTAAGCATGAACGTACTTCGCATGAAACTAAGCACATCTCAATAACTTCAAGTTTAATTCAATCACAGGCATTAGTTAGCTTAACTCGAATCGAAGCTAAGCATACTAAACTAACTTCGTTTTTAACCCTTTTTATACATTAGTCAACTTTAGTCACATTCAAGCTAACCATGTTTTTATAACTTCAAAATGAATCCTTTTTCATGAATCGCTAATTACTCGAATCAAGGCTAAACATGTCAAAACAACTTCGTTTTTAATTCTTTTTAAACCTTAACTTACTTTAGTGGTATCCAAGCTAACTACGCCTTTATAACCTCCAAATTAATCCTTTTTCATGAATCGCTAATTAATCGAATCAAGGCTAAACATATCAAAACAACTTCGTTTTTAATTCTTTTTAAACCTTAACTTACTTTAGTCGTATCCAAGCTAACTACGCCTTTATAACCTCCAAATTAATCCTTTTTCATGAATCGCTAATTACACGAATCAAGCCTAAACATATCAAAACAACTTCGTTTTTAATTCTTTTTAAACCTTAACTTACTCTAATCAAATTCAAGCTAACTACACCTTTATAACTTCAAATTAATCTCTTTTCATACATGGTTTTCATTCAAGTGCAATTCACGCATGGTTCCCTTTACACGCACATAACTTGCATCGATTTACAAATTTAAGCTTAAACTAACTGAATAACTCGAATCTAAGCACGCACAACCCATTTCTTGACATTTCTAACGAATCTAACTAACCCTAACTTGACATGCAATATCAATCTGTTGAAAACATTTTCGAAATTAATACTAATTTAGGAAGCAAGGAACACCCACCTCGATTCCATGCTAGAGACACGCAATTAGCTTGAACTGAGGCCAAAAACCGAACACCAACCCCCGGATACTCGTCTGCTCTTCGCGTGAGACTCGACCTAGCCCAAACCCAAAACCCTAACTCGCGATTTCTGAGGAATTTAGGCACGATTAAGGAGGATTCAAGGTGGGGATTCAACTTAAAGGAATAGAGGAGTTCGATGCTCACCGTGCATGCATAATTTCGGTCGAGTGTCCGGCTGTCCTCGCGCCAGAATCGGCCCAGCCACGGCCGATTTTCGCTCAACGTCGGCATGAGTTGGTCGCCGGCATCCAGGAGAGGCGGATTGGGGCCTGAAACCGGTGAATATGGCGTGTGTGAGGTGGCGAGATGAGGGAGACGGTGGTTCTGCGTTCTGCGTGAGGAGGAAGCAGAGGAGGAAACGTAGAGGAGAGAGAGGGAGTCGGGCTTGGGGGGTCACGACTGGGTAGGGGAAATAAAAGGGGTTAGGCGAATTTACCAAAATGCCCCTCCTCTCTACCTTTCTTTTATTTTTGTTCCTGGCTGCTTAGGAATCGGTACCGCTAGCCCAGTTCGTATCCCGAGTTCTAAACCCGAATCGCTAATACGGCCTTATATCGACTATTCGTTCCCAAAAATATATGTAGGTTCGATTTAATAAACATCGAACTACATCAAAGGTCAACAACCTAATCGTACTCGGGAAACGACTAAATGAATCGAATAACGACTAAATGAAACTATCGATATACTTTAAAGGCATAAATAGTACGAATTAACTTTAAAATCAATAATAGCGATAAAAATCCCTTTTTATAAAATTATAGTTCTCAAAAGCACATCGAAAATCAATTAACTCATACAATGACTAAAAATACGATTTTATAGCATAAAAAAAGATAATACAAGCAACTTAATATAAAAATAACGAAAGCGGGTTTTACAAACTCAGCAATATGTGTAGCGTCATTAGTATTATTGTATGGAATGAGAAGAGACATTTTAGAGAACCCATCTACTACAACAAAGATAGAATCTTTGTTTCTTTGGGTTTTAGGCAGTCCAAGAGTGAAATCAACGCTTACATTAACCCAAGGAGTAGTAGGAATAGGTAGAGGTGTGTATAACCTGTGGGGTAAGGAGTGACTTTTGGCCACTTGACAAGTCCCACCCCTCTTCAGAATGTCTTGTATGTCCTTCTCCATGCTTAGCCTGTAGTAATGATCCCTTAGCATAATGTGTCTTGTTTTTGCCATAATGACCAGCTATAGAACCTCCATAAACTTCCCTTATCAGAAGCTCCCTTGTGCTACACCTTTAGTACACACAGCCATATACCCTTGAATAGAAACCCTTCTTGAATCAAAAAATCTCCTTTGGGGTACTTTGAACATTAAGCAAACAACTCCCCAAAGTCTTCATCTTTAGTATACAAAGCTTTACATGCCCAAAACCAAGTACACAGGCATCTACTTGAAACAAAAGTACATACCTACGTGATAGAGCATCGGCACCTTAGTTAAGTTTTCTAGATTTGTGTTTGATTCTAAAATGAAATGACTGGAGAAACTCAACCCACTTAGCATGATGTGAGTTTAGTTTATGTTGTCCTTGAATACACTTCAAAGCTTCATGATCAAAATGAAGGATAAACTCACTTGCAATCAAAATATGACTCCAATGCTCTGATGTATCCGCCGATGACCAAGCTAGGGTTCAATGGAATACAACTAACTTAGCAACCATGGGAAGATAGCATTAAGGGGAAAACCAAGGGAAATGGGCACATAGGATGATGGTTGTGAAGCATAAAGCATGTGAGGGGGGATTGAATCTTAGATTCGAGTTACTCTAAGTGAAAACCGAAGGAGTATTTGATGTTTATCACGGTGGGGATGAAGGAACCAAGCTAGTACTTCAAGAATACAACTCAAGGCAAAGGAAATGCACGTTCTTAAGGGGGGCACGGTCGTGCCACTATGCACGGCCACACCGTGCCAAAATGCTGCCCACTTTAACTAGGGATGCCTAGTTATGCCCGGTTGAGTGCATTCATGCTTTGCTTTGGTTTTGCTTTGTTTTATGAAGTATAAGCCGTGGAAGTGGGTGGAAATGGGAGTGTTTGGAGTGGAAAGATGAAGGGATATGATGGATATGATTAGTGAAGGAATTCAGCTTAAGAATGCAAGCTAAATCATCCCTTAGAAACCTTAGACATCAATTTGGAATAGGATAGAACTAAAATCTAGAATTGGATACAGAAACACCACCAATCTAAGTTTAGGGCCCTTAATCTTGACTAAGATACAGAAACACCACTTAATCAAGGATTAAGACTCACTTGATCACCACCTTAATTGGCCTAATTAAGGATAAGCAAGTAAGAGTTTGAAGGAAGAAAGCACAAATGCTCTCAATCTGATTTTTATCATTCAAAAGGGGTTGTCTGACAAGCAAGGCCATGGGGATGCTTTAATAGGTAGCCAAGGCAAGCTAGTAAACAAGCAAAAGTACACTTCTAACCTTCCTTTATGCTTAGGAAAGGTTTAGAGCACTAATACAAGCTGAATTGCACTAATCTAGTTTACAACAATCTTAACCTAATCTAATACATTGAAATACAAGTCTAAACTATATCTAGCTAATTAATACAACATTGTACACTATGCTTAGCTATAATACATGCTGGGAACATTGCAAGCTGCAGCCGCCTTCTAGAAGATTACTTTGCGGCTGGCCAATAGGAAGCAAGTAACACATTGCCACCAATCTTGCTCCTATTGGTTGATCTTCTCTACGTAGTAACCAGCCCAAGGCACCTTGGGACGTGTTCCAAGCATAGAGGGACGTACCAAGCTCCTTGCAAGTGGAGAAAAACGGTTGGGAGCTTACATTACTTCAGTTTGTACTAAACCGGGTTTAGCAATAGTTTCTGGCCGGTTTTTGTGCATCGTTTGAGCATAGCAAAAGTGAGTATGATTGTGATTTTAATTGTGGAGGGTAACGTTAGGATGTCTATAATCCCCCCCCCCAACAAAGAAATCAAGGTTAGGGTGTGTTTAAATGGGTTAAATAAACTCAAACTTAAAACCGTGCAAATTAGAGCCTAATCTGACCAGTTTTGGAAAACTCCTTGTTTCTTCATCCTCTTGTGTGCATAATTAGAAATTGATGCTTGGACCTGAAATTAAACATCTTGAGGACTCCAAAAATGTATAAATTCATCACTTAAGCATTAGTATAGCTTAAGTTATGACTTAATCAAAACCAGCTTAATTCTGGATTGTTGGGCAGTTTTGACATCTCTTGGTTTTTTACTGATTTGGACGACCAAATGAACTCCAAATTACATGAAACTTGTGTTGTTGGAAATATTAAATCTTTAAATTGAAATCCATGCAAAAATATCAAACTCAAACCATGTTGATGCTTGTCGAAAATTGCTCACAAAATCAGGTCAGTGCTGGAATGAACCTTATGCCCTGCAATAGAACAACTAAAACAAAATTTGGTTGAATTATACAACCTTTAACCAGCATATTAACATGGTCTAATTGATTTTATTATTTCTAATCAAAGGGCATGGAGAGATCTCCATCATCCTCCCCTTGTTAAAAAGATTTGTCCTCAAATCAATGTAGACTTTGGTAACCTCCTCTTCTCTTCAAATCTGGTTGGAACAAAATCAACCATTCAAAGAGCTCTTTCATGAACTTGGAGGCTCTTTCTACTTCTTGTCCCATGCTGATTTGGATATGTGATGTGGGGGACTTCTTGAACACACTTGGAACCACCTTATTACACACTTTGAATGCATGGTTAGGAGGGGTAAGGGATGGTTCAAAAAATACTTGACAGAAGTTTATAGTGAGTGATTCAGGTGTGGGTGGAGTGGGGAAATTGGTAGATGTATCACCAAGAGATAGAAAAATAACACTTCTATTTTCTATACCTTTTGGTGGGTGGAGTGGGATGGGCAACTCATCTCCTTCATCAGCCTCAACCATGATCTCTTCAATCTCTTTTTTTGTCATGTTTTTCATTTTCAACTTCCTCTTCTAATTGAACCTCTTCTGTGGCCTTCCATTCAGCTAAGGTAACACACCTTCTGTTGGTGCATTCAGATACTAAGTGACCAAATCCTTGGCACTTAAAACACCTAGGAGGATCTTTTGGAAGGGCTCTTTGTGTAAGTGGTGGCAATAGGTTCTTTTGTGAAGTTTGGTTTTTTTGTGGAGCTAGGGAAGTAGAGGGGTGAAGGAATGGAGGTGAAGGTGAACTCCCCTTGTTAATGGTTTTTTCTTGTGGTGGTGGCTTTGGATTTTCTTGCTTTGGGAGCGTTTTACTCTTCCTTTGTTGTTCCACCTTGTGAGCTAACACACATACTTCATCAAAAGTAGAGTAAGCTTGCAAATCATGAATATTAGAATACCTAGGATCAAGTCCTCCCAAGTACCTAACAATTGTTTGTTCTTCAGGTTCATGCAAATCACACTTAATCACAAGCTTTTCAAACTCACGAGTGTACTCCTCTACTCTCATATTACCTTGGTTCAAATGGTGGAGTTGTGAGTAAGAATCTTGAACATAGGTAGGAGGAAGAAATCTAGCTTTGAGCTTTGACTTCATCTTTTCCCAAGTTCTGATTTTGGACTTCCTTTCTCTTACTCTTTTGGCACACAAGTTAGTCCACCAAAGAGAAGCATATTTTCGAAGTCTTAAAGCAATAAGCTTTACCTTCTTGTTGTCAAGGATGTCCTTGTACTCAAAAATCCTTTCAACTGTGTGTAACCAATCCAAGAAATCTTCACGGTCAAGCTTGCCTTCAAATTCAGGAACGTCGATCTTGAAATCATTGGAACTAGCTTGAACATGTGAGTCTTGCCTAGTCATTCTCAATGGTTCATCCTCACTAGATGAATCAAGAGTATGGCTAAACACTTGCTCTTGTCTTTGTGATCTTGAATGGATAGATTCTTCACTTGCTTGTTGTTGTTGCTTTGAATATGCATCAAGCTGTTTTTTGAGGTACTTGTGTTGAGCTCGAGTTTCTTGGTCTCTTCGTGCATCTTCTTGAATTCTTCTAGTTAGAAACTCCTTTTGCTTCATTAAAGCGTCGAACCTCTCTTCCAAGGTCATAGTTGTAGAACTCATTTTGGAAGTAAGTGGCTAAAACAAAGTAGGAATGAATTTGTGACAAAGGGGGAACGACTTTTTTGTAGAAGGGTGTGGGGAGTACCAAGCCTAGGAGAATCCAAGCTCTGATACCAAATATGATGTATCTGCCGATGACCAAGCTAGGGTTCAATTGAATACAACTAACTTAGCAACCCTGGGAAGATAGCATTAAGGGGAAAACCAAGGGAAATGGGCACATAGGACGATGGTTGTGAAGCATCAAGCATGTGAGGGGGGAATGAATCTTAGAATCAAGTGACTCTAAGTGAAAACCAAAAGAGTATTTGATGTTTATCACGGTGGGGATGAAGGAACCAAGCTAGTACTTCAAGAATACAACTCAAGGCAAGGGAAATGCACGTTCTTAGGGGGGGCACGGTCGTGCCACTATGCACAGCCACACCGTGCCAAAATGCTGTCCACTTTAACTAGGGATGCCTAGTTATGCCCGGTTGAGTGCATTCATGCTTTGCTTTGGTTTTACTTTGTTTTGTGAAGTATAAGCCGTGGAAGTGGGTGGAAATGGGAGTGTTTGGAGTGAAAAGATGAAGGGATATGATGGATATGATTAGTGAAGGAATTCAGCTTAAGAATGCAAGCTAAATCATCCCTTAGAAACCGTAGACATCAATTTGGAATAGGATAGAACTAAACTCTAGAATTGGATACAGAAACACCACCAATCTGAGTTTAGGGCCCTTAATCTTGACTAAGATACAGAAACACCACTTAATCGAGGATTAAGACTCACTTGATCACCACCTTAATTGGCCTAATTAAGGATAAGCAAGTAAAAGTTTGAAGGAAGAAAGCACAAATGCTCTCAATCTGATTTTTATCACTCAAAAGGGGTTGCCTTACAAGCTAGGCGATGGGGATGCTTTAATAGGCAGCCAAGGCAAGCTAGTAAACAAGCAAAAGTACACTTCTAACCTTCCTTGATGCTTAGGAAAGGTTTAGAGCTCTAATACAAGCTGAATTGCACTAATCTAGTTTACAACAATCTTAACCTAAACTAATACATTGAAATACAAGTCTAAACTATATCTAGCTAATTAATACATCATTGTACACTATGCTTAGCTATAATACATGCTGGGAACATTGCAAGTTGCAGCTGTCTTCTAGAAGATTACTTTGCGGCTGGCCAATAGGAAGCAAGTAACACATTGCCACCAATCTTGCTCCTATTGGTTGATCTTCTCTACGTAGTAACCAGCCCAAGGCACCTTAGGACGTGTTCCAAGCGTAGAGGGACGTGCCAAGCAGCTTGAAAGTGGAGAAAAACGGCTGGGAGCTTAGATTACTTCAGTTTGTCCTAAACTGGGTTTACCAACAGTTTCTAGCCGGTTTTGGTGCGTCGTTTGAGCATAGCAAAAGTGAGTATGATTGTGATTTTAATCCTGGGGGGGAAACATTACGATGTACATAATCCCCCCCCAACCAAGAAATCAAGGTTACGGTGATTTTAAATTGGTTAAATAAACTCAAACTTAAAACTGTGCAGATTAGAGCCTAATCTGACCAGTTTTGGAAAACTTCTTGTTTCTTTATCCTCTTGTGTGCATAATTAGAAATTGATGCTTGGACATGCAATTAAACATCTTGAGGACTCCAAAAATGTATAAATTCATCACTTAAGCATTAGTATAGCTTAAGTTATCACTTAACCAAAACCCGGGTTAATTATGGATTGCTGGGCAGTTTTGACATCTCTTGGTTTTTGGCTGATTTGGACGACCAAATGAACTCCAAATTGGATGAAACTTCTCTTGTTGGAAATCTTACATCTTGAAATTTAAATCCATGCAAAAATATAAGACTTCAACCATGTTGATGCTTGTCTAAAATTGCTCACAAAATCAGGTCAGTGCTGGAATGAACCTTGTGCCCTGCAATAGAACAACTAAAACAAAATTTGGTTGAATTATACAACCTTTAACCAGCATATTAACATGGTCTAATTGATTTGATTCTTTCTATTCAAAGGGCATGGAGAGATCTCCATCATGCTCTAAACGCCTCACAATTGCATAAAACTCTTTGTCGTAGGTGGAGTATTTCCTTCTTAAATCACATAGTTTCTCACTGAAGAAGGCTAATGGTTTACCTTCTTGAGTATGAACACCACCTATACCAACTCCAAAGGCATCACATTCAACTTCAAATATCTCACTAAAGCATGGCAATGATAGAACATGTGCTTGAGTAAGTCTTGCTTTGATCTCTTCAAAGGCAGATTGAGCTTTTGGTGTCCAATGGAATGATGTACCCTTGATAACTTTAGTCAAAGGAGTCATAATAGTGACGAGACTTCTAATAAACCTCCTGTAAAATGAAGCTAATCCATCAAAAGCTCGAACATCATCAATGGACTTTGGAGTAGGCTATGACCGAATAGCTTCAATCTTGCTTTCATCTAGCTTTATCCCATCACCAGTGACTACGTAAACTAAGAATGTTACTTCTGGAGTGAAGAAAGCACATTTCTCTAGGTTACCAAATGGTCTTTCACGTTCCAGAACAAGCATCACTTGAGTTAGATGGTGTTGATGTTCATGCTCATCTTTGGAATAAATCAAGATATCATCAAAGTAAACCACCAAAAACTTGCCTATGCACCACCTAAATACTTTTTTCATTAATCTCATGAAAGTGCAAGGTGCATTTGAAAGACCAAAGGGCATAACCAACTATTCATAAATCCCTCCCCTAGTCTTGAAAGTTGTCTTCCATTCGTCACCTTCTCTAATCCGTATTTGTTAGTATCCACTACGAAGGCCTATCTTTGAAAACACTTTAGAGCCATGTAATTCATCTAGCTAGTCTTCAAGTCTAGGTATGGGATACCTATAGTTCATTGTGATATTGTTAATGGCCCTACTATCCACACGCGTACACATTCCACCTTCTTTCTTAGGCACTAAAAGAGCAGGCACAACACATGGACTTAAGGAGTCACGGATTAAGTCTTTAGACTTCAACTCTTCAACTTGCCTTTGAATTTCTATGGTATCCTTTGGATTCATTCTGTAAGCAGGCTTATTAGGTAGAATGGAACCAGGTATAAGATCAATACGGTGTTGGATATCTCTTTTAGGAGGTAAACCTGTCGGTGTCTCCTCAGGAAACAAATGACATAAGCTTTGTATGAGTGTTTTAGCTACGGGGTGAGTGGATGACGGACTTGATGGTTCATCTTGCATGCTTAAAATCCACTCCTTAAAGGGATTAAAATCAAGTTAAGAAGCCTTTAACAATGGCTCTCCTATAGCCAGTAGCAAATCAGGATGAATATGCTTGTTTTGAGGCTTGATTTCATGGAGTTTTGATGGGGGAAAGGGGCTAACGTAATCTTCTTACCACCCTTGGAAAGGAGTAAGTATTCAAGTAGCCATTATGCATAACCTTAAGATCACACAGCCATGGTCTCCCCAAAAGCATATGACAGGCATCCATAGGTATAACACCACACCAACATTCATCTTGATAGTTCTTTCCAATGGAGAAAGAAATCAAGCACCGTGAGTTCACTTCGATTCCCTTGCTTTGATTCAGCCATTGAATGTTGTAGGGATGTGGATGTGTTAGGGTTTGCAATCCTAGTTTCTCAATTATGCTTAGAGAAACCACATTTGCACAGCTTCCTCCATCCCTAATCAAGGAACACACATTCCCTTGGACAGTACAACGAGAATGGAATATATTCTGCCTTTGTTCATCTTTCACTCTTTTCTAGTTGCTTAGAACTCTTCTCAAAACTAGTAATTCACCTTCATGAGCTTCTTCCACTACTTCCTCTTGAGTTCCCTCAAGTTTATCTTCAGAATCATCTTCATTGTCCTCTTCTTTAAGGACTTCTTTCACGGCTGGCCATTCAGACAAAGTAATGACCTTATGTTTTGGGCAGTCCAAGGCTATGTGCCTAGGTTCTTGGCAGTTGAAACACCTTGTATTCCTCATGGGATTGGGATTAGGCCTATTTGGTGGAGTTTGGATCTTTTGTGAACTGGGTTTCTTAGTGGAATGGAAGGGGATGGATTTAGTGGCTTGGATATAGGATTTGGACTCCCCTTGTTAAAGGGTTGGTTCCAGGTGCAACGCTTTGGATTTTGGGGTTTAAGGGGATGTTTTGCTTTCTTTTGCTATTCCACCTTATGAACCAGTGCACATACTTCATCAAAAGTAGTATGAGCTTGCACTTCAACCACATTAGCATAGCTAAGATCAAGACCTCCCAAGTATCTAACTACGGTTTGCTCTTCGGGTTCTTATATATCAAACTTGATTAAAAGCTTCTCAAACTCACATGTATACTCTCCAACACTCATGCTGCCTTGAGTAAGATTATGGAGTAGAGAAAAACAATCCTGGACATAAGTTGGGGGAAGAAAACGAGCCTTAAGCTTAGATTTCATTTTGTCCCATGTTCTGATTTTGGACTTTCTCTCCCTAACCCCGTTCATCACATAAATTTGTCCACCACAATGAAGCATACGTTTTAGGTCTTAAGGTCACAAACTTCACCTTCTTGTCCTCTTAAACATCCTTATACTCAAAGACACGTTCAACAGTATGCAACGAATCTAGAAATTCTTCAGGATCAAGCTTACCTTCAAATTCTAGAATTTCAACTTTGAAATCATTGGCGTTAGCTTGCATCTGTGGTTCTGCCCTAGTCATTCTGATTGGTTCATCTTCACTAGATGAATCAACATCATGACTATAGACTTGTTCTTGCCTCCTTGGTTCTGATTGATAAGTTTCTTCATTCATCTTTTGCTTTTGCTTCGAAAAAGAACCAAACTCCTTGCGTAGATACTCATTCCGGGCTTGAGTTTCTTGGTTACGTTGACTATCTTCATGTATCTTCTTCACCAGTATTTCATTCTACCTCATTAAGGCTTCAAATGTCTCTTCCAAACTCACACTATAACTCATCTTGCTCACGGTTTGTGTTTAGATTCAAACTAGGAATGTGTTTGCAGTTTTGAGCAGGAATCAATTCTAGAAGTGGTGGGATGTACAAGGCCGAGGAGAAAGCAAAGCTCTGATACCAAATACGTTGTATCTTGGAAGGAAGACACTAATACTCAAAGCTCAATTCAAAGTTAGAATACAAGCAGGCTGAATTCAAGCTATAGTGATAGTGAATCCGTGAATAAATGTTTGAAAGAAGCATAATCTAAGCTCTTGTATATAGACAGAACCACCACTAAACTCAAGCTTAGGGTCCCTAAACTATGATTAAGATACAGAAAGATCACGTAATCAAGGTTTAGGACTTACTTGATCACCACCTTAATCGACCAAATTAAGGATAAGCAAGTGAAGTATTTTGAGGGATGAGAGCTAAATGCTCTCAATTATGATTTTCATTGAAAGTTCAAGTATGAATTACAAAGTGGCCCTGAGTATACTTTAGTATAAAGCCTAGCAAGCAACTAACCAACCAAGCTAGCTGGTGGAGATTTCCTCCCTAGGAAGGAAACGGATTACTAGCTAATTCCGCACGCTTCAGACTGAGCTAGATTACAAGCTTGCTTAAGTTAAACTAATCACAACCAGAATACTAAGGAAATCAAAACAAATGACATAATTAACTTAATACATCATCAAATAAGCCAATGCAGCATCATTTCTAGCCAAAATGTGGAGAAAAGTAGTCGTAAAGGTGAAGCACTTTTCGGTCATCCAATCATAATTCAAGATGTTGTTGCTCCCATTGGCTCACACGTTTTGAGGTGGTGGCCACAGCAAATCATTGTGTTTCTAGGCATCTTTACTGGTGATTGAAGCAAGCAAGCAAGAAGAAAGCTGAGTAAACCCATTAAAGGGGGAAAACCACGTGGTAGTCTACTGGGTTGTCAAAGGCTGTTTTTAGCCCGGTTTTGTGACCTTGCTTCTACCAATCAAAAGTGATGTGAGTTTGATTTCATGCCATGGGGGGACTCCCTACGGTGTGTGCAAACCCTCCCGGCAACAAATCAATGTTAAATCATGTTTAAGTAGAAGATTTCTACTAAAATATTTCACTATTTAGTTTTGGACCCAAATTGGCATGCTAGACAAAAGGCCTTGATCTACTGACTTCGACTGAGCATGATTGATTTTAATTTCTTGGAACTAAACGCTAACATCATAAGGAACCCGAAAATGTAAAAATATCAATCTTAAGCCACAATGTTCCTGAAGAAATCAAGTGGACAAACCAGGTACATTCTGGTTGTGTAACAAGGATGTTGCTGTTTGATACTCCTCCAACGTTTGTACCATTGCTTGGACTTTGGGACTTGCATTAGACCTTGTAGGACTGTTAGGACCCACTTACTTGTCTTGGATGTGGGGGACTCCATCATCCTCCCCTTGTTGAAGAGATTTGATGCTCAAGGTAATCATCGGCTTGGTAAGCACAAGTCAGCCACGTTTAATGTAGCTGAAACTCCATAGTCCCCTCGCAAGTCAACCTTACAAGCATTTTCATTAATCTTTTCAAGTACCTCAAATGGAGCATCAGCCCTTGGCATAAGCTTGTTCTTTCTCTTAGAAGGAAATCTCTCCTTCCTTAACGGTATCCACACGAGGTCTCCAGGTTGAAATACCACCTTCTTGTGTTTGTTGGCTTGAGCTTGATGTGATGCATTAGTCTCCTCTATTCTGCTCCTTACCAACTCATCTATCTTTTGGATTTCTTTCACCCTAGCTACTGCATCTACACTTGGCTTTTGATCTAATGGCCTTGGAGTAAGATCAAGTGGACTAATAAGATCAATCCCATAGACCACCTTGAATGGTGATAGAACAGTTGCCTTGCTTGGAGCCCTATTGTAAGAAAACTTTGCATGGGTTAAAACCAAATCCCAAGCTTTGGCATGAGGTTTAATTAAAGCCCTTATAAGTGTTCCTAAGGTACGATTTGTAACCTCTGTTTGCCCATCAGTTTGTGGATGATAAATGGTACTATATTTCAGTTTAGTATCCCATTTCTTCCACAATTTAATCCAAAAATGGCTTAAAAACTTAGTATCCCGATCATAAACAATTGATCTAGGTTTACCATGTAATCTGGCCACGTTCCTAAAATACAACTCAACAATGTGTGTAGCATCATTAGTATTGTTGCATGGAATGAAATGAGACATTTTAGAGAACCTATCTACTGCCACAAAGATAGAATATTTGTTTCTTTGGGTTTTAGGAAGTCCAAGAGTGAAATTCATACATCAACCCAAGGAGTGGTAGGAATAGGTAGAGTTGTGTATAGGTCGTAGGGTAAAGAGTGACTTTTGGCCACTTGATAAGTCCCACACCTCTTCAGAATGTCTTGTACGTCCTTCTCCATGCCTAGCCAGTAGTAATGCTCCCTTAGCATATTGAGTGTCTTGTTTTTACCATAATGACCTGCTAGAGAACCTCCATGAACTTCCCTGATTAGAAGCTCCCTTGTGCTACACCTTGTTACACACAGCCGTGTACCCTTGAATAAAAACCCTTCTTCAATAAGAAAATCTCCTTTGGGGTGCTTTGCACATTCAACATACAACTCCCCAAAGTCTTCATCTTCAGCATACAAAGCTTGTAGATGCTAAAAAACAAGTGCACAAGCATCTAATTTAGACAAAAGAAGATACCCCCGTGATAGAATATCAGCACCTTGGCTAAGCTTTCTAGATTTGTGTTTGATTGTGAAATGAAATGACTTGAGAAACCCAACCCACTTAGCATGACGTGAGTTTAGTTTAAGTCGGTGTTGAATATACTTCAAAGATTCATGATAAGAATGAAGGATAAACTCACTTCCAATCAAAATATGACTCCAATGCTCTAAACACCTCACAATTGCTTAAAATGCTTTGTCATAGGTGGAGTATTTTCTTCTTCAATCACTTAGTTTCTCAATAAAGAAGGCTAATGGTTTGCTTTCTGCAGTAAGAACACCATCTATACTAACTCTAGAGGCATCATATTTAACTTCAAATATCTTACTAAAGCATGGCAATAATAGAACAGGTGCTTGATTAAGTCTTGCTTTGATCTCTTCAAAGGCAGATTGAGCGTCTGGTGTCCAATGGAATGATGTACCCCTGATAACTTCAGTCATAGGAGCCATAATAGTGCTGAAAATTCTAATAAACCTTTTATAAAATGAAGCTAATCCATGAAAAGCTCGAACATCATGAATGGACTTTGGAGTAGGCCACGACTGAATAGCATCAATCTAGCTTTCATCTGCCTTTATGCCATCACGAGTGACTATGTAACCTAAGACTGTTACTTCTGGAGTGAAGAAATTACATTTCTTAAGGTCACTAAATGGTCTTTCACGTTCCAGAACAAGCATCACTTAAGTTACATGGTCTTGATGTTCATGCTCATCCTTGGAATAAATCAAGACATCATCGAAGTAAACCACCACAAACTTGCCTATAGACGGCCTGAATACTTGATTCATTAATCTTATGAAAGTGCTAGGTGCATTAGAAAGAACAAAGGTCATAACCAACCATTCATAAAGCCCTCCCATAGTCTTGAAAGCTATCTTCCATTCGTTACCTTCTCTAATCCGTATTTGGTAATATCCACTTCGAAGGCCTACCTTTGAAAACACTTTAGAGCCATGTAGTTCATCCACCATGTCTTCAAGTCTATGCGTGGGATACCTATACTTGATTGTGATTTTTTTCTTGTTAATGGCCCTACTATCCACACACATATGCATTCTACCATCTTTCTTAGGCACTAAAAGAGCAGGCATGGCACATGGACTTAAGGACTCAAGGATTAAGCCCTTAGACTTCAACTATTCAACTTACCTTTGAATTTCCATGGTATCCTTTGGATTAGAGCTGTAGGGAGGCTTATTCGGTAGAATAGAACCAGGGTATAAGATCAAAATGGTGTTGGATATCTCTTAAACCCATAGGTATCTCCTCAGGAAACAAATTACATATGTTTTGTATGAGTGTTTTGGCTACAGGGTGAGTGGGTAAAGGACTTGCTGGTTCATCTTGCATGGTCAAAATCCACTTCTTAAAGGTGCTAAACTCATATTGAGAAGCCTTTAACAATGCCTGTCCTACGGCCAGTAGCAAATTAGAATCAGTAGGCTTGTTTTGTGGGTTGATTTCATAAACTTTTAATAGGGGTAAAGGGGCTAAGGTAATCTTCTTACCATCATTGGTAAAGGAGTAAGTATTCAAGTAGCCATTATGCATAACCTTAAGGTCATATAGCCATGGTCTCCCCAAGAGGATATGACAAGCACCAATAGGTATAACATCTAATCAAAGCTCATCTTGATATTTCTTTTTGATGGAGAAAGAAATCAAGCACCGTGAGTTCACTTGGATTCCCTTGCTTTTGATTCAACCATTGAATGTTGTAGGGCTCTGGATGTGTCATGGTTTGAAGTCCTGGTTTCTTAATTATGCTTAGAGAAACCACATTTGCACAACTTCCTCCATCAATAATCAAAGAACACACATTCCCTTGGACAGTACAATGACAATAGAATATGTTCTCCCTTTGTTCATCTTTCACTCTTTTCTAGTTGCTTAGAACTCTTCTCAAAACTAGTAATTCACCTTCATCAGCTTCTTCCACTACTTTCCCTTGAGTTCCCTCAACTTCATCTTCATAATCATCTTTATTTTCCTCTTCTTCAAAGACTTCTTTCTCGGGTGACCATTCGGACAAAGTAATCATCTTATGTTTCGGGCTGTCCGAGGCTATGTGCCTAGGTCCTTGGCAGTTGAAACATCTTATATTGCTCATGGGATTGGGATTAGGCCTATTTTGAGGGGTTTGAATCTTTTGTGGAGCAGGGGTTCTTTGTGGAAAGGATGGGGATGCATTTTGCGGCTTGGATATAGGATTGGAACTCTCGTTGTTAAAGGGTTGGTTCCAGGTGTAAGGCTTTGGATTTTGGAGTTTAAGGTGTTGTATTGCTTTCTTTTGCTGCTCCACCTTATGAACCACCGCACACACTTCATCAAAAGTAGTATGAGCTTGCACATCAACCACATTAGCTTACCTAAGATCAAGACCTCCCAAGTATCTAACTATGGTTTGCTTTTCGGGTTCTTGTATATCACACCTGATTAAAAGCTTCTCAAACTCATGTGTATACTCTTCACCACTCATGCTGCCTTGAGTAAGATTATGGAGTTGAGAATAACAATCTTAGACATAAGTTGGGGGAAGAAAATGAGCCTCAAGCTTTGATTTCATTTTATCCCATGTTCTGATTTTAGACTTTCTCTCCCTGACCCATTTAGCACATAAATTTGTCCACCAGAAAGAAGCATACTTTCTAAGTCTTAAGCTCATGAACCTGACCTTCCTATCCTCTTCAATGTCCTTATACTGAAAGACACGTTAAATAGTATGCAACCAATCGTGAAATTCTTCAGGATCTGGCTTACCTTCAAATTCTAGAATTTCAACTTTGAAATCATTGGTGTTAGCTTGTATCCGTGGTTCTGGCCTAGTCATTCTGATTGGTTTGTCTTCACTAGAGGAATCAACGTCAAGACTATAGACTTGTTCTTGCCCCCTTGGTTCTGATTGATAGGTTTCTTCATTCATCTTTTGCTTTTGCTTAAAAAAAGAACCAAGCTCCTTGCGTAGATACTCATTCTGGGCTTGAGTTTCTTCATTATGTTGAGTATCTTCATGTATCTTCTTCACCACTATTTCATTTTGCCTCATTAAGGCTTCAAACTTCTCTTCCAAACTCACAGTAGAACTCATCTTGCTTACTGTTTGTGTTTAGATTCAAGCTAGGAATGTGTTTGGAGTTTTGAGTAGGAATGAATTCTAGAAGTGCAGGGACATACCAGGCCAAGGAGATACCAAAGCTCTAATACCAAATGCGATGTATCTTCGAAGGAAGACACTAATAATCAAACCTGAATTCAAAGTTAGAATGCAAGCAAGCTGAATTCACGCTAAAGTGAGAGAGAATCCGTGAATGAAAGTTTGACAGAAGGATAATCTAAGCTCTTCTTTAGATACAGAACTGCCACTAACCTCAAGCTCATCGTGCCTAAACTATGATTAAGATATAGAAACACCACTTAATCAAGGTTTAGAACTTACACGATCACCATCTTAATCGACCAAATTAGGGATAAGCAAATGAAGTATTTTGAGGAATGAAAGCTAAAAGCTCTCAATTCTGGTTTTCGTTCAACGTTCAAGTATGGATTACAAAATGGCCGTGAGGATACCTTTGTACAAAGCCGAGCAAGCAACTAACCAACCTAGCTAGCTAGAGGAGGTTTCCCCCCTTGGAAGGAAATGGATTACTAGCTATTTCCACACACTTAAGACTAAGCTAGATTACAAGCTTGCTTAACATAAACTAATTATGACTAGAATACTAAGGATTGCAAAAAAAATGACATAATTAACTTTATACATCATTAACTAAGCTAATATAGTAGCATTACCAGCAAAATGTCGAGAAAAATAGTCGTAAAGGTGAAGCACTTTTCAGTCATCCAATCAGAATACGAGGTGCTGTTGTTCCCTTTTTGTTCCCATTGGTTCACACGTTTTGAGGTGGTTGTTACAACAAATCTTGGTCTTTTCGAGCAGCTTGACTAGTGATTGAAGCAAGCAAGCAAGAAGAAAGCTGAGCAAACCCATTGAACAGTGAAAACCACATAACACACTAACGGGTTGTCCATGGCAGTTTTCAGCTCGGTTTTGTGACCTTGCTTCCACTAATCAAAAGTGAATATGATTTTGATTTCAGGGCCAGGGGGGACTCCCTAGGGTGTGTACAAGCCCCAATATAATGAAATCAAGGTTAAATCATGTTTAAGTAGAATATTTCTACTAAAACATTTTACCATGCAGTTTTAGACCCAAATAGGCAGGTTAGACAAAAGGCCTTGATCTCTTGACTTCGACCAAGAATGATTGATTTTAATTGCTTGGACATGAAAGCAAACATCATAAGGAACCCAAAAGCAAAAAAAAATCAATCTTAACCCACAATGTAGCTTAAGAAATTTAATGGACAAAACTAGGTACATTCTGGTTATGTAACCAGGATGCTGCTGTTTGATTCTCCTCCAACATTTGGACCATTGCTTGGATGTTGGAGCTTGCATTGGACCTTGTAGCACTCTTAGGACCCACGTCCTTGTCCTGGCTATGGGGGACTCCATCACCTTCCCTTTTTAAAGAGAATTTATCGTCCAATTTCATGTATCCGCCAAGCGTTCAAGCTATGACTCAATTTAAGTGTCAAAGGTTACAAATCAAGGGAGAATACAATCATGAGAAAACCAAGAAAAGTGGCACGTAATATGCTGGTTGTGAGGCAACAAACACGTGAGGTAGGAATGGAATTTAGAATCAAGGGATTCTAAATGAGAAACAAAATAGAACCTGATGTATTCTAATGTACATGTCAAGGAAGGATGAAACCAAGCTAGAAGCTACCAAGAACACGAAGCAAGCAAGTGAAACTACACAAAATGGGGGAGGCACGGTCGTGCTTCATGGCATGGGCTGGCCATGCCGAAGTGCTGCCTAGCACGCCTTGCATTGTGGTGTTGCACGGTTTGAAGTTGGCTTTGTGTTTGGGTTGGAAGCTAAACCAAAGGGGATAGCCTTATCCGTCGTTAATCATGGGAATGGATGTAAGAAAGGGTTACGGACGTATGGAATGGAAAGAGAATCAAAGTTATGATTCACTAACTCAAAATTAAGCTAGCAAACCAACCTTTACTCTCTTTCAATCCTTGAGAATAAACACTGAATTGTATTGAACCAAACCCAATGTTTAGATACAGAAGCACCACCAAACACAATTTTAGGCCCCTTAAAATATTATTAAGATACAGAAATACCACTTAATCAAGTTTAAGACCACGCTTGAACACCACCTTAACTGGCCTAGTTAAGGATAAGCAAGTTTAGTACTTGAGGGAAACAAGAGCAAAGCTCTCAATTCTGATTTTCATTCAAAGTTGGTTGTATGATACAAGGGGGTTGTGTACTTGCTATTTATAAGCCTAAGCTAGATAGCAAGCAAGCAAGCACACATACACCACTATCTTTCCTTACTAGAGAGGAAAGGTGTTAATTAAGCTAATACAACCGGTTAAAGCTAATTGAATACAAAGCTTGCTTAAACTAATTTAAATACGTCCAAAGCATGAAGTAAAACAATGCTAACGCTTATTATACATTAATATACTCATAATCAAGCTTAAAACATGTTGAATGCTTGCTTGAATCACATTGGATAACCGAAAAGTAGAGCTTGCTTTTTGTCTGGCTAATCAAATGCAAGAGACACACTTTTTTATTCCTTGCTCTTCATTGGTTAACCTTACCAAGGTTGCAGCCCATCATTGGATGCCTATGGATGTGAGCCAAGCCTTGGAGAGTGTGCCACACCAGCTGCAAGTGAGTAAACCACATTTTGGAGCAAAATGAACCGGGTTCAAGCACAGTTTTTGCACGGTTTTGGGACTTGGTTTAACCTTAACAAAAGTGAGTATGATTTGGTTTTCAGGTCATGGGGGTAACTTTGGGATGTGTATAGACCCCCCCCCCTAAAAGAAATCAAGTTTATAGCATAGTTAAGTAGGGTAATTTGGCTTAAACATTAAACCGTGCATAACGGAGCCCAATATGACCGATTTGACAAAAGGCCTTAATCTCCCATTCTCTCGTGGGTATGATTGAAAACTAACGCTTAGACCTGAAATTAGACATCATGAGGATTCCAAAAATGTAAAAATTCAAGACTAAAGCCACAATATAGCTTAAGTTATGAAGTAGACAAAATCATGTATATTCTGGTCCTACTGGGCAGTTTGGACACCTTGGGTTTCTTTGCTAATTTAAATGGGTAAATGAAGTCCAAATGGGATAAAACTTGATTTGGTGTAAAGGTGACTTCCTAAACTTCAATCCCAATGAAAAATATTAGATTAAATCTTAAGGAGGCTTGACTAATTAAGCACATAAGAACTGGTTACCTACTGGAATTAACCCTTGCCTTGCAGTTTCAATACTTAATCAAAATTTGGATGATTTATCCATCCTTTAACCGGCATATTGAGATTACCTAATTGATTTTCTTCCTTTTAAATCAAGGGCATGGGGGGATCTCCATCGCCCTCCCCTTGTTAGAAAGATTTGTCAACAAATCAGTTTAGGTAATTATCTTCTCTTCTTGCTTCATTATATGGCTGAAATAGAATCAACCATTCACATAAGTCTCCTTTGAACTTAGGGACTCTTTCTTTTTCATGTGCCTTGCTGATTTGAACGTTGCACCTAGGGGACTTCTTAAACAATCTTCAAACCACTTCTTCAAATGCTCTTAATTCAGAATTAGGAGCTTTTAGTAAGGGTTCTGAAATGGATTGAAAGAAATTTAGGTTGAGTGCTTTGGGTGTGGGTGGAGTGGGGATAAAGGTTAGCGGTTCATGAAAGGTTGGTTCATAAAAGGTGATAAGAAGGTTGAGATGCTCCTTGCTTCTTGGTGGATGGTTGGTGTTTAAAGTGAGCATTTCGCCTTCATCTGCTTCGACTGCTATCTCCTCAAAGTCATCTTCATCAAGCTTTTCATTTTCCTCTTCTGATTTAACCTCTTCTATTGCCTTCCATTTAGCTAGAGTAACATACCCTCTGTTTGTACATTCTGATGATAAGTGACCAAAGCCTTGGCACTTAAAACATCTGTGAAATCCATTAGGAAGGGGTCTTTGTGTCGGTTGTGGGGATTAATTTTTTTGTGGAGTTTGGCCTTTTTGTGGAGTAGGGGAAGTGGGTGTCGTGGGCTTAGTCATGTAGGAGGAACTCCCCTTGTTCACAGTTTGGTCATGTGGTGAGGGCTTTAGATCTTCATGTCTTGAGAGCTGTTTGTCCTTCTTTTGCTGCTCCACCTTGTGAGCTAACACACATACCTCATCAAAAGAAGAGTAAGCTTGCAATTCAACAATATTACCATACCTAGGATCAAGACCTCCTAAGTCTCTAACAATTGTTTGTTCTTCTAGTTCTTGCATATCACACTTAATCAGAAGCTTTTCAAATTCACGAGTGCATTCTTCTGCACTCAAGCAACCTTGGTTCAAGTGGTGGAGTTGAGAGTAGCAATCTTGAACATAGGTAGGAGGAAGAAACCGAGCTTTAAGCTTCAACTTCATCTTCTCCTGAGTTCTGATTTTGGACTTCCTTTCTCTTACTCCGTTGGCACACAAGTTAGTCCTCCAAAGAGAAGCATACTTATGAAGCCTTAAAGCAATTAGCTTTACGTTCTTGTCTTCTTGGATGTCCTTATACTCAAAAGCTCTTTCAACTCTGTGTAACCAATCCAAGAAATCTTCAAGATCAAGCTTGCTTTCAAATTCTGGAATTTCAACTTTGAAATCGTTGGAGTTAGCTTGAAACTGTGGAGTTTGGTTAGTCCTTCTCAATGGTTCATCTTCACTAGATGAATCAAGAGTATGGCTAAACACTTGTTCTTTCCCTTCGGAATTAGATTGGAGTGGTTCTTCATGGGCTTGTTGCTTTTGCTTCAAATATGCATCAAGCTGTTTTTGGAGGTACTTACTTTGAGCTTGAATTTCTTGATCTTTTCGTGCATCTTCTTGAATCTTTCTAGATAGAAAATCATTTTGCTTCATCAAAGCTTCAAATCTCTCTTCCAATGACATGCTTGATGAAATCATGCTTGAATAAGGAGTAAAACTGATTTTGTGTTTGAAGGAGAATCGGTGAGTGATTTATGGAGGTGGAAGGGTATACTAGGCCAAGGTGAAACCTTTGCTCTGATATCAAGCTAGGACACAATTTAAGATTGAAACCTTACAAATCAAGGGTAAATGCAATCATGGTAAAACCAAGAAAAGTGGCACGTAATATGCTAGTTGTGAGGCAACAAACACGTGAGGTAGGAATGGAATTTAGAATCAAGGGATTCTAAATGAAAAACAAAAGAGAACTTGATGTATTTTGATGTATATCTCAAGGAAGGATGAAACCAAGCTAGAAACTACCAAGAACACGAAGCAAGCAAGTGAAACTACACGAAATGGGGGAGGTACGGTCGTCCCTCACAGCATCGGTGGTCATGCCAAAAGTGCTGCCTACCACGCCTTGCTTTGTGGTGTTTCGCGGTTTGAAGTTGGCTTTGTGTTTAGGTTGGAAGCTAAACCAAAGGGGATAGCCTTAGCCATGGTTAAGCATGGGAATGGATGTAAGAAGGATTTATGGAAATATGGAATGGAAAGAGAATAAAAGTTATGATTCACTAACTCAAAATTAAGCTAGCAAACCCACCTTTACTCTCTTTGAATCCTTGAGAATAAACACTGAATTAGATAGAACTAAACTCACTGTTTGGATACAGAAACACCACCAAACACAAGTTTAGGGCCCCTAAACTATGATTAAGATATAGAAACACCACGTCATCAAGTTTAAGACTACACTTGAGCACCACCTTAACTGGCCTAGTTAAGGACAAGCAAGTTTAGTATTTGAGGGAAACAAGAGCAAAGCTCTCAATTCTGATTTTCATTCAAAGTTGGTTGTATGATACAAGGGGGCTGTGTACTTGCTATTTATAAGCCTAAGCTAGCTAGCAAGCAAGCAAGCACACATACACCACTATCTTTCCTTACTAGAGAGGAAAGGTGTTAATTAAGCTAATACAACCGGTTAAAGCTAATTGAATACGAAGCTTGCTTAAACTAATTTAAATACGTCCAAAGCATGAAGTAAAACAATGCTAATGCTTATTATACATTAATATACTCATAATCAAGCTTAGAACATGCTGAATGCTTGCTTCAATCCCATTGGATAGCCAAAAAGTAGAGCTTGCTTTTTGTCTAGCCAATCAAATGCAAGAGACACTCTTTTTTGTTGCTTGCTCTTCGTTAGTTGACCTTTCCAAGGTTGCAGCCCATCATTGGATGCCTAGGGATGTGAGCCAAGCTTTGAAGAGTGTGCCACACTAGCTGCAAGTGAGTAAACCACATTTGGAGCAAAATGAACTGGGTTCAACCAAACTCGGTTCAAGCACAGTTTTTGTACGGTTTTGGGACTTGGTTTAAGCTTAGCAAAAATGAGTATGATTTGGTTTTGAGGACATGGGGGTAACTTTGGGATCTGTATAAACCCCTCCCCCCACAAAGATATCAAGGTTATAAAATGTTTAAGTAAGGTAGTTTGGCTTAAACATTAAACCGTGCCAAATGGAGCCCAATCTGACAGGTTTGACAAAAGGCCTTGGTCTCCCATCCCCTTGTGGGTATGATTGAAAACTAATGCTTGGACTTGAAAGTAGACATCATGAGGATTCCAAAAATGTAAAAATTTAAGACTTAAGCCACAATATAGCTTAAGTTATGAAGTAGACAAAACCGTGTATATTTTGGTCCTACTGGGCAGTTTGGACACCTTGGGTTTGTTTGGTAATTTGAATCGGTAAATGAAGTCCAATTGGGATGAAATTTGATTTGGTGTAAAGCTGACTTCGTGAACTTCAATCGTAATGAAAAATGTTATACTTAAACCTTAATAAGGCTTGAGTAATTCAGCACACAAAAACGGGTTAGCTGCTGGAATTAACCCTTGCCCTGCAGTTTCAATACTAAAACAAAATTTGGATGATTTATTCATCCTTTAACAACCATATTGAGATTACCTAATTGATTTGCTTCCTTTTAAATCAAGGGCATGGAGGGATCTACATCACAATTCCCGAAGTGATCATCACCAAAGTAAGGCTTGAGATCTCCAACGTTCAAAGTGCATGAAACTCAATATTCGCTGGGAGGTCTATCTTGTATGCATTGCCGTAAATCTTCTAAAGTACCCAAAATGGGACATTGAACCTAGTCATCAATTTGAACTTCCTTTTGGAAGAAAATCTCTCCTTTCTATGCAGCACCTACACTAGATCACTCGGTTGGGCGTAAAGCTTGCTTTCGATGCTTGTTTACTAGACTTTGGTAGCGTTCATTTGCATTCTCAACTCGATTCAAAGCTTCAGATATGGCAGTGTCACGTGGTCGATTTAAAATGGGTTCAAAGGGAGACATGTTTTGATTTATTCACGCAAGGATTAATACATTCATTAAGGGAATATAAGCCAAGCTTAAACTAAATACAAACTAAGAATGGGATTCAAGGGAACCCATGAGTAAACTTGCAGATAGATAGAGACTAATTTACCCTTGGATATAGAATAAACCACCAAGACTAGGATTAGGGCCCATAACCTTACTTAGGATACAGCCTGGGATCATCCAACAAGTTTTTAGCGCCGTTACCGGGAACGACGACATAAGATTAGGTCGCATTTTTTTTTCATAGCTACTTTACTATTAGGTTGCATAGATCTTGTTTTGTTTTGTTATTAAGTTCTAACCTGATTTAGTGCATTTCTTAAAATATTCAAAAATCCAAAAAAATCAGAAAAGTTTCAAATTGAAAAAAATTACAAAAACCTTGAAAACCCCTGAAAATTGAAAAACTCTAAAAACAAAAGACTTAGAATTGATTTATGGTTTTAGTTGCTTTATTTTGTCATTAAGTTGTTTTGAAATTTTAAAATTGAGTTAATAATTTGAATTTGGTTTTTGTTGGGATTTGTCGTATCTTCATTTTGAAGAGTGGTTAACTTTTTGGTTTGGCTACCTTTTGTTTGTAAATCATCTTTAGGGTTGAGTAACATTTTGATATTTTGTGCTTCAGAAAAAGAAAAAAAAAGAAAAATTCAAAAATCCAATAAAAATTTGAAAGAGAAAAGACCAAAAATAGGACCTTTTGTGAGGGTGTGAGGTTTATATGACTAGTTGGGTTAGAGACCCTGAAAATCAAAGACAGATTAGGAGTGAACCAAACGTTGACTTAGAACCCGAACCTGAACCTAAGCTTGAGTTAGAAAATATGGCATAAGAAAGGACTTGGAGTGATATTTTCCATCCTCCTAGGACTGCTTTGCCATCATGCTTCGTTATGCCTAACCTTGCACTAAATGTGACCTTTGAATTAAAACCCCATAATACTCTGATGCTCCCTAAATTTACAGGTTTAGAGGATGCATATTTATTTTTGAGGCAATTCGAAGAAGTTTGTTCTATGATGCATTTCTCTAATATTTCCATTGATGTTGTGCGAATGAAATTGATTCCTTTTGCTTTAAAAGATTATGCTAAACGTTAGATGTATGGTTTGGTTGCTAATTCTGTTACTTCTTGGAATGATTTTATAAAATTGTTCTTAAGAAAATATGTCCTTGATGCCAAGACTGTTAAGTTGAGGAATGAAATCAATCAGTTTGTGCAACTAGATAGGGAATCATTTTGGAAATATTTTGATAGGTTAAAAAATTTGTTGGCCCAATGTCACCATCGTGGTTTAGACCAACCACAATTGCGGTAAATTTTATATGAAGGACTTAACCAACAGACTTGAACCACGGCAAAGTCCATGTGTCAGGGTGGCTTTCTTTCTAAGAGGTGCCACAGCTGCTTGGGAGTTTTTACAGGACTTGGCTGAGAAAACCATGTAGTGGGAAGCCACTTTTGATGATAGCCTGAGTTCTAGGATTGCAAGGTGTGGGTTGCATTTTGTCTCTAATGTAAGTCACTTAGAGTCTAACATTGCTGTTTTAGAAAACATGTTGAAGGAATTATCTCCCCATATGTCCTTGTTATCTAAGACTTCTACAATGTCTTGTTCTCATTGCTAGGGCCTAGATCATTCTTTGAGTGCTTTGTCCTTATTTTGCTATTTTGTTAGCAACTGAACAAGAGCAAGCGAGAATGGCCTTCCAAAGACCTAAGACCCCTTTCCCGCTTATTACAACCCAGGGTGGAGAAATCACCCTAACTTTTCTTAGAATAGTGGACTAAATGTTATGGTTCCTAACTCCCAACCTGGGGTGTTTTCTAAAAACAACTCCCAATCCATCTCTCATCCCTTGAATTCCTTTCAGAGACTGGCTTCTTCAGGTGTCCCTAATGCACCTAGACCTCCACCTCCCATAACTTAAGTTCAACCTCCTCCTGGTTATACTGATATTGATAAATTGGAATGGAGAATCGATAACAATATGGAGAGAATGATTAATGCTAACATGGAAAGAATGATGAAAATGATGACCGAATAGTTTTCCCAGTTAGCATCATCTTCTAGGGAACTAGGTACTTTCCCGAGTCAACCTCAGATGAACCCTAAGGGTCATGCCTCCCCTTCTTCTGGCAACCCTAGTGAGCCTATAAGGAAAGTGAATGCAGTTATATATCTCCGTTCTAATCAAGAGATTTATAACCAAGTGAGAAATCCTAATGAACCCTACTGGTATCCTCACCAATTCTTCCAAAATTCTTCTTCCCCTTCTCCTCCAGAGACTAGTTCATCTAGTCACTTAGGGGATGATACTGATGGTGTCCCCAAATATTCAGATAACCCTTCCCTTCCTGAGTCACCTTCTAAGAAAGAGGAGCTTAAAGAGAAAGACTCCTCTGACTCGACAAAGTTTTCACCTTCTAAAGATTCTTCATCCCCTTTCTCTTTTGAGAAAATCCATATGCCTTTACCTCTTTTTCCCTATAGGTTAAAGAAGAAAGATTAAGATCATATTGAGAAGATGAGAGAGACCTTTCCTTAAGTAAAGATCAACATTTCTTTGCTTGATGCTATTCAGCATATGCCTCTATGTGCTAGATTCTAAAAGGATCTATGTATGACCAAGAGAGCAACTAGTGCACCTAAGAAGGCGTCCTTGGCCTATGGTGCTAATTCTATCCTTTCTCATCGAATCTTAGTGAAGTATAAGGACCTTGGTTGCCCTACTATGTCTATCATCAAGGACCACCTTATTCACAGAGCATTGCTTAACTTAGGGGCTAGTGTTAACTTGATACCCTTCACTGAGTATGAGAGCCTAGAATTAGGTGACCTGAAACCTACTAAGATGGTCACTCAACTGGCTTATAGATCAACTAGGGTGCCCAGGGGGATAGTCGACAATGTGCTTATTAGAGTGGGTGAATTTATTTACACACTGGACTTCGTTGTGATTAAAACTGAAAGGTATCCAACGTAGCTAGGCAAGTCCCTGTGATTCTAACGTGTCCTTTCTTGGCCACTACCAATGCCCTCATTAATTGTAGGAATGATATAATGAGAGTGTCTTTTCACAACATAACTTTAGAATTGAACATCTTTAACATGCAAACACAACCTTCTGGATTTGATGATATGAAATTTTCTACTCATAACTAGGTAGGGGATTCTATATTTGATGATGCCTTTGATGATGTATTTGCTACTGAGTATGACTCATTTCATATGTATGATGAGCCTGAATTTGATGTGTTTGAATTTGATGACTTGTGCTATACTATTGATTGTTTGCTCACTGTTGCTTTTGAATCTATTATTGAGTCTGTTTCCCCTGTTGTTCTTGAACTGAAACCTCTTTCTGACTCTCTTAAGTATGCATTTCTTAGACTTGATGAATCCCTATCTGTCATTATTGCTTCTTATGTGGATCGGGACCAAGAGGACAAACTAATTACTTTACTTAGGGAGAATAAGGAAGCATGAGGTTGGACTTTAGGGAATATCAAGGATATTCGTCCTTCTATTGTGCAACATAAAATTCATTTAGAGGACAATGCTAAGCTCTATCGTGACCGCTAAAGGCGTTTAAACCCCACTTCACAAGAAGTAGTTAAAAAGGAAGTGTTGAAATGGTTAAACCATGGGATTATCTATCCTATTTTTTATAGTGGGTAGGTTAGCCATGTTCAAGTTATTCCTAAGAGGACCAGTATTACCGTGATTAGGAATGATAAGAATGAGTTAGTTCCAAGTCAAGTTCAATCTGGGTGGCGTGTGTGTATAGATTCTAGAAAATTGAATGCTGCCACTAGAAAAGACCATTTTCCCCTCCCCCTCTTGGATCAAATGCTAGAAAGGTTGGCTGGACATTCCTTTTATTGCTTTTTATATGGACATTCTAGTTATACCCAGATTTCTATTACTCATGAGGATCAGGACAAGACAACTTTCACCTATCTATTTAAGACATATGCCTTTAGAAGAATACCGTTTGCATTGTGCAATGCCCCTGTTGCCATTCAAAGATGCATGATTTCTATTTTCTTAGATCTAGTTGAGCAATGTATGGAAATTTTCAGGGATGACTTTTTTGTGTTTGGATCTTCTTTTGATGATTGCTTGTCTAATATGAGAAAAGTGTTAGAGAGGTGTAGGGAGAAAAACTTGACTTTAAATTGCGAGAAATGTCACTTCATGCTTAAAAAGGGTATAGTTTTAGGACACATTATTTCTTGAGATGGAATTGAGGTTGATAAAGCTAAGACTTACCTTATTGTTAATCCTCCCCCTCCCACTTGTGTGAGAGAAGTGCAGTCTTTCCTTGGACATGCTGGCTTTTATCGTCGTTTCATTAAGGACTTTACTAAGATTGCAAAGCCCTTATCCAATATGCTAGCGAAGGATCTGCCATTTCACTTCTCTGAGGAGTGTCTTGAGGCATTCTCTAAGCTTAAGGAAGCCTTAACCTCTGCTCCTGTTCTTCATCCTCCCATCTGGGGAGAACCATCTGAGTTGATGTGTGACGTGTCTGATTATGCTATTGGGGTGTTCTACGACAGCGTATTGATAAGAAACACGATGTTACTTACTATGCCAGTCACACACTGAATGATGCCCAGCTGAATTACACTGTTACCGAAAAAGAATTTTTCGCTATGATCTTTAGTTTTAAAAAGTTTTGACCTTATCTGACTGGGTCTCATGTGATTGTTTATACTGACTACTCTTCTCTTAAGCACTTTCTTACTAAGAAGGATGCTAAGCCTAGACTTATGAGATGGATTTTGCTTAAAAAAGAATTTAACTGTGAAATTAAGGATAAAAAAGGGTCTGAGAACCTTATAACTGACCATCTGTCTAGGATTCTCTATGATATAAAGAGTGAGTCCAGTGTTTCTGAGTGCTTCCTCGATGAGCAATTGTATGTTGTTCACCCTGATCCTTGGTATGCTGACGTTGTGAACTACTTATTTGCTAGTAGGATCTATAAGGGTTGGACTAAGAATGACAGGGATAGATTCTTCAACCTTGTGAAATTCTTTATTTGGGATAACCCTTATTTGTTTAAGTACTGCTATGACCAAGTCTTGAGGAGGTGTATTCCTGACCATAAGCTGAGAAGTGTCCTTCCTTTTTATCATGACTAGGCATGTGGGGGGCATTTTAGTAGTAGGAAGACTGCAACCAAGGTTCTTCAATGTGGTTTTTACTGGCCTACTCTGTTTAAGGATGCATTTGAGTACTATAAGAGTTGCCCTAGATGCCAGCAGTTGGGTATAATAAGCAGCAGAGATGATGCTACTGAACCCCATCATTGTGGTGGAGATTTTTGATGTGTGGTGTATTGATTTTATGGGACCATTTCCATCTTCTTTTTGGAATGAGTACATTTTGTTAGTCGTGGACTATGTTTCTAAATGGGTTGAGGCCATACCTTTTACGACCAATGAAGCTAAAGTCATTGTGAAATTCCATAGGGAGAACATTTTTACTCGATTTGGTATGTCCTGTGCTATCATTACTGATCAAGGCACTCATTTTAATAACAGATCTTTTGATGCCTTACTAAAGAGGTGTTCCATAGTCCATAGGCTTGCGACTCCCTGTCATCCCCAAACCAGTGGCCAGGTTGAAGTGTCCAATCGGTAGATTACACAGATTTTAGAGAAGACAGTGAGTAGGAATAGGAAAGACTGGGCTGATAAGCTAATGGATGCTCCCTGGGCATATAGGACGGCTTTCAAAACTCCCTTAGGTATGTCACCTTATAGGGTATTCTATGGTAAGCCTTGTCATTTACCTGTGGAGATAGAGCATAAAGCTTGGTTGGCCATTAAGAAGCTTAATTATGACTTGACGGTGGCAAGTGAGGAGAGACGTCTGCAACTGAGTGAGCTTAATGAGATTAGAGTTGAGGCTTATGAGAGTGCTCAATCTTACAAAGAGGGGGCGAAGTTGTTTCACGATCGACATATTTTTATAAAAGAGTTTGCCCCAGTGATAAATGTCCTCTTTTATGACTCCAAGCTCCATCTGTTTCCATGGAAATTGAGGTCCTAATGGACGGGCCCTTATATTGTCTCACATGCTTTTCCCTAAGGTGCTGTTGAAATTCATGACCCTGAGAGTGGTGGCACCTTCAAAGTGAATGGCCAGCGTTTGAAACAATTTCTCGAGCTGCCAACCCAAGAAGATGTGGAGCGTTTGATACTCCACGAGCCGAGCCCGGATCGGTGAATATGGTGTCAGACAGCTTGGGTCTACTTAGCACCTGACCTGGTTTGATAGAAATTTGATAGAAATTTCTTCTCTTCTTCTCTCTTCTTCTCTCTCTTTTCTTCTCCCTTTGTCTTCTTTGTATTATTCCAGTTTCTTTTTTGTATAGTTCATTGGTTTTTTTTGCATGTTGGTTGCTTTGTTTGAAGTCATGTCCCTTTTGCTTTTTAGTCTTGTTTTTATTTTTGAACATGTGTTTTCTTTTTAGATTCTTCTTTTCAGTCATGTTTCTTTCCCACTCCCAATGAGAACATTGTGAGATTTTGGTGTGGGGGTCAGGTGCCCATTTGTACATTCTTTTTTTTGAGAAATTTTGAAAAAATCCAAAATGATTTTTTTTTTGTTTTTTGGGATGTTTGTACTCTTTTTTATTAGCTTAAATCCCTTGTACTTTTGATTACTAGCTTGTAGGTAAACAGGATGTGCGTGATAAGTCTCCGGCTTCAGTGTGTCATTCTAAGCACTAATTCTAACCCCAATTGTTCATTATAGATATGTAATCCAATCCTTGTTTATCCCTTCATCATTATCTTTAGGTGTTAGGCTTCTATTAATGATTCTCCAACTTCCTTGTGGCACGATTACTATGAAAAAAAAAATAATGAATGAAAATAAAAAATAAAGAAGAGAAAAAAACTATGAAATAAAATTTGGACGACAAGTATCCCTTTGAGGCATGCGCTACTAGGCGTTACCCTTTGAGGCATGTGCTACTGGGTGTTACCCTTTGAGGCAATACTGCTACTGGGGAAGCTTACTTCCAATGTCAATATGATAATAATATAGTTATGTTAGTCAACTGGGATTGAATCTAATTCTGGTAAATCTGAACCTTGGGATAATGATATACTTGCACACAATCACTGGGATGGATTCAGAATCTTCATATATAGTGGGGTGAAAAATTCGTGCTTTGATGTCATTTATGGGGTAGAGAGCTTTGAAGTACATTTTGTTTATATGCAGGTTCATATCTTGGCTACATTGGTGATTTAGTTTATTAGAACGTGTATATGTCTTTCCCCAAAATTTTGGACATATTAGCTTTGAGAAAAAACCAAAAAGAATTTTGATTTTCTGTTTTTATTTTCTTTTTGGAATTTGTGGGTATTTCACTTGAAAACCCTCACGAGACATCACTCGTCCAATTGAGAAACCGAGGGGTTTAAATGGCTTGATGCATACTCTAAACGCAACTGTGATTCCTATGATAGTGAGTTATGATTTTCTTATTTTCTATTTCCTTTTAGCTAGTTCAGTTGTTTTACTCAAGGATGAGCAAAATCTTGGTGTGGGGGTATTTGTTCGTGCTTAAAATATGCTATTTTTTACGATATCTTTACACGTGATTTATGCTCAAAATAATTTTTATATTTGATTTTTATTTGATTTTATTGTGTTTTGTAGGTGATTCATAATTTTGGAAAAATGCTGGAAAATGATGAAAAAATGGCCGAAATTAAAGCATTAGGGCAGATTACTCTAACCCGACCCAATCCTTAAGCCACTTTCTTTTTTTAGCCCGAAGAAAAGAAAAAGAAGGGGAAAACCACATCAAATAAAACCCCCCAAGCACGTACGCGTCATGCGCATTCCCCTCCCACTTAATCTCCTTCTCTCTCTCCTCTCGGTCTAAAAACCCGAAACCCCATCCCCTTTCTTGACCATCATCTTCATATCTCGAACTCCCTTCTCTCTCTTCGAACCACCAACATCATCCTTCATCTTCATCGACCTCCGAACCACCATCTCACCCATCACCAAATTTCACACAACAACTGTCAGCACATCTCCATCACCACCGTCCACCTCACACCAATTCAGGGGACGACATCGAAGAGGGTTCGAGTATAAATTGAAGAATTTGGCTCCAGAGATAGGGTTGCAAGGTATTAATTAGGTTTTAGCTTAAAATTTTAGGTTTAATTCAAGGGTATTTTTTTGTTGGTTGAGTTTTAGTGATTAGGGTTCTTGTTTTTCATCATCCCTCTCGATTTCAAATCTATTTTTAGTATTCAATTTCATATAAACAGGCTTTGGTTAGTTAATTTAGAGTCGTCATTCATGATTTCTAGCTTGAAATCGTAATATTTTCTGTACAAGTTGACGGAGTTTGGTTTTCCCCCTCCCCTGAATTCTCCCCTATTCGGTTGCTTGACATGGAGTTTGGATGTTGCTCTTCTCCTTCCCTTGTGAATCATTGATGATGATGGTTGACTGGACAGCGTGTTCAATGGTAGATTCGATCCTCTTCCCCTTGATTTCTCTGTTTTAGGTTTCGAATTATGGCTATATTTCTCCGTTTTTGTTCTGAACCTATGCCCTAAAGTTTAGGTTTAGTTTGGTTGATGCAATTGTTATGAGTTTCTATTTCGATTGATTATGCTCTAGTCAATTTTAGCTTAGTTTGATTTTGCTTGGATGATTACGTTCTGAACCTATGCTCTGCTTAGTTTGGTTGGCCGAATTCAAGGCCCCCACCCCCTTCCCTTGGTTCAGATTCTCAAGTTTTGTTCAAGATGGTGGTATTTCATTAAACAACCTTAATAGAATTGAGGTAGCAGGGATGTCGTGGTTGTTATCTCCCTTAACATTGATGTGCTTTGATTGTTCTGCCTTCTCTATTTGCTCTGTTTCTCCAGTTGTTCCTCTTTCAGTAACTTATCATTCGTTTGGGTTGGTTTGTGTTTGCCACGACACTCTAAATAATTATACGAACTGTGTTTGTTGTGCCCAGGAAATCTCCTCTTTTCCTTGCTATTCCAGCAGCCTTATTGAATGGGTTTGGCAAGTGTTTATGTTCTTAGTTTATTAATAGTTTTCAAAGTTAATTAATTGATTTGACCTTAGTAAGCCGCTTATTGTGGTTATAAGAACTAGTGGTTACTAGGCTTTTGTAAATACATTAGATAATGTAACTAACTTGGAAAAGCATGTTAGTATTTTGATTTAATAATTAGTGACCTTAATCTCATTCTTGTCCCTGAGGAGACTACGCTCAAGTACTACGACGACATTCGTATACTTGCTGCATTTTATTTTTCACTCAAAATCAGCCAACAGAATACCACATAATTTCATTACCTCTTTGATGTATAGTTCAGCAATCTGAATGGCATCATTAATGCTGCTGTAAAAGCCATGAAATAAGCCATATTTAAAAATTGGTCCACCACCACGAAGATAAAATCATTGCTTTTTTGAGTTTTATGTGAGTACAGGATGAAATCCATGTTTACATCAACCTAAAAAGGGTGAGAATGGGTGAAGGTGTGTATAGGTCGTGATAGAGTGAGTGACTTTTAGCCACTTGACAAGAAGCACACCTTTTAAAGATGTCTGGAACATCCTTTCTTATGCCTGAATAGAAGTAATTTTCCCTTAGCACGGTAAGGGTCTTATTTTCACCATAATGCCTAGCCAAAGAGTCATCATGGACCTCTCTAATCAAGAGCTCATAGGTGCCACACTTAAGAACACACAAATGAGTACCTTTGAACAAGCACTCATTGAGGACCAAAAAATCCCCTTTAGGAGGCTTTTAACCATCTGAATACAGTGCCCCAAAGTCTTCGTCTTTAGCATAAAGGCCTCTTTAAAAATCAGATTATTAAGTATTGAATGAGAAGTTGACCATAGTTCCGCTCACCCCTTAAATTGTCTACTTACTTGTCATTACTTTTTGCCAAGTAAAGTGGTGATTAAGTCAGTCTTAATCTTCTTTAGGATGATGTGTCGTATCCCTAAAGGTGATTAAGGGCACTAGATTAAGCTAATCCTAGCCTTGATCTAGTTCAGACAACCGAATTAGTCATAACTAGGTGGTGTTTCTTATCATAGTTGGTGTTAGTTCAATCCTAGTTGTATTCTTTCCAAGTGTGGATTCATTTGCCGAGTTGAGTTCTTATCTTCCATCTCTTTTTTTTTCCCCTTTTACATGCTATCAAGTTGCTTGCAATTGTTTTTCTTCAAAGAACCCCCTAAAAATCATATTTTCAAGGTCCTTCATATGCTCTGGTGGTTGGCCATGTTAACCCCTTGATGTATCCCATTGGCTTGATGATTGGGGTCTCCCAAATATACATCATATTGGTGTTAGAGCTTAGGCTACTCTCCATGACCTTGCTCCTAACCTTTCAAATACAAACCTTATCCCAAAACACAAAAACCAGTCCATAAAAGATCCATAATGTCATGTCAATTAGGAAGTTACTGAAGTTGAAACCATGGCTTAATTCCCTTCATCTCAACATATAACAATTAGGAGTTTATCTAACACTCCTTCTTCGTTAATATGAAAGAGGAAGATGGGCAATGCATTTTTTCAAATGGTGAGGCTTAATGTGAAGAAGGAAATGAGGTCAACTTTGACCTACCCCAAAAGTTTGATGAGAAGTTGAGGTGTAAGGATTTGAGTTGAAGCGAGAGGATAGTGCAGAAGGATTTGAGTAATGCTTGACTCAAAGAGGATGTCTATACTCCTAAGAAGAATCGAGCACAATTCTTTTCCAACAAGGGGAGAATGATGGATTTGTCCTAGGACATTACACACAGCCTTGTTCATCAAATCCATTTGAGGTAACTTTATTTCAAATTGAAGCTTGGCAAGTTCTTTTTTCCTCTCCATTAATTGAATTCCATGGTAAAATCCATTTTATGGAGTTTTACTTGAGCTTCAAAATAGCATTTTCAAAAGGTGGTTTCAAAGTGGGAAGCAAACTATTCAAAGGAAAAACCAGAATTGAGCTTGAGATCAAACCAAGCTAGTTTAGGTTCTGTTCACTTCTATACAACTCCTGATCTCAATGTTCAAATTCATTCAAAATGCTGAAGGTTATCTTGTTAGAAAGTTCATGAAGTCAATAGGCCATGTAACATCTTCTAAGCTAAGTCAAGTTGCAATTGTCAAAATAAAGAATTGAAGCTGGAGTGTCAATTCAATACATGTGTCCAGTTTTCTATATCAATTTAGTGTAACTATTTTCCATAGTTAGGATGCTTCCTTTTTGGTGTATGAGTAGTCATATGAATGCTTAGAAAGTCTATTTGATGCTTATTGAAATAAAGTTACTGGAAGACAAGAGTTGGTAGGAGGAAAGGATCATTGTTCACATGTTGCTAGTTTCAGCACCAGAAAAGGCCACTTTACTTAAGGCAACTGGTTCTCACTCCTTACAAAGTATTTTGAATTGATCTAAATTAAAGAATAAAATAGACATATCAAATTTTAATTTGACTTCTAAATCATCCATTTTAAGTAAGCAACCAAAAATGTACAACATCTAGAATATGGAGGTTCTGCATATTAGCCCTTTTGTATGTCACGCTGAATTTTAATGGCTTGCATGAGGAAGAAGGGAAAGTGTGGGTTGCTGAAAATTGACCTAAACATAAATTTCAAGATGTTCGCTTTCCATATAATTAAGAATTATTCAAATTGGACATCAGGTGGTCCCTCAAAGGCATGAACAAGTTTTTGAAGGTAAGAATTGCCAGTTCATCCCTGCACGTACTGGGTTTTGTGCACTTTATTTCCTGGGCATCTTTAAGGTATACAAGGGATCCAATCATGTTATCCCAAGTTCAAGTTGGTTTATTTCTAATGAAGCAAGCTGCACTTAATTTGGAGATCATTTGGTCCCTAAAATCAGTCCATAAAATCTAGTGTGCAGATTCTGCCCAGTTCTGGAAATAAAGCTCATTGTGGGTTCAAAGGTTCTCAACTCATTTTGTACATTTTATAGCTTGAAAATACACTAAAAATTATTATCAAGTGGCCATAAAAATTAGTGCTAAATTACACAAAAGCTTAGCTTTTCTCTAGCTAAAAAAGGGGAGAAAATCCTTTTACCGGGTTAAAGCCTATTTTGCATCCCACTTGCATCCTTACCTTTTAAAGTCAATCTAATGGTGTTGCATCTTGCATAATTTTCCAAATGAATCCATAGCTGATGTATTAGCTTAGTTTTTGTTATTTTAACGCCTCTATTAGCCACTTGATTAAGCAAATGAGGTGTCAATTAGCCTTTAGTGTAGCTGGTCATTTCTAGTTGTACTTAACTTAGGTTAGTTTACTTTTATTTGTAATTAGTCTTCTCTTACACAAAAGAGAGACTTGAATGAGGCTTTCAATGACCTATAAAAGGCCTTTTATGCTACATGTAAAAATTATATTATTGAGTATTGAATGATAAGTTGAGCATAACTCCTTTAACACCTTAAATTCTCTATTTGATTACCCTTATTTTTGGCTAAGTGTAGTGGTAATCAAGTGAGTCCTAATCTTCTTTAGGGTGGTGTGCCTTACCCCTAAAGGTGATTGAGGGCCTCAGACTCAACTACATGGTGTGCCTTATCCAAGCCTTGATCTAGTTTATGCAACCAAATTAATCCTAGCTAGGTGACACTTCTTATCCGAGTTGGTGTTAATTCAATCTTAGCTCTCTTCTTTGCAAGTGCAGATTCAATTGGTGAGTTGAGTTCATGTCTTCCTTCTCTCAGTTTTTTTTCTTGTCCATGATGTCAAGTTACTTGTCCTTGTTTTGCTATAAAAAAAATTCCTAAAAATCATATTTTCAGGGTCCTTTTTGTGCTCTAGTGGTTGAGAAGGATTCAAGCCAAGGATTAAACTCACGTTCGAAGATAGAATACAACCAAAACCAAAGAATAGGCAAATTCAAGTTGGATTCAAGGGAATCTGTGGAGATGGAGTAGGATAGATAGAATCCAAAATTTTCTTCTGGATGTCGATTTAACCACTAAAAGTTATTTTATCGCCCTTAATCTTCCTTTGGGTATAGGAACACCACCAAAGAGAAGGATTGAGACCTACTAGATCACCACCTTACTCAGCCTGAGTAAGGGTAAACTAGTTTCAGTGTTTAAATGTTCATGATTTCAAGGAGCAAGTGCAACTATTCTCATTCAAAGTCATAATCTAATTACAAAGGATAAGCTAGCTGGAATAAATACAAGCTTCTCTCTCGCGCGATCTAGTTGTTAAGGACCTTCCTTAGTCACTAGGAAACATCTAATGTAGCTAAACGAATTAGATTACACGGTGTGCTTAATAATAGCTAATTATAATCAGTGAGTGTAGCTAAAACATGTTGTTTAGAAGCTAAATCAAGCTCGAACGTGTTGATTAGCTTCAAATTGATCCACTTGGACATGGGAGAGAGAGAAATGGCTTTTGAGACAAGTTACTTTGCAGCCCTCCAATCATAATGCTCTGGGATCATTATCTCCCCTCCTAGTGGCCAAGTGTTCTTCCACAACTACCAGGGCCTTCATGATTATGTTCCCAGCACCGTATGCTAGCAAGAAAGCAATAAGGTAGGTTGCTAAAGCTTTTCCTAGAAGGAAAAATCAACGCAAAGTCACAACAGTTAATATGGTCGAATTGGTGACAATTTTGAGCAGCCTGGTTGCTTTCCTTCCACTTAACTTAGAGTTGATTTCAATGCATGGATGTCCCCAATAGGTTGTTAATAGTCATCCCAAGTAAGGAAATCAACCTTAAATTAAGCGTAGGGAAGTAAATCAAGTAGAAACACAAAATAGGTCAGTTAATGGCTAACTTATAACTGCGCAGACTACATGAAACACTTGACTTGACTTGAGTTACTCTACATGGATGAATATTTAAGGATGTTAGGCAACATCCTTAGCAAACAGAATGGTTTTAAACCCCGTGGAGGGTTAGGACATTAGTTGAACAAAACTACGGTTTTGTATGGAATCAAACCCGAGTAGTTTAAAACCACCTTGTCAAAGTCTGGATCAAAACATAGACCATGGTGTTGTTACATGGACTTACTAGCTTTGTTCGTTAACCTAAATCAAACTCCATGGATGGACCTCCATCAAACTAGCCATGTTTATCCCGTGGTATATCCCATCAGCTTGATGATTAGGGTCGCCCAAACACACATCACCATGAATATTGGGATTTTAAGGCTAGCCAACTCAATATAATTCAAGAATCACTCTTTCTTTATGCTCTTAAATGAATCCATAATGGATGAAGTCTAAGGGTTCTCTATGGTTTGGTTTTGCATTTGGGCTAAGTAGATTTGTTTGGGGTTGGAAGCTATGACCAAGAGGGCAATTGATAAGTGCTTAATGTGTATATCATTTTAGGGTTATTTTGCTGCATTTTAGGGAGAATTATGTGCTTTGTGTTATAATTTATACTCTTTTTCCCATTTTATGCTTAGGTATGGTTCTTTTCTGTGTTTTGCAACTTTTGGACCTTTTTACCCCAATTTGACCCGTAAATGAGTGTATTTTTTGCTCTCCGAGAATGCCCCTAAGTTGCCATGCCCATGGAAAGAAAGAAGAACATAAGGATACTAAGGTAGTGGACACCACGATCTGTCCGTGGTGGATGCCACAATCCATGGTGTCTTCATTTCCTATAAGGCTTTTTGTTTTCTCGCAAGCTCTTTGACTTCCTAGCGGTTATTATTCTGTTATTACGTGTGGCTGTTTGGCTTCCAGGACTTTCTCTATAAAAAGGGTTCTTCTCTTCTCATTTCCACACATCCAACATCCATCATTCTCTCATTTCCATTTTCTTCTCTTAGTTTAGATTAGATTAGATTATAGAGAGAGTGAGTTGAAGTGAAGATTTGCAGGGATTCAACCCCGAGCTTGCAATGACGGTTCAAGCGCAATCTTGGCTAAGCATCTCTTTTTTCTTCTCTTCTCTTCTCATTTCTCTTTAGATTTATCGTTTTAGATGTTTAATTTAATCATGTTTGAGTAGTTTTATTTTGTATAGGGATTTAGTAGTTTGTAGAATTGTTATTGGATCATGTTTTAGTTTTTTCAATTGTGCTTATTTTCATGATTGCTTGGATTTCATTCTATCAAGTGTTATTTTTATTTTGAGTGGATTTGTGGCCAAAATTTGCTTGCACACTAGAAACAATCGAGTGAGCAATCGAAAGATGACATTCGGTGGTTGGACTGCTTGTTAGAACCTATTGTTACATTGTCTCGAAAGAGAGATTGTCAAGTTGGGAGGACTCGAATTAAGTAATCGAAAATATTAAACTTAGATTAAGTCAAACTAGCTTAAAAGAGTGACATTTGCTTATTTAAGGAAAATCTATTTGATTTCGAAGGAATAGACTGAATTTCTATATAGATTGCAATTCCTCAAAATTAACCAATTAGAGAAACGCACATGTTTATCGTTTTGATTTATTTCCCTTTCATAACTACTAAAATTCTTAGCCATTTTTCCATTATTTGATTCAAGAAAGTTTATTTTCAGTTGTTAACTCGAAACCATTTGAATTTCAATTCGCCTAGCATATCTTGACGAATTATAACCCAGTAGTTTCACCTAGTCTCTATGGGATAGATCTTGAATAGCTACAACGCCACCATAAGCTTGCAGTCCATATCAGCAACCTAACCTCCGATACCACTTGATGCACTTCCAATTCCTTTAAGATGAAGAACAATTAAGGGATCTTAATTAGTAAAGAAGAAGAGATAGAGAAAGGTTACAGTTTGGTTGTAAATAACACAGAAGGATAAATAACTAAGGACCTTAGATAAGATATCACCACCAATATTCTTAAAGCTCAACTCTTAGACCGAGTGAGATTAGATATCACCACTTAAAAGGCCTAAAAGCCTCTTGAACACCACTCTAGTGAGCTAAACTAGAGATAAGTAAGGGATAGATGTTGAGGGAGTTTAAAAATTGACCAATTCATCCATTCACTAAGTAAGTACAACCCTATAAGCTTTCCCACATATGATGGAAGCTAATACAATCCAATTCAAGGGGGAAAATAGACAAACAAATACCCATAGGAAAGGTCAAAACAAATAGCAAAATAAGTATAAAAGTGTGCACTATCCTACTAGCAGTTATTTTTCATAGCAGCAGCAACAACTTCCAACAATCATATCTTCCAAACTACTTAGCCAAATTGGGTTATTCAAAACATATAGGAGAGCCCTGAATGCCTATTGTTAGGAAAGGCCTCTTGGAGCACCAGATTCCTAGTTGTTTAAAAGATATAGCTTGAGAAAGGCAACTGGTCCCTTACTAGAATCGGCTAATGTAATTTCTGAACTGCCTCTCCTCTGGCACCCTTGCTTTAAATTTGTCCTTGAACACCTTTCCCGCCGCCAAATTCCATTAAAAATGGATCCTACAAATTTAGATTTCAGGTTCCTAAGTTGGTCAAAGTTTAGGGGTGGATCCACAAAACTAGGTTGTAAATTAACCTATGTAGCATGGACCATTTGGCTTTAGAGGTCGAGTTGGAGGGGCAAATCAACCCTATTAACCTTATTGGAAATTGTACTTGCTGAGATATAAGAGAGAAGCATAAAAGCATGCCTAAGTCACCCATTAATTAGCAGCCAATGTCAAAAATTTGATGCTCATAATATGCATACCCAAGTAGGAATACTCTTTGCCCTTTTAGTGCTTCCTCATGCCCTGGAGCATCTGTTACAAATCTTTGGACTTAGGTAGCTCATGGACATGTTCCTCATCATTATTGTCCACAAGTGTATCATCCTTCCCTTGTTGGAGATAATTTGCCCTCAAATTCTCAAAGTGATCATTACCAAAGCAAGGCTTGAGATCCCTAACATTTAAACTGCATGAAACTCCATATTCCCATGGGAGATCTATCTTGTTTGCATTGTCACGAATGTTCTCAAGCACCTCAAATGCACCGTTATCCCTAGGCATCTACTTAGGCTTCGTCTTGAAAGGAAATATCTCCTTTCTACGGTGTAGTCACACTAGATCACCTGGTTTGAACAAAGCTTGTTTCTGGTGCTTATTTGCTTGACTTTGGTAGCATTCATTTGCCTTCTCGATTGGATTCAATGCTTTGGCTGTGAGGATATGACTTGGTAGATTCAAAATGGGTTTAAAAGGAGACATGTGTTTGTTGCCACTCTTTGCCTTAGGTTTTCTGACTTTAAGCCCTTGGCGTGGACTTTTATTGGGCATTATGTAGATAGGTTCCTGTAAAAAGATGATGATTTCACTCTCTTTTTGGTTTCCATCAACTATATCGGCCCTGGAAAAAGAACTATCAAACTTCTTAGGTTTCACTTTAGCATTTCTTGGTGTAAAATCAAGGTTAGTGTGTCGCGAGCAAATTTTCATGTTTATGGTTCCTTATTTAGAGGCCAAGGGTGAACATGTTGAAACCAATAGGATATATAAGGGGAGACTAAGAAACATGAGCATTAGACGTCTCTTGTTACCACTACTTTGTCTTCTTGATCAAACCATATGGCCTTGTAAGGAGATAGATGGAGTTTTTCTTTGTAAGCTAGTTGTTTTTCCTCAAAAAAAGGTGAAGGAATCGAGGTTTCTCCTAACTCTTCAAAGTCTAAGGCTCGTTCATCACCATAGTCTTCAAAGTGTAAGATTTCCTCATCACCTTAGTCATCAAAGATGGCAAGTAAATATAATTGATTTAAACCTTCTTCCTGTTCATTTACCTCTTCGTCTTTATGGGAGATGATTTCCTTCAAGGGCAGTAAGATAGGAAGGCTAGAAGTGTGAGAACTCTTTGGACTTCCTTTTTTAAAAAGGATGTCCGTAGATAAGGGCTTTGAGCCACTCTTCTCAGGATATAGACAAACATGTTTGACCGTATAAGTGGGCGATAAAAGGAACCCATCAACCTCTCAACTTATTCCAATCACCTTCTCTTTTCCATTCTTTCTTCTCTTAAATTTATAATTCTTCCAATAGTGAAGGGAACAGCCTCTCAATTTTGAAATAACCACCTTGAAATTCTCTTGGTCACCAAGGTTGTAACAAGCAAATGCTTGCACCACCTTAGAAAACCACATTGTAAAGCTCATCCTTTTGGCCATGAAATCTTGGGATTTCAAGGCTAGCGAACTCAATATTAATCAAGGCTAGTTCTTTCTTTAAGCTCTTAAATGAAGTCATGACAGATGAAGTGTAAGGGTTTCTTAACGGAGGTCTATCCATGGAGGATGGTTTAGGACCCCATAATAGTCAACGGAGCAAAGCATAGGCACCAAATTTAAAGGAATGAATCAAAGTTTGCTGAGGCAAAGTGTAGACCTATAACATTTTAATTTACTACGAAGACCCAATTTTGTTCGTATGATCTCTTAAACCTCCAATGGGTTTAGGGGAATTATTTTCACTTGAGATGTGACCTAAGATCCTTAAATAACGAGCCATGGAGTGAAATCTAATTTAAGTCACATGCTTCATGAAAATTTCACCCTCACAAGTCAACGATTCCATATTGAGCTCTTGACTGCCCCAGTTTGAGTTCCTATTTCATTTCTATCCTTGAACTTAGTTTATACCTCATTACTTTGACTGAATGAGGGCAATAAAGGAGGAGGAGATTGAGGAGAAAAAGGAGGTATGGCTTATGGAGGATGAAAAGAAGGACCAAGATGAGGTTCTGGAGGAGGCTAATGAAGGTGCAATGCTGGTCCTAAGGCATGCCTTGAGTGGACTTAAAACCATTGAAAAATGATGAGAGAACATGTCTTGCACTCGGTGCGTTGTCCAAGGTAAAGTTTACACCATGATCATTGATGGTGGGAGCAGTGCCAACATGGTTTCTATTAGCATGATGGAGGAACTCAGTCTCCATGCCTCACCTCACCCTCACCCCTATAACGTCCAGTGCCTCACTTAAGATAAAGGTTTACAAGTTGACCCTGGATGCTTGATCTCCTTTACCATTGGAAAAAAACTATTAAGATGAGCTTTGGTGTGATGTTATTCTTATGGATGCTTGCCACATTCTGTTGGGAAGACTGTGGCTTTTTTATAGGAAGGTAACACATGATGGTTACCTAACCACTTACACCTTCTCTAAATATGGAAAGAAGATTACCTTTGCCCTTGTAGCCCATCCCAACTCCACAAAAACAAACCACCAAAAAAGCCAGGAACAATTGCACTTATTTCTCACTTGTATTAAGCCATTACTTAAAGCTTCTTACAATGAGTTTAGAGCTTTTAAGGCGTCGATTCCCACTACCTAAGATGAGTCCGAGAGTTCTTCCCACAGCAACCCCTTAGCCATTTCAGGTCTAGAATAGTTTAAACATTTTCCCTAAGGACATACCCTCGGGCCTACCCCCAAAAAAGAGCCACGAAGCACCATATGGACCCAATTGCCGAAGCCATACTTCGAAATAAGACAACTTACAAACTGAATCCTAAGGAGGCCATGGAGATACAAAGGCAAGTAGAAAAGCTGATTTCTAAAGGCCTAGTTAGAGAATCCCTAAGCCCTTGTGCTGTCCTTACCCTTTTACTCCCCAAAAAGGATGGGATCATGATAATGTGTGTAGATAACAGAGCAATCAACAAGATCACCATTAAGTGTAGGCATCCCATACCATGCCTTGGGGACATGCTAGATGAGTTACATGGTTGTACAATGGTTTCCAAGATAGATTTGAGGGGGGCTGTTATCATATTAGGGTTAGAGAGCGAGATGAGTGGAAGATAGCCTTTAAGACCATGAGTGGCTTCTAAAAGTGGTTACTCATGCCTTTTCATTTTCCTAGTACACTTAGTACCGTTATTTTGGACCAAGTATTTACACCTTACATTGGTACGTTTCTGGCGGTATGCTTTGATGATATTCTGATTTACAGCAAGATAGAAGAGGAACGCCCCGGTGTTAGTTTTTCCATGGTTTGACAAAGTTTTTAAAATTGAATATGATGCTTCTGGAGTTAGTGTTGGTGCAGTCCTTACTCAAGAGAGGCCCCTACACTTCTCTTGTGAGAAATTACATATATGACTCAAGAAGAAAGCACTCGACTTACGTTAGAGAATTATATGCTATTGTATGGAGTTTGGAGCGTTAGAGTGATTGTATAATGGCTAGTGAGTTCATTCTACATTCTGATCATGAGGGCCTGAAGTACACTTAAGGGCAACCCAAATTGAACTAAAGACAAGCTAAATGGGTGGAATACCTCCAATCATCCCACTTTACAATCAAACATAAGTCTAGGAAGCTAAATCAAGGAGTTGTTGCCTTATCATGAAGGAACTTGTTATTGTTTAAACTTGATGCTTGCATGATGGGATTTCAACATCTTAAGTCCCTTTATGCTGAAGATCAAGACTTTGGACACTTGTGCATAACTTGTGAAAAGCACCCTAAAGGTGATTTTCTTATCCAGAAGGAGTATTTGTTTATAGGTACTCGATTATATGTCCCTAAATGTCATAACCGAGAGTTGCTGATTACAAAAAATGCATGATAGGTCGCTAGTTAGCCATTTTGGTGAAAAGAAAACCTTGGCTATGCTAAAAGGGCATTATTTTTAGCCAGGTATGAGCAAGGATGTTTAAAACATCTTAAGGAGGTGTCTAACTTTTCTAGTGGCCAAGAATACTCACTGCCTCATAGTTTGTACACGCCTTTACCAGTTCCCACTCTTCATTGTGTTGATGTGAGCATGGATTTCATCGTTGGCTTCCCTAGAACCAAAAGGAACAAAGATTCCACTTTCATAGTGATAGACATATTCTCCAGGATAACCCATTTCATAGCTTACAATAAAACTAATATGCCACTCATGTTGCTGAGCTCTATTTTAAAGAGATAATGAGATTGCATGGCATTCCAATGTGCATTATGTCTGATCGTGACACTAAGTGTCTCAGCCACTTTTGGATCACTTTATGGAAAGAAAATGGATACCAAACCTAAGTATATTATCACTTGTCACTCACAAACCGATGGCCAGACAGGAGTGACACACAGTTCTTTTGTAACTCTTTTAAGAGCTTTTATTAAACCCGATGCAAGGCCATGGGATTTGCTTCTAGCACATGCTGAATTTGCTTACACTAGAGCACCAACCATAACCACTACAATGTCTCCCTTCAAGGTGGTTTGTGAGATTGATCCCCTAAGTCCCCCTGATATGGTGCCTAGAGCTACTACTGGGAAGCCTAATGTGGAGGCCAGTAAAAGAGTGAAAGAAATCTAGAATCCCCACAAGCAAGTTTCTACCAGAATTGGGAGATCTAATGCTTATTAACCAAGCTTAAGCAAATAAGCACAAAAAAGGAGTGGTGTTCCATCCTGGGGATCCAGTGTGAATCCATTAGAGAAAGGAGCGTTTTTCCTCCAAATGCAAAAGCAAACTGATGCCACGGACTAATGGTCCCTTTGAAGTATGGGAAAGGGTAAATGATAATGCCTATGTGGTCAGTTTACCAACAGAGTATGGTGTCTTAGCCACATTCAATTTGGCTGACTTAAACTCCTAATTGGAAGATGATCACCTAGTGAATATAAGGTAAAAATTCTCTTCAATAAGGACATGATGATGGTGATCCATCTAGGGAGGATGATTCAGGCCCTCAAAACAGTCGGAGATGTCCAAGCACAAGCACTAAATTCCAAGGAGTGATTCAAACTTTGCTAAGGTTAAGTCCAAACCTACTCAGGTTTGATTTAATGTAAAGACTCGATTTTGTTCATATGATCTCTTAAACCTCCAAAGGGTTCAGGGGCATTCTTTTTTATTTCACTTTTGCCTAACATCCTCAAATAACAAGCCATGACAACAAATTCAAGTTCACTATCCTCATTTAGACCTGATTATTCACTTCGAATGATCATTTACATTCTAATGGAGTCACTCATCATTTGAAATCAAGTCTAACTTGACTGGAAGATAGGCGACCATGTTTCTCACTTTCGAGGCCAACCCAGGTGAACATTGAATTCAATTTTGCAGTGCATTTTGCCTTCTCGGAGAAGCCTTAGGAGCTACCTTCTTGTTTCCTTAGTTGCTTAACAGATCAGGAAGAACAATCATTGCTTAATTGCAGTTTTGGACAGCAAGTTGGCCATTAGGAGGGAGGATTTTGGTCTTCTTGCAATATAATTGGACAACCACAAAGTAACGTCATCTAGCAACCAAGATTCTGTCTCTCATGTGCAAGTGGGCCACTTAAGGGCTAATGGACATGTTCAAGCAAGGGTTTAGCTTATAATTAACTTGGTTAGCAAGACTCACTAAATGTAGTTAGGTTAGCCTAAGCCTGCTTTTGTAATTTGGTTAGACTAAGCCAGATTAAGGGCTCCCAAAGGAATAAGGAAACCCGTTAGGTAGATAAATAGCTTTGGAGCAACCTATATATATGCTTGCTTGTTCATTAAATGAAAAATAGATTGAACCATTGTTCAAAAGCACAACTTTGCTCCTTAACCCGTAAACACTTAATCTAGCTTATCCTTACTTAAGCCGAGTAAGGTGGTGATCTAGTGAGTCTTAATCATGCTTTTTGTGGTGATTCTATATTCTAAGTAAGATTGAGGGGCCTAACTATACTCTTGGATATGATTTTTCTATCCAAGATTGATGTATTCACGCACCACTCAACTTCCACTCAAAATAATGCAAAGTTTAGCTAAAATTACAAACTACATTTTAGCTTGAATTTAAAGTTATTCCAAATGCAATGTAAGGACAAAAGGAATCTAAAACTATTCTTGGATAAAGAAATCACCACCAAGAATAGGCTTAGACCTTTAACTTTGATTAGGATATAGAAACACCACCAAACTAAGAGTTAAGACTCACTTGATCACAACCTAACTCGACCTAAGCTAGAATAAGCAAGTAAAGTGTTTAAAGAAACTCAAAGGAGCAAAGCTCAACTTTCTGTTGCTCAAAGTTCAAATCTGATTTGCAAAATAAGCTACATGCCAACTTATACACATCCATGCTTGCTGCCTAGGAAGGATTAGGTGGTTTCTTCGTGCTTAGGAAACCTCTCACCATGCTTCAAGTTAGCTTACATTGGGTTTAGATACAAAGCATGATTAGCCAAACTGATCACAAGTAATGATTCTTGTAAAACAAAATATTAAAGCCTTGAACTCTTCTTAAGCTCTTCATTTAGCCTTAAGAAGGTTGTTTGCATAGGAAGGAGAGAGAAAAAGGCTACTGGAAATAACCACTTTACGGCTACCCAATCCAAGCTCACTTGCCTTTCTTTCCTTGATTCCCATTAGATGTGCATTTGGCTAGGATGAAAGGGCTTGTGATTGTGTTCCTAACAACTTTTTACTACCAATGATGCTGCTTGGTCATGATTGGATGGCAAAAGAAAGAAGTACCCATCACAGCAACCAATTGGGTGCAAGGAACTAAATCTGGCCGATTTTATGCAATAAATTATCTTCCTTTAAATTCACATGGACTTGATCTCCTTGCTTGGAGGGAAACTTTAGGATGTGTAAAAGCCTCGTATGTTAAGAATTTAGGGTTAAGTCAAATTTTAATGGCATAAAGCACCAGCTGGACAGAGCCACACAGAATCGGGTAGAATCTAGTGCAAGTTTCAAAAACACTTTGGATCTTCACTCCGTGCTTAATTCAGCCTGAATTTCAGTGCATGGCCTGAGAGCTAACATTGTGGGGATCCAAAATATGAAAAAATGTTAGACTTAAACCTCAGGAAGGCCTAAGCAATTTGATCATTAAAACTAGGCTACTATACTTCTTTGAACCCATGACCTGTATTTTTTCGGCGCTACATTTCTCATGCAAAAAGTGAGCATCATGTGGATTTCCTTCCATGGGGGGGAACCTTAGGATGTCTGCGAACATCTCCTAATGAGAGATCTAGGTTAAGCTAGGTTTTAAACACATAAAACACTTAATTAATCAAACCAGACAGATTAGGTTGCAATCTGGCATGGTTTACAAAATGACCTTGTTTCTCCTGTTTTGCGTGGCTTAACCCAAAAGTTTTGACATGCTTAGACAGCTAGGACCTTGGAGAACCCAAATGTACAAAAACTATGAAATGCAAACCTCAAGGAGACCTAAGTATTCATGGACTCAAAATCGGGTATGTAAGTTGTCTTGAATCAATAGTAAGCAGAGTTTGCCCCTAGCAAAATGCAGGAAATTTCATGGACTTTGACTGAGTAATGTTGATTTTGTTAACTGATTTGAAGGCTTAAAACATGCTGCCTTACCAGATCTCCATCATCCTCCCCTTGTTAAAAGAATTTGTCCTCAAATTTGCTAGATAATCATTGTCCCTGTGGGCACCTAACTCCACCTATGTTGAAATATGATTAACCCTGTAAATAAGCCTTTGCTGGTCCTAAAAACTTTGTACTCATCTTGAACAGCAAGTATCCATCCTTTAAAGCTCTAATTTTATGACAAGGGGTTTTGACTAATGGTTCATGACAAGTAATAAAATGGTTTAAATGCTCATGGTTTTGTGGTGGTTTGCTTTCAGGGAGTTCAGATGCGGATAAACGTACAAAGGTGTTCTCATCTATGATCAATGAACATACCTTGATGCTCTTGTTTCGTTCATCCTCATCACCTTAGAAACCACTCGAAACTCTCTCCAAAAAGGGGCATTCCTCCTCATTAGCTCTCTCCTCAACTTCTTCTTGGTTCTCTTCTTGATTCTCCTGAAAATAAATTTTCGTTTAATCCTCATTCTCTTCCTCCTTTATTGCCTCCCATTCGGCCAAAGTAATAACCCCATGATTTATGCAATCCCCCGATATGTGCCCAAATCCTTGACACTTAAAACACCTAATAGTGCCAAAAGGAGTAGGTTTGGGTCTCGGTTGTGGGGGTAGGCTTTACTGTGGAGTTTGGCCTTTTTGTGGGGTGGGACAAATGGGTGTTGTGGGTTTAGGGAGAGAAATAGGGCTCCCCTTGTTAAAGGGTTCATTCTGAAATGAGAGCTTTAGAAACTCAAGCTTAAAAGGCCTTGATTTTCTTTGGTGCTCAACCTTATGAGCAAGGACACAAACTTCATCCAAAGTAGTATATGGCTGTAATTCCACCAAATTAGCATACCTAGGTTCAAGGCCTCCTAAGTACCTAGCTATGGTTTGCTCTTCCGGTTCTTGAATATCACCCTTGATCATGCGTTTCTCAAACTCATGTGTGTATTCTTCAACATTGAGGCTACCTTGGGTTAGGGTGTGGAGTTGGGAGTAGCTATCTTAGATGTAAGCTCGCAGTAGTAACTACGACTTGAGCTTAGCTTTCATCTTTTCCCAAGTTCTGATTTTGGTCTTTTCGTTTCTAATTCTGTTGGTACAAAGATTAGTCCACCATAATGAGGCATACTTTCTAAGTCTAATAGAAACCAACTTAACTTTCTTATCTTCAGGAACATTCTATACTCTAAGATACACTCCGGTGTGTGTAACCATTCCAAGAATTCATATGGATCAAGTTTACCTTAAAATTCGGTATTTTAACTCTAAAATCATTGGAGTTAGTGAGTTTTCCTCGTTCTCGTCTTCCCCTCCTTGATGGTTCTTCCTCGTTAGAAGAACTGATGAGGTTGCTTGCTACCTGATCCACTTCACTATGATCAAAATCAGTGGGACTAGCTAGCACCTTTTGTTTTTGCTTTATAAAATCACCAAGCTGCCTTCTGAAGTACTCATTTTATGCTTTGAGTTCTTGATTAGAATTTTAAATAGCTTGGTTGTTCTTCAAAACAACTTCAATTCTCTCTTTGAAACTCATGCTTGCTCTCATGGTGAAATCGGGATGTGTTTGGACAGATTTGGGAATGTGTTTGGGGGATTATGTTTAGGGGCTGCTTCGGAACATGTGGGTTGGTTTCGTGGCCAAGGAGAAACTTAGCTCTGATACCAAACTTGATGTATTCATGCACTGCGCAACTCACAATTAAAAGAATGCAAAGTTTATCTAAAATTACAAACTAAATTTTGGCTTGAGTTTAGAGTGAATTCAAATGTGATGTAAGGATAAAAGGAATCTAAACCTATTCTTGGATACAGAAATGACCCCAAAGGACAAGCTTGGGGCCCTTAACTTTGATTAGGATATAGAAACACCACCTGATCAAGAGTTAAGACCCACCTGATCTCCAGCTAACTCGACCTAAGTTAGTATAAGCAACTAAAGTGTTTAAAGAAACTCAAAGAAGCAAAGCTCATCTTTCTTTTATTTAAAGTTCAAATCTAATTTGAAAAATGAGCTATGTGCCATCTTGTACATGTCAATGCTTGCTGCCTAGGAAGGATTAGGTGGTTTCTTCATGCTTAAGAAGCCTCTAACCATGCTTAAAGCTAACTTACATTCGGTTTAGATATAAAGCATGATTAAGCAAACTTATTACAAGTAATGAGTCTTGTAAAACAAAATATTAAAGCTTTGAACTGTTCCTAAGTTCTTCATTTAGCCACAAGAATGCTGCTTGCACATGGAGGAGAGAGGAAAAGGCTTCTGGGAAGAACTACTTTATGGCTAGCTAATCCAAGCTCACTTGTCTTTCTTTCCTGGATTTCTATTGGATGTGCATTTGGCTAGGCTGAAAGGGCTTATGACTGTGCTCCTGACTACTTTTAACTAAAAATGATGCTTCTTGGTCGTGATTGGATGGAAAAAGGAAGGAGTAACCATCACAGCAACCAATCGAGTGCTCTGGTCAGTTTGGTGCAGCAAATTCTCTTGCTTTGAATTGACCCAGACTTGATCTCCTTGCTTAGGGTGAAACCTTGGGATGTTTACAAGCACCTATGTTAAGAGGTTAGGGTTAAATAAACGATTAATGGCCTAAAACACAAGTTGAACAGAACCGTGCAGAACTGGGCGGAATTCAGTGCAGCTTGTAAAAACGCTTTGAATTTTCACTTCACGCTTTATTGAGCTTGAATTTCTTCACTGCAATTGAAAGTTAACATCTTACAGATCCAAAATATGCAAAAATATTGAGCTTAAACCTCAAGGAGGCCTAAGTAACTTGATTATTAAAACTGGGTTGCTGCAATATTTTGAACCCTTGACCTACTATTTTTCGGCGCCACATTACTTATACAAAAAGCGAGCATGATGTGGATTTCCTTCCGTGGGGGAAACCTCAAGATGTCTAATAACACCCCCTAATGTGAAATCCAGGTTAAACTAGGTTTTAAATACATGAAACACCTAATTAATCAAACCGGACATATTAGGGTGCAATCTAGCGTGGTTTACAAAATGACCTTGTTTCTCCTATGTTACGTGGATAAACCCAAATATTTTGACATGCTAGATAGCTAAGACCTTAGGGAACCTAACGGTACAAAAACATCAACTGTAAACATCGAGGAGGCCAAAGTATTAATGGACACAAAACCAGGTATGTAAACTATCTTGAACCTGGAGGAATCTCTTTTTACCCCTAGCAAAATATGGACAATTTCTTGGACTTTGGCTGAGTATGATTGATTATATTACCTAATTTGAAGGCTTAAAACATATTGCCTTACCTGATCTTCAGTAAAGATTAGGATTAGTTCTATCCATTCTTAACGTTCACTCTTGGGCTCCTTCGAATACCATTTTCAATTGGTATTATGTTTTGGCTTAATTGGCTTGTATTGCTTTATTGGATGTGTTAATCTCTACCTGAATCCATCAGTTCTTTGCTAGCTGGTTTTGTGTTTGGGCTAAAGGGATACGTTTAGGGCTAGAAGCTACATCCAAGAGGGCAACCTAAGCTCTAATACCACTTGATACACTTCTAATTCCTTAAAGATAAAGAACAAAGAAGTGATCTCAAGTAGGGAAGAGAAGAGATCATTCACGGTTTGTTCATAAATAACAAGGAAAGATAAGTAGCTAAGGACCTTGGATAAGATACCACCATAAAGATCTAGTGAGATAAGATATCACCACTCAAAACACTATAAAATCCTCTTGAGTGAGCTAAACTAGAGATAGGTAAGACAGAGATTTTGAGGGAGTTTAAAACTTAACCGATCCATTCATTCAATAAGTGAGTACAACCCTAGAAGCTTTCCCACGTATAAAGGATCAAATTCATAGGGGAAACAACCAAACAAATGGCCATACGAGGTGTAAGAGCCAAAAAGCAAACTAAGTACACTGCTAATAGTTACCTTTCACAACAATAGCTATAACTTCCAATAGTCATATCTTCAAATTTTCTTAAGCAAATTAGGTCATTCCAAATCCATAGAAAATTCCTAAATGACTATTTCAGGCAAGGCTTCCTTGAGCATCGGATTCCTAGCTGTTTAAAAGATATACCTTGAGAAAGGCAACTCGTCTTATGTTGGAATCAGCCAATACACTTACTGAATGTCCTCTCCTTTGGCGCCTTTACTTTGAATTCGTCCTTGAACTCTTTTGCAACCCTGAAATTCCACTAAAAAGGATCCAAAAAAGTAAGATTTTAGGTTCCTATGCTAATTAAAGGTTAAGGGAATTGAACCCACCAAACTAGGTTGCAAACTGATCGAACTAGGCAGCCTGGAATATTTAACATTAAAGTTCGATTTACAGGGGCAAATGAAGTCTTATTGACTTGAAATTTGATTTATTGGAAACTAGAATTCTTGAGCTAAAACACCAAGGCATAAAATTGCACCCAAGTCATCCATTGATTAGAAACTAAGGCCAAAAATTTGTTACTCATGTTGTGCAGACCCAGGTAAGATTACTCTTAGCCTTCTCGGTGATTCCTTATGGCTTGAAGCATCTCATGGACATCTTTGGACTTATGTAGCTCATGGACATGTCCCTCACCATGATTTCCTATAGGTGCATCATCCTCCTCCTGTTAAAGAGAACTTGCCCTCAAATTCTCAAAATGATCATCGCCATAGTAAGGCTTGAGATCCGCAACACAGAAAATGCATGAAACTTCATGTTCCCCCGGGGAGATCTATCTTGTATGAAGCATCATGAATCTTTACAAGTACCTCAAATGGGCCATCAACCTAAGGCTGATAACTTGGACTTCTTCTTAGAATGAAATCTCTCTTTTCTAACGTGCACCCACACTAAACCACCCGGTTGGAATAAAGTTTGCTTCCAATCTTGTTTGATTGACTTTGGTAGTGCTCATTTGCCTTCTCAACTCAATTCAAGCTTTGGACGTGAGGGTATCACAAGTGAGCTTAAAAATGGGTTCAAAAGAAAATAGGTGCTTATGGCCACTCTGTCTTGGCATCTCTCACTCCAAGCCCTTGGTGTTGAATTTTGTGGATAGGGCACCATAAGGAGATGGCCATTTCACTCTCTTTTTAGTTTCCATTGACTTTCTTGGCCATAGGAAAAGAACCATCCAACTTCTTAGGTTTCACTTTACAATTTCTTGATGTAAAGCCAAGCGTAAGGGTGTGGTGATCAAATTTGTGCATTTGTAATTCCTTGTTTAGTGACCACAGGTGAATGGGTTGAAACCAATAGGACACATTGGAGGAGACTAAGAAAGATGAGGAATAGAAGTCCCTTGTTACCTCTGCGTTACCTTCTTAATGAAACCATGCAGCCCTGTAAAGAGAGAGATGGAGTTACTCTTTCCGAGCTAGCTCTTCTTCCCCACAAAAAGATGAAGGAATCAAGGTTTCTCCTCACTTTGGAATGTCTAAGTCCCCTTCACTCAACGTAGCATTCAAAGTATAAGATTTATTCATCACCCTAGTCATCAAAGATGGGAGGTAAATCAAATCAATTTAAACCTTCTTCGTCTTAATTTACCTCTTCATCTTTGTGGGAGATGATTTCCTTTAAGGGCATCATAATAGGAATGCTAGAAGTGTGAGAACTCTTTGGACTCCCTTTGTCAGAAAGGATGTATATACATTAGGACATTGAGTTATCTTCTTAGGAAGTAGACAAACATGTTTGAGCATGTAAGTGGGTGCTAAAAGCCATCTGTCAACTTCTCAACTTCTTCCAAGTTCTCACCATCTCTTTTCTATTCTTTCTTCTCTTAAACTTATAATTATTCCCTCATTGAAGTCCACAACGTCTCAATTTTGAAATAACCACCTTGAACTTCTCTTAGTCACCAAGGTGTAGTAAGCAAAGGCTTCCTCCACCTTACAAAATCACGTTGTAAACTCATCCTTTTTGCGATGAAATCCTAAGGTTTCAAGGATAGCCAACTCAATATCAATCGAGGCCATCTCTTTCTTTAAGCTCTTAAATGAAGCCATGATGGATGAAGTCTAAGTGTTCTTTGTGGGTTGGTTTTGTCTTTACGCAAAGGGGATGTGTTTGGGGCTATAAACTATGGCCAAGAGAGCTACCAAGGCTATGAGAACACTTAATACACTTCTAAGTCCTTAAAGATGAAGAACAAAGAACGGATCTTAAGTAGTCAATAGAAGAAAAAGAGAGAGAGAGACGTCATAATTTTCATGTAAATAATAAAGAAAGATAGGTAACTGAGGACCTTGCACATGGCATCACCACCAAGTGTTAAGCCATTAATCATGCATCGTTTTATTAATTGTTTTGATTATATTTTACACATTATTGCATCTAATTTATGTTATTTTCATATATATTTCAGGTTAGGCATTGTTTTAATAAAGAGGAGAAGACGAGTCATTGAGGCTCGGGTTTTGCATGCTTGGGCAGAAGACGGTAAAAAAAATGATAATTTTGAAAATATTGTTTGGGCTAGGATTCCAAGAGTTGGAGAAGAGCTAGAAGTCTTGAGGGAGAACAAGTTTAAGGAAGAAAGGAAGAAGGAAACCCTAGTTACTAACCCTAATCACACCCCTCCTTTCCTCCCTATATATATCATCATCACCTCGGAGGACAATCAATCCACGCCTAACACCACAAAAGAACTCCACGGCTGCCTGCTCCCACTACCTCATCCTCACACAATAAACTAAAACCCACGCCACTTCTCCTTCCTCCTCACAATCTCCTCAACGCCATCCTCCTCACAATCTCCTCAACGCCATCTTCACATTTCTTCTTCCTTCATCTCAAACCCACACTCCTTTTGAAGTCTTCACCTCACATTTCTTCCTCCACCATCAATCTCAACATCAATTCGCATCACCATCATCATCCTCTTAAATCATACCCCTAATCTCCATCCTCACGTGGCCTTTTTATCAAGTTTTTATTTTGTTTTATTTGTTATTTTTATTTAATTCAATTAGTTAAACTCTTTATATTATTAAACATGAAATTTTTGCTAAACTTTTGTGATTTTATTTTTAATATGAGTGAGTAATTTTTTGTGCTTAGTATAATCTATTTGAAACCATGCTAAATTAATTATTTTGAGACAAGTTTCATGCTTTATTGCCTAGTTGATTTATGTTCATGATTCTATAACGATTAGTATTTATCGTTCATGATATTCGTATTATATTAATTAGAATGCATGCTAGTTAGTTTAATAAGAATTCATATGATAGTTTAAAAGGCTTTAATACGTAAAAGTTATTGTCTTTTAAGCATTAGTATCACCCTAATTAATCATGGATTGCTCAAATCAATCTCTTTTAATTAGGTAATCGTTATAGATCTTTGTTAAATCAATTTGCTGGTAAATTAGTTACAAAGCGTTAGATGATGTTTTTCTAATCCGTAATGCTCTAGTTTGATTAAATTCTTGCGCTAGTGTAAGGGTTATCAAAACTAGTAGGGTTTATATTAGGGTTGGACCTAATTAAACTATAATATAAGGAAAAACGGGGAAGATCTACTGGTGGGTGTCTTCTACAATTTAACTCATGTATGAAATTGACTTGTGCGCTAATGACAAATATTAATTTGCATGGTGGATATAGATTATGCTAAGCATTTTTCATAAATTTGACAACTTTTGATCATTATTTGTTGCTTAGAGTTAATTTGATTAGTTTGTTAATTTTTGTTCTATTTTTATCAGCTTCACTATAATTTCAATTGACCCCTCCCAAAAGTATAGTCTTTTAGGAGTGTCTAGGTAATTTTAAATAGTTTACATTTTGATTTTTAGAGTGCTTATAATTTTACATTGATTTATATTTAGTTTTAGTATTTAATTACCGGTTTGTTAGATATTAGACTAAAAAAGTTTCTTTTGTTCTTTTTCGATTTTTATCCATTCCTAGGGTTTATATAGTGTCCTATTCTACCCATATTTAATTTAGTAATTTTTGGAAGTTATTTGATAATTTTTTAGAATTATTTTGTGAAATTGATATGTGTAGGTTGTTAGGTTATAATTCTGAAAATTTCGACTTTAATTGTCAATTCACGATTATTAGGTATTGTTAAGTCCATAAAATTTTTTCCTAGAATTAGGGTAATTTTCTTGATTATTTTCGTATTTATATTTATGCAGATTATTTTATTTCTAATTTCAGATTTAATATTCTGCATTGATATTCTGTGGTAATTTTCTAATTTAATTTTTCTGAAATTATTTGGATACAATTGAGGAGTTATAAGCTTATATACCTAAAGAATAATATTTTAGGTTATTGTTTGCAATTTTTAATATTATTTTCTGATTATTATTTCCTATTTTGATTTTTAATTAGAATTTCAGTTACTATTCTGTTTTTATTTTTCTAGATTACTTAGGAAAGCTTTTTACTTTTTAATTTCCATAATATAATCCAAAATATTTAGGAGCATCATTGGGTGCTTTTTCAAATTTTTATTCATTAGATTTTAATTATTTTAGAATTATTAAGATTAGATTTAATAAATTAAATTTGAAAAATCATTTAGGATTAAGCTAGCCTTTTGAAAACAATCTTTCCTCGTGGATCGATCCCTACTTCCCTATGCTATAAAAAGTATTTAATAACCGAAGTAGTGGTTAAATTTGTAGTTCTCGACAAGCTTAACACCAAGGTTCCTAGAGCTCAACATTTAGACCTAGTGAGATAAGGTATCACCAGTCAAAAGACCATAAAATCATCTTGAATACCACTGTAGTGAGCTAAACTAGAGAAAAGTAAGAGAGAGATTTCGAGAAAGTTTAAAACTCAACCAATTCATTCATTCACTGGTCAACCATAAATTATTATATGTTATACCCTTTTATTGTTTAATAATTTCCGAGACGAATTATTAAGTTAAAATTTTAATATTTTTTGGTTCATTTTGTAGGAATATGGAAGAGTTGGAAAAAATTGAATACGATGCTCAGTTTGGTTGTTATTGGATCATATGGGAAATGAAGAAGGAAGGAAATGAAGCCCAGCACAAGGCCCTTCCCTTATTCCTTCTTCGCGGCCCAATTGTGCAACCTCGATCACGTCGTCCCTTTTCCCTCTACTATCTACTTTCCCCTTATTTTCTTCGTGTGGGCATGCACTTCATTTTCTTCTACAGCCCGGACGCGTTGTTCTTCTTTCTACCCAACCTTTTGCTCACTTATTCGATCATGCTTGGCACATGTGACCTCGCAGACCCCTCCACTCTCCTTCTTCTTCTCCCTGCTACCTGTTGTTAGACTCAGCAGTTAGCATTACTTCGTCTTCTTCATGCCATAACTGCTACTCACTCTTTCTGTCTCCTCCTTCATTATCTATCACTATCATCATCATCATCACTTCGTTAGCTTTTTGGGCCATTAATTTTACAAATAAGTGAGGCAATGAAGAGTTAAGGAGCTGCATTTTGCGTCTTAAAAGACGAGCTTTGAAGTAGAGACTAGCTTAGAAATTGGTTTCTTCAATTTCATTTAGTTCTTTTTTTTTCCTTGCCAATTTCAGATATGAGAACTGTTGAATTTTGGATTAGTAGACTTCAACTTTTCAATCTTTGAGTGAAGATTTTGGTGCTGGTATTGAATTCTGAATAATTAGGCTTCATGCTTTGCAAAATAGTTGCTCTATATCTCTAGGGTGTTCGGTTGCGACAATTCATTATAATGAATTTTCTTTTGCTCAATCTTTGATTTTGGTCATTCTTGTGTACTAAGTCTACAACTTGTGACTGTTTCACATTCAAATCAGGATTTCTCGAGGTGCTATGATTGTTATGAATCTGGTATTCTGTTACGTCACTTGAATTATGTAATGAGTTTGAATGCTTGACTCTATTATGAGCAGCTAATAACAAAGCCTGGTTTGCTAACTCGTAAATGCATTCTAACAAAATAAGGTTGAGTGTGTGATCTAATTTCATTTCAGTGCTACTCTACGTTTGGATTTTTAGTAATCAATTTAATCGATTTTGTGTCAATTTGCATTATAAGTTGATTTAGTCAAGTTAGTCGCCTAATTTCGTAATCCATCTTTGAGAATCAACACTCATAAGTGCCATAATGATAAATTCGTGTGCTTGTAAAATCGCAACAAGTTTTTGGCGCCATTTCTGGGGATGGTTTTGTGAAATTTGGTTGCGTTGAGGCATAGTTTAGTTGTTTGAGTCATTTGATTCATTTGAATTTTATCGTATTTCTGACTTTAGTTTTGATTGAGTTTTTATTTACTTCTATTAGTTTAGTTTAATTTAGATTTCTTTGTTCTAGACTTTTGATTTAAGTTGGGGTTTTGATTTTATTTTTTTTTGTTTTATGATCAACTTAATTTGATTTTTAGTGTAAGGTTTACTGTGAAAAAAAAAGTACTAATTGATCCATAAAGTAGTTCATGGAGCAGAAAAGACATAACAAGAAAACAAAAAACAGAAACATTTTTGGTGCAGGATTTTCAGGTATTTTGGTTACTGTTTGAATGTTTTGGAGTAGTTCAGATGTGAATGTTTTTGTTCTAATATTTTTTGTGGATTCAGGATAATATTTAGAGTCAATGTGATTTTGTTTAGAATTTTTGGGACTGTATGGAGTTTTCTGTGATTTTTGCAACTAATTTTGTGTTTGTAACTTTCTGCATAGTTCAGCGACATAACAAATCCTGGCCAAAATATATTCTTGTCCATTGTGATTGTGTGGAATTCACTATGTATAGAGTCCTGATTTTAGGGGTTTAATTTTCTATTTTACTTTTATTTTTAGATTTGGCTTGTTTAAATTTTAGTTTATTTTTTATTTTCTTCAAGTTATTTGTGTCTGTTGTGTTCGTTTTGTTTCTAGGATGATTACTTTCTGTTTTTATTTTTTTTTTTAGGGTTGCGTCACTTTTTAATTTTGCTTTGCATTTTAAAAGGAAGAAAAATCAAAAAAATCCAAAATCCAAAATCGAAACGAAATAGAAAAGAAAAAAAAGTCCAAAAATATATCCTTTGATGACGGTGTGAGATTTACTTGACTGGTTGGGGTAGAGATCCCGAAAGTGGTAGACTCGTTAGGAGTTAACCTAACCTTGACCTAGAACCCAAGCCATAACCTAAACGTGAACCCAAGCTTGAATTAGAAGTATAGCAAATGGCACAAAAAAGATCTTTGAGTGATATTTTCTAGTCTCCTACGACGGCTTTGCCATCCTGTTTTACTATGCCTGACCTAGGACCAAATGTGACTTTCGAATTAAGAACTCACTACACTTGCATGCTCTCTAAATTCACGGGTTTAGAGGATGATTATTTACTTTTGGGGGAATTCGAAGACGTGTGTTCTATGATGCATTTTCCTAATATCTCTATTGATGTTGTGCCAATGAAATTAATCCCTTCTGCTTTGAAAGGTTCTAGTAAGGATTGGCCGTATGGCTTGGCTACTAATTCTATTATTTCTTGGAAGGATTTGGTAAGAATATTCTTAGGAAAATATTTCCCTAATGCCAAGACTATTAAGCTAAGGAATGAGATTAATCAATTTGTGCAACTAGATAGGAAACCATTTTGGAAATACTGTGATAGAATTAAAAATTTGTTGCTTCAATGTTCCCATCATGGATTAGACCAAGCACGATTGTGCGAAATTATTTATGAAGGACTTGACCAACAGACTAAAATCATGTTAGAGTCCATGTGTTAGGGTGAGTTTCTTTCTAAGAGCGCCACTCTTGCTTGGGAATTTTTAGAGGACTTAGCTGAGAAAACCATACAGTAGACAATTGCTTGCGATGACAGTTTAAGTTCTAAGTTCACAAAGGGTGGGTTGCATTCTGTCTTTGATGTAAGTCCGAGTCTAAGATTTTTGTTTTAGAAAACATGTTAAAGGGGTTGTCCCCCTAAATTCCCTTGATATCTCATATCTCTATGGTGTCATGTTCTCATTGCCAGGCCTTAAAGCATTCTTTGAGAGCTTGTCCTTATTTTGCTCCCTAGTTAGCAATTGAACAAAAGTAAGCGAGTATGGCCTTTCAGAGACCTAAGAATGACCCCTATTCCCCTTATTACAATCCAGGGAGGATGAATCACCCTAACTTTTCTTAGAGTAGTGCAACGAGTATTGCAGCCCCTAACTCCCAACCTTGAGTGTTTCTTGGAAATAGCTCGCAGTCCATCTCCTATCCCTCTAATTCTTTTTAGAGATTGGCTTTTCTAGGTGTGCCCAATGTAGCTAGACCTCTACTACCTATAGCTCAAGTTCAACCTCCTCCTAGTTATACGGACATTGATAAAATTGAGAGGAGAATTGACAATAATATGGAGAGAATGATTAATGGTAACATGGAGAAAATGATGAGCATGGTAACTGAACAATTTTCTCAGTTAACATCATCTTATATTGCACCAAGTACTTCTCCAAGTCAACCTCAGGTGAACCATAAGGGTTACGGCTCCTCTTCTTTTGGAGTTAACCCTAGTGAACCTTTGAGGAAACTGAATGCAATTATATCTCTTCAATTTGGATAGGAGATTGATAATCAAGTGAGAAATCCTAATGAACAATGCATGTATCCTCACCTATTGTTCCTAAATTTTTCTCCTTCTTCCTGTTCTCTAGAAACTAGTTCATCCAGTAAGTCAGAGGATGCTACTGATGGTGTCCCCAATGATTCTGATAATCCTCCACCTTCTAAGTCACCTTCTGACAAGGAGGAGCCTAAGGAGAAAGATTCCTCTAATTCAGTTGACCCTTCACCCCCTAAGAATTCTTCTTCTCCTTCTTCTATTAAGGATGTTCATAAGACTTTCCCTTCTTTTCTCCATAGGCTTAAAAAGAAAGGCCAAGCTCTATCCTTTCTCATCATATCCCAATCAAGTATCAGGACCCCGGGTGCCCTACTATTTCTATAGGTATAGGGGACCAACTTATTCACAGAGCTTTGCTTGATCTAGGAGCTTGTGTCAATTTGAGACCCTTCACTGAGTATCAAAGGTTGGGGTTAGGTGACTTGAAACCTACTAACATGGTCATCCAATTAGGTGATAGGTGAACCAGGTTGCCAAGGGGTATAGTTGAGGATGTTCTGACTAGAGTGGGTGAATTCATTTACCCTTTGGACTTTATTGCAGTTGATACTGAAAAGATGTCCAATGTGGCTAGTCAAGTCCATGTGATTCTAAGGCATCCTTTCTTGGTCACTATTGATGCCTTTATTAATTGTAGGAATAGTATGATAAGACTATCTTTTGGCAACATAACCTTAGAATTGAACATCATTAACGTGCAAAGATAGTCTTCTCGTTTTGATGATTTGGAGTTTTCTACTTTTAAATGGGTAGAAGATTCTGTATTCGATGATGATTTTGATGATATGTTTGCTGAGTATGAGTCACTTCTTGTGAATGATGAGCCTGAATATGATGTGTTGGACTTTGATGACTTGCGTTGTGGTACTGACTGTCTGCTTACTAATGTTTGTGAATGTGCTTATGAGTCTGTTTCCCCTCCTACTCTTGAATTAAAACCTATCCTTAACTCTCTTAAGTATGCATTCCTAGGACCTAGTGAATCCAGACCTGTTATTATTACATCTAACCTAGACTGGGACCATGAGGGTAAATTTATTGCCTTACTTAGAGAGAACAAGGAAGAAATAGGTTGGATTTTAGGGGATATCAAGGGTATTAGTCCCACCATTATGCAACATAGAATTCGTTAGGAGGACAATGCTAAGCCCTATCGAGATCACCAAAGGTGTTTGAACCTAAATTGCAAGAAGTAGTTAGGAAGGAAGTACTGAAGTGGTTACACCACAGTATTATATATCGTATTTTTGATAGTGAGTAGATTAGTCATGTTTAATGTGTTTCTAGGAAGGCCAACATTACTGTAATTAGGAATGACAAGGATGAGCTTATCCCTACTCGAGTCCAGTCTGGGTGGCATGTGTATACATTATAGAAAATTGGATTCTTTCGCTAGAAAAGACCATTTTTCTCTTATCTTTCTTAACTAAATGTTAAAAAGGTTGGCACATTCCTTCTATTACTTTTTAGATGGATATTCTGATTTACCCAGATCTCTATTGCTCCTAAGGATTAGGAGAAGACTACTTTCACCTGGCTGTTTGGGACTGATGCCTTTAGAAGGATGTCGTTTGGACTGTGTAATGCCCCTATTACCTTACAAAGGTGCATGGTTTCTATTTTCTCTTATATGGTTTAGCACTGTATGGAAATTTTCATAGATGAAGTGTTTGGGTCTTCCTTAGATGATTGTTTATCTAATCTGAGAAAAGTATTAGAAAGGTGGGCGGAGAAAACCTTGACTTTAAACTGGGAGAAATGTCACTTCATGGTTAAAAAGGGGACAGTCTTAGGCCACATTATTTCTAGAGATGGAATTGAGGTAGATAATGTGAAGATTGACTTGATTACTAATCTTCCCCGTCCCACTTGTGTGAAAGAGATGAGGTCAGTCCTTAGACATGCTGGCTTTTATTATCATTTCATTAAGGACCTAAGTAAGATAGCGAAGCCCTTGACTAACATGTTAGCTAAGGATGTGCCATTTGACTTCTCTAAGGAGTGTCTTGTCCATTTACTAAGTTTAACGAAGCCTTAAACATCTGCGCTTGTTCTTCATCCTCCTATCTGGGGAGAACCACTTGAGTTGATGCGTAACGCCTCTAATTATGTTGTAGGGTTGTTCTAGGACAATGCGTTGATAAGAAGCACCATGTTATCTATTATGCTAGTCACACTCTGAATAATGCCCAACTTAATCATACTATTACTAAGAAAGAATTTTTTGCTAATATTTGGTTTTGAAAAGTTTAGACCTTTTTTATTGGGTCTCATGTGATTGTCTATACTAATCACTCTGCTCTTAAGCACCTTCTTTCTAAGAAGGATGCTAAACCTATACTTGTGAGATGGATCTTGCTTTTGTAAGAGTCTGACTATGAGATTAGGCATAAGAAAGGTTCTAAGAACCTTATAGCTGAACTTTTGTCTAGGATTCTCTAGGATTGAGAGAGTGAGTCAAGTATTTTTGAATGCTTCCCCGATGAGCAATTGTATCCTATCAACCCTGATCCTTGGTATGCTGACATTCTGAATTACCTAGTTTCTAGTAGGATCCCTGATGATTGGACCAAGAATGATAGAGATAGGTTTTTTCACCTTGTGAAATTCTTTATTTGGGACAACCCTTATTTATTTAAGTACTATTCTGAAGTCATTAGGAGGTGCATTCTCGATCATGAAGTTAGAAGTGTCCTTTCATTTTGTCATGACCAAGCATGTGGGCGCATTCTAGTAGGAGAAAGACTGCAACCAAAGTTCCTTAATGTGGATTCTACTGGCCAACTTTATTTTCAAATGCTTTAGAATACTGTAAGAGTTACTCTAGGCGCCAACAGTTGGGTAGAATAAGCAAGAGATATATGATGCCACTTGATCCGGTTATTGTGGTGGAGATTTTTTATGTTTGGGATAAAGATTTCATGGGACCATTTCCATCATCTTTTGGGAATGAGTACATTTTACTAGCTGTGGACTATGTTTATAACTAGGTAGAAGCCATCCCTTCTAGGAACAATGATCCCAAGGTGGATGTGAACTTCCCTAGGGAGAACATCTTTATTAGATTTGCCATGCCCCGAGCTATCACTAGATATCAAGGTACTCACTTTAATAATAAATCATTTGATGCCTTACTGAGGAGGTACTCCATAGTCCATAGGATTCCAACCTCCTATCATCCCCAAATTAGTGGCAAGCTTGAAGTGTCTAATTGACAGATTAAGTAGATTTTAAAGAAGACTGTGAGTGGAAATAGGAAATATTAAGCCAACAAGCTTGTAGAGGCTCTTTGGGCCTATAGGATGGCTTTTAAAACTCCCCTAGGTATGTCACCTTATAGGGCTATTTATGGTAAACATTCTCATCTCCCTGTTGAGATAGAGCATGGACCTTGGTCGGCCATTAAGATGCTCAATTACGTCTTCACTGAGGTCAGTGAGGAGCGCAGACTGCAATTGAGTGAACTTAAAGAGATACGAGTTGAAGCTAATCAGAGTGTTCAATCTTACAAAGAGAGAGCTAAGTTGTTTCATGATAAACATATTCTTAGGAAAGAGCTTGCCCCCGAAATAAAAGCACTCTTTGATAAGTGCTTAATGTATACATCATTTTATAGCTATTTCGCCATATTTTTAGAAGAGTTATATTCTTAATGTTATTATTTATATTCCTATTCTTGATTTGTGCTTGGGTATGGTTGTTTGATATGTTTTCCAAGATTTTAGGCCTTTTTACCAAGCATTTGACACTTAATGGATGTTTGACCTCCCTCATGGATACCCATGTCATGCTACACCTGTGGAGCATGAAAAGAGTAGAAAACCAGTTGAAGCCCAGACCACAGTTAGACCGTGGTGTATGCCATGGTCTGTGGTGAGTTGAGAAATTGTTGCCTCTTCGTCTTCCTCAGCTGTGCGGCTGTAAACGTCCAAACTCTCCTATAAAGGGCTTCGTTCAACAGCAGAAGAGAACAGCATATGCATAGAGATATAGGTACAAAGCAAGCAAGAGTAGCATAGTTTATCTTCTTTCTCAATTTTTTTTGCTTTTTAGTTTAGATTTTTAGTGTCCTATTTATATTGGTGAGAAATCTTGAGTGTGAGTGTTTGATCTTGTTGAGTTATTATATTCAAGTTTTGATGATAACAAATCCAAGTGTAAAAATGTGTCCAAGTAGTGTTGCTCCAAACATGATCTGCAAACAGACCTAACTGGTGTTTGTAATCTTTACTGTGTTAACTGGTTTGCTACATGTGAGAACAAGTCCTTAAAACAGGTTTTAAATTGGTGATTCTACATTAAGTCAAGAACGCCATCCTACAATTGGTTGTAAGGCATGTTCACAACAGCTCTTCTAGCAATGCAAAGAACAACTCCAACAAACAAGGTAGCC
>JACYFF010003369.1:35982741-36011346 GCA_017589665.1 Selenicereus undatus
GTTTTCACTAAAAAGGAGACACATACTGAGCGATAGAGAGAAGAAAGCAAAAAGGAAATCTTGAAACACAACATTCCCAAAAGGCAAAATTTCAAAAGAGGTTTTTCTAATGAAAAGAATTTTTAGCTTCACTTGAGAAAAGAAAAACCAGTTCAAGTTGTGTTTAAAGCAAGCTTTCAATATATTGGCATAATAGGATCTTCATTTGTACCTTACATCTGCTTAGTGAGAAGCACCCCAGTAAGGTGTTTTTGACCTTGATCTCAGATCAGTCAAAAGTGAGTGAGTGTGTCCTAGTCGTGTGGACTTTGGACGTGTCCAATCTGGTGAGATTTGGACGTGGTGTAATCTGCCTTGAGAAGGAGATTACGTGGTTGCAAGTTGTAACAAGGTGTGTTACATTTGTAACGAGTTAAGCCCGGTTATAGTGAAGTGGTTAAAAGCCTACACGAGGTAGGTCGTGGTTTTTCACACCTCAGTTGGGCTAGAGGTGTTTTCCACGTAAAAATTGTGTGTGCTTTAATTCCGCATTTATCTTGGTGATTTTCGTATTTGCAATATCTGAAAACACCCCCTGCAAACAAGTCAACAGGGTGTTCGTCATCTGAGAACAACCTCAGTCAGGGTGTTTATTACTTATAACGTGAAAATCAGACACCACAATTCACCCGGAAGTAGACTCATAAATCTAACAGATCTTGAGGCTGTTTGAAGCCTCTGGTTGAAGGCTATTCTCAATCAAGCCTTCCACTTAAATTTTGCAAAACATTGGTTAGTTGTTTAATCCTTAATCATGAGCGAGTAGTTTTTATTTTGTTTAGGAATTTAGTAGTTTATGAAAGTATAATTGGATCATGTTTTAATCTAAAGAATTGTGCTTGTTTTCATAATTGGTTTGATTTCGTTCTATCAAGTGATTATCATGTTGTGAGTGGATTTTTGGCCAAAATTTTCCTGCACACTTGAAACAATTGAGTGAAAAACTAAAAGGTGACATTTGATTGCTAGACTGCTTGATAAAACCTTACATAACGTCTTCTTGAAAGAGAGATTTGCATGTTAGGAGGACATAGAGTGTAAACGAAGATGCTTAACCTGGATTAAGACACATTAGTTTGAAAGAACAACTTTTGCTTAGTTTAGAAAAATTTGGTTGAGTTCGAAAGAATAGACTAAATTTTGGATATATTGCAAATTCTCGAAATTAACCGATTAGAGAAAAGCATATCCTTATCATTTTTATCCAATTAACATTCATAACTACATGAATTCCTAGGCATGTTTCCTGAATTGATTTAAAAATTAGTGAATTAGAATTTGTTAAAGCAAACCCTCTTGAATTAGAATCTTACTTAGCATATTTTGCTAGACAAAACTCGATAAATTACATTGGTCCCTGAGTAGCAATCTTTTTATCTATACTACAACTACTCGTGTGCGTGTGGCAGTGGTCACTCTTATATGTATCTGAGTGCCATTTATTTCAGGGCAAATTGAGGTCCCAATGAAAGGCTCCCTATATTGTTTCACATTTTTTTCCCCTATAGTGCAGTTCAAATTTAGGATCCTAACAATGGTGCCAAATTCAAAGTGAATGACCAACGATTGAAGCGGTTTATGGGACTTCTGAGTAAAAAGGATATGGAGTGTCTGATACTCCACGAATCGAGTCCTGATTAGTGATTTTGATTCCAATATGGCTCGGTTGTACTTAGCACCCGACCTGGTTTGTTTTAAATTTATTTCTGTCCTTCCTTTCTCTTTTTCTCATTTTGCTTTTTTTTTTCTTTTTGTATAGTTGGCTGGTACATTTGTTTTTGAGTCATGTTCTTTTTGTTTTTGATTCTTGTTTTTATTTTTGTATATTTGTTTTTGTTTTTGTATTTTATGTTTCTTTTCACTCCCAATGACGACATTGTGAGATTTAGGTGGGGTTGGGGAAACTTCGTTTCAAAATTTAAGAACATGAAAAAAAAACCTGAAAAATTTTGAAAAATCCAAAAAGATTTTTAATTTGTTTTTGTTTTTGTTTTTGGGAAATATATGTGCTAATTCTAATTGATCATGTTCTCTTGTACCCTTAATTATTAGGTTGTGTATCGATATGTTGGCATTAAGAGAACCTAGCCCTAAAGTATGATGTTTGTATACAGTTCTAACCTGATATTATTCTAAGCAAGCTTGACTTTGGTATATGAACCCATGAGATTTCATGCCTTATAGACTAATTCATTAATTTAGTTGTCATATGTTCCTTTCATGTGTGTCTCCTCCATGATTATGTACTTAGAACTTGCTTTGATTATCTTTGAAATCACATTTAGCATATGCATTATGATAATATGATAGAAGCATTCATTTGTTTTGTGAGTTACTTAGCCAAATTGCCACCCTTGAGTTGAATGGCTTACCCCTTCGTTAGCCCTTTTTGAGCCTTGACCCTTTTTGTTGTGAGCCCTCCATTTTATCCCTTGGCCTAAATGCATTTTCCTTTACCTAAGCCAAGAGTAGTGAAGTAGCACTTCAGTATTTGGTGGGTGGCATAAGGGAATTTATGTAGTTGGTGATTTGATTTTCGTATATGTTCGGATGTCTCATTTTGACCATTTAGAATTTGAGTTGTATTGTTTTTGTACATGCCATTCATTCATTTTCTCAGGAAAAGAGAACAAGAACACAAGCAAGAAAAAATGAAAAACAAAAAAACATCGAAAAAGTTCCAATGAACAAAAATTTTTAAAAAAAAAACAAAATGAAGAAAAGTTGATTAAATCTCAAAAAATTATGTAAAAGAGTTGTGAATAGGAGTGTTTGGAATGGATGTATCATTATGTATACTTATTTCCAACGGACAATTTAATTGGAGTGTGCTCTTAATTTTGTTTTGAGAGAGTGAGTGGTCATTATAACTGGTGTAAGTGTTGGTTGCTCATTAGCTTTGCCTTTCAGCTCGTCATTTCCCAAATTATTTGTCCCTCTCCTAACCCTTTCACCTTATCCTATTATAACCTTGCAAAGTCCTCTTGATTATTATTTTGCATATTGCATCTTACTGGTGGAGAATAGAGAATCTTGACAAGCCTATGGTAGTTTGTTTGATTGGAAGATAATTAAGTGAATCTTGTTATATCTTAGACAGATGAGTGGTAGTGTTCCATATTTCCCTAAAGTGATGTTCTACCAGTCATGTTTGTTCATAATTTCTAAGTGTGGCGAAAGATTGTGTATAGATGTCATTAGTGGAGATTAAAAATTTCTTGATATATACATTGTGTTTATATATGATCTAATTCTTTGGTTATGTGAGTGACATGGGTGATTGGAAGGTCTATATATTTTCCCCTGATATTGTATATGTAAATTTTTGAAAAAACGAAAAAGGTTTTCGAATAATTATTTTAAGGCTTCTTAGGTATGTCTTCCATAAACTCTCACGAGACCTTCCTCGTTCAGTAGGGGTAACCTAGGGGTTTAAAGGGTTTGTTGCACATGGTAAGTCCAACAGTGATTCTATGAAAGTAAGTTAGGATTTTATTTTCTTTTTCTAGGATTTTTGGTTGCATTTTACTCAAGGACAAGAGAAACATAGGCGTGGAGGCATTTGTTTAACAAGAAATTATGATATTTTATACCATTTTATTGTCTAATAATTACTTCAAATAAATTAATTAATTAAAATTTTAATATGTTTTTGTTCATTTTGTAGTAATATGGCAGAGTTGGAAAATAATTGAATAAGATGCTCAATTTTCTTGATATTATATCAAGTGGGAAATGAAGAAGAAAGAAATTAAAGCCCAGCACAAGGGCCTTCTCGTATTCCTTCTTCGCGGCCTAGCTATGCAGCCCAAACTGCCTCCTCGCTTTTCCCTCTGCTATCTACTTTCCCCTTTTTTTCTTCGCGTGGGCCTAGGCTTCGGTTAATTCCTTGGCCCAGAAGTACTCTTCTTCCCTCTATCCTAGCCTTCCCCCTCACTTATTCAGTCATGCTTGGCGCGCGTAACCTCCCAGACGCCCCCTCTCCTTCTTCGTCTCCTCCTCTTCACTACCCATTCCTAGACTCACCAATCAGCCCTACTTCATCTTCTTCATTCCATAATTGTTCCTCACTCTTTTGCTCTTGTCCTTCATTATCTATCATTATCACCATTATCATCACTTCATTAGTGGGCCATTAATTCGATAATTAACTGAGGTAATGAAGAGTTGAGGAGCTACATTCGAGTCTTAAAAGATAAGGCTTCAATGAGAATGGGGGGACTAGCTTAGAAATTTGTTTGTTTAATTTCATTCAGTTTTTTGTTTTTGTTCTAATTTTAGATATGAAAACTGCTGAATTTAGGATTAGTGGAATTCGAGTTGTCAATCTTGGAGTGATGATTTAATGTTGGTATTGAATTCAAAATAATAGGGCTTTTTTCTTTGCAAAATGATTGCTCTATTTCATTTGGGTGTTCGGTTAAGACAATTCATCGTATTGAATTTGCTTTTGCCTAATCTTTGACTTTGGACGTTCTTCTTACGGTTTCACATTCAAATTAGGATTTCTCAAGTATTATGAGTATTAGGAATCTGGTATTCTGTTAGGTCACTTCAATTTGCTAATGAATTTGAATACTTGATTTCGTTATGAGTGGTTAATAATAAAGTCCGGTTCACTAACTCATAAATGCATTCCAATGAAATAAGGTTAAAGGTGTGATCGAGTTTTATTTTAGTTCTACTTGTCGGTTTGGCTTTTAGTAATCAATCGATTTTGTGTCAATTTACACTATGAGTTAACTTAGTGAAGTTAGTAGCCCAATTTTATAATCTATCTCCGAGGATCGACACTCATAAGTGCCACAACGATAAAACCGTACGCTTCTCGAAATCACAACATTCACTAAGTGAGTGTCACCCTATAAGCCTTCCCACATACGAGGGAAGTTAATACAATCAGGTTCAGGGGGGAAAATATGCAAACAAATTGCCATAGACTAGGAGGGGACCAAAAAGCAAAACAAGTGCCAAAGTAAAAAGTAGCCTACTGGTAGTTACTTTTCAAAATAGCACCTACAACTTCTAACGGTCATATACTCCAAGTTGCTTAGTCCAATTGGGTAAATCACAAGCTATGACAAAGCCCTAAATGTGTATTTTCAGCTAAGTCACGTAGGAGCATAAGATTCCTAGTCGTTTAAAAGATATGCCTTCAGTAAGGAAACTGGTCCCCTTTTTGGAATCTGCACATAAACTTACTGAACATCCTGTCCATTGGCACCCTTACATTGAATTTTTCCTAAACTGTTCTGCTACATCCAAACTTCAATGAAAAAGGATTAAATAGTAAGATTTGAGGTTCCTAAGCTAGTGGAGGTTTAGGGGCATGGGACCCGCCAAACAGGGTTGCAAATTGACCTAACAAGGCAACCTAGACTATTTGGCTTTGGAGGTTGATTTAGAGAGGCAAATGAAGTCTAATGGACTTCAAATTTTCTTCACTAGAAACTAGAATTCCTGAACTATAAGTCCAAAGCATAAAATTACACCTAAGTCACCCATTGATTAGAAACCATGCTCAGTAATTTGTTACTCATGTTGTGCAGACCCGGATATGACTACTCTTCGCCTTCTTGGTTATTCCTCATGTCTTGGAGCATATGTTGGACATCTTTTTGACTTAGGTAGCTTACGGACATGTCCCTCATCATGATCCCCAATAGGTGCATCATCCTCCCCTTGTTGGAGAGAATTTGGCCTCACATTCTCAAAGTGATCATCACCACAGTAAGGCTTGAGATCCGCAACAATCAAAATGCATGACACTCGATATTTCCTAGGGAGATCTATCATGTATGTAGTGTCATTAATCTTTGCAAGTACCTCAAATAAGCCATCAACCCTAGCTTGATGACTTAGACTTCCTCTTTGAAGGAAATCTCTCCTTTCTCAGGTGCACCACACTAGATCACCCAATTGAAACAAAGCTTGCTTTCGATCTTGCTTACTTAAATTTGGTGGCATTCATTTACCTTCTCAGTTCAATTCAAAGCTTTGGGTGCGATGGCATCACCTGGGAGATTAAAAACGGGTTCAAAGGGAGACATGTGTTCATGACTAATCTTTGTCTTCGGTTATCTCACTTCAAGCCCTTGAGGTAGAATTTTATGAGGCATTTTGTAGATAGGCTATCATAAGGGGATGAGCATTTCACCCTGTTTCTAGTTTCCATCAGCTTTCTCAGCCATAGGAAAAGAACCATCAAACTTCCTAGGTTTTACTTTAGGATTTTTTTCATTTAAAGTCAAGGGTGAGGGTGGCAATCAAATTTTTGTGTTTGTAGTTCGTTATTTAGTGGCCACGGGGTGAACGGGTTGAAATCAATAGGACAGCTGAGAGGAGACTAAGAAAGATAAGGAATAGAAGTCCCTTGTTACCTCCACTTTGCCTTCTTGATGAAAACATGTAGCCTTGTAAAGAGGGAGAAAGCGATCTCTTTGGAAGCTAGTTCTTCTTTGTCACAAAAAGATGGAGGAACCAAGGTTGCTCTTAACTCTTCAAAGTGTAGGTCCCTTCATCACCATAATGTTTAAAGTGTAAGATTTATTCATCACCCTAGTTATTAAACATGGGAGGTAAATCAAATCAATTTATACCTTTTTCCTCTTCAGTTAGCGCTTCATCTTCATAGGACATGATTTTCCTCCAAGGGCAGCATAGTAGGAAGGCTATAAGTGTGAAAACTCTTTAAACTCCCTTTGTTAAAAAGGATGTCCATTCATCAAGAATTTGAGTCGTTCTACTTAGGAAGCAAACGAACATGTTTGAACATATAAGTGGTTGGCAAAAGTCACCCATCAACTTCTAAAGTTCTTCCAAGTTCTCACATTCTCTTTTCATTTATTTCAACTGTTTAACTTATAATTCTTCCACCATTGAAGTGCACAACCTCTCAATTTTGAAAACAACCACTTGAACTTCTCTTGGTCTCCAAGGCAGTAATAAACCACGTTGTAAAATCATCCTTTTGCCTATGAAACCCTAGGATTTCAACGACAACCAACTCAATATCAACCAAGGCTAGCTCTTTCTTCATGCTCTTAAATGAAGCCATGATGGATTAAGTCAAAGGGTTCTTTGTGGGTAGATTTTGTGTTTGGGGAAAGGGGATGTGTTTGCGGATGGTAGGCATGATCAAGAGAGCAACCTAGGGTCCGAGAACTCTTAATGAACTTGTAAGTCCTTAAGATGTAAAACAAAGAAGGGATCTCATGTATTGAAGAGGAGACACAGAGATAGAGAGAGAGAGAGGTCACAGTTTTCATGTATATGATAAAGAAAGATAAGTAACTGAGGAGCTTGGGCATGACATCACCACCAGGATTCTTAGAGCTCAACGTGTAGATGCAGTGAGATAAGACATCAACACTCAAAAGACCATAAAATCATCTTGAATGCCACCCTAGTGAATGAAACTAGAGATAAGTAAGGGAGTTTAAGACTCAACCAATTCATTCCTTCACTAATTAAGTATAACCCTAGATGTTTTCCGCATACCAAGGAAGCCAAGACAATTAGATTCAAGCGGTAAAACAGCAAAAAAAGTGGTCACAGAAAAGGGGGGATTCAAAAGAAAAGCAAATATGAAAGTAAAAAGTAGCCTGCTGACAGTTACTTTTCAGAAAATCACCTACAACTTCCAATAGTGATATCCTCCAAACTTCTTAGCCAAACTAGGTCATTAAAAAGTTATAGGAAAGCCATAAATGTCTATTTATATGTAGGTCCTCTTGGAGCATTATATTCCTAGCTATTTAAAATATATGCCTCAAGAAAAGCAACTGGTGTCCTGTTGGAATCAACAAATACACTTACTGAACGTCCTCTTCATAGGCGGCCTTACTTTGAATTTGTCCCTGAACTCTTTTCCTACCTCTAAATTCAACTAAATGAGAATCCCAAAAAGTAAGATTCTAGGTTCCTAAGCTAGTCAAAGGCTAGGGGCATTGGACCCACCAAATTAGGTTGCAAACTAACCCAACTAGGCAGCCCACACTGTTTAGCTTTAAAGGTTGATTTGGAGGGGAAAATGAAGTCTTATTGACTTGAAATTTGCTTTATTGGAAACTAGAATTCCTCAACTAAAAGTGTAAAGCATAACATTGCACCTAAGTCACCTATTGATTAACCAAGGTTAGAAATTTGCTATTTATTTTGTGCAGAACCAGGTAGGACTACTCTTAGCCTTCTCGGTGATTCCTCATGGCGTAGAGCATTTTCTGGACATCTTTGGACTTAGGTAGCTCATTGGCATGTCCCTTATCATGACCCCCTATAGGGGCATCATCCTGTCCTTGTTGGAGAAATTTGCCCTCAAATTCTCAAATCAACAACGTAAGCCTTGAGATCCGTAACATTGAAAATGTAAGAAACTCCATACTCCCCTGGGAGATCTATCTTGTACACAATGTCATTAGTCTTTGCAAGAACCTAAAACGGGCCATCAGCCCTAGGCTAATAATTTAGAGTTTCTCTTGGAAGGAAATATCTCCTTTCTACGGTGTACCCGCACTAGATCAACTAGTTAGAACAAGGCATGCTTCTGATCTTGTTAAGTTGACTTTGCTAACGTGCATTTACCTTCTCAACTCGATCCAAAGCTTTAAATGTGAGGGTACCACCTGGGAGATTGAAAATGGGTTCAAAGGGAGACTTGTATTTATGGCCACTCTTTGTCTTGGGTTCTCTCACTTCAAGACACTGGGGTTGAATTTTCTGAGGCATTTTGTGGATAGGCTCTCTTAAGGAGATGAGCATTTCACTCTCTTTTTTGTTACCGTCAACTTTATCGACCACGGGAAAAGACCTGTACGTTTGACTTTAGGATTTCTTGATGTACAGTCAAGGGTGAGGGTGCGCAGAGCAAATTTGTGTGTTTATAGCTCCTTATTTAGTGGCAAAAGGTGAACGAGTTAAAATCAATGGGACACATGAGAGGAGACTAAGAAAGATGGTGAATAGAAGTCTCTTGTTACCTCTGCTTTGCCTTCTTGATGAAAACATGTTGCCTTGCGAAGAGATAGATGGTGTTCCTCTTTTGCAAGCTAGCTTTTCTTCTTAAAAAAAGATGAAAGAACCGAGGTTTCTCCTAACTCTTCAAAGTCTAAGGCCCTTTTATCACCATAGTCTTCAAGTGTAAGATTTCTTTGTCACCCTAGTCATCAAAGATAGGAGGTAAATCAAATCAATTTAAACCTTATTCCTCTTCACTTACCTCTTGATCCTCATAAAAGATGATTTCATTCAAGGGCAGCAAGATAGGAAGGCTAGAAGTATGAGAATTATTTTGACTCCCTTTTGTGAAAAGCTAAGGATGACACATATTAGGACTTTGAGCCATTATTCTTAAGAAGCGCACAAATATGTTTGAGCATATAAGTGGGTGGGCAAAAGTCACCCATCAACTTCTCAACTTCTTCCATCATCTCAGCTTCTCTTTGCCTTTGTTTATTCTCTTAAACTTATAATTCTTTCATCATTGAAGTGCACAACCTCTCAATTTTGGAATAACCATATAGAACTTCCCTTGCTCACCAAGGTTGTAACAACCAAAGGCTTTCTCCACTTTAGAAACCACATTGCAAACTCATCCATTTAGCAACAAAATCCTAGGAATTTAAGGGTTGGCAACTCAATATCAATCAAGGCTAGCTCTTTTATCAAGCTCTTAAATGAAGCCATGATGGATAAAGTCCAAGGGTTCTTTATGGATCAGTTTTGTGTTTGGGCAAATGGGATGTCTTTAGGACTAGAAGGCATGGCCAATAGACTAACCTGGGCTTTGAGGCCACTTGATGCACTTCTAGGCCCTTAGAGATGAAGAACAAAGAATGGATGTCAAGTAGTAAAGAGAAGAGAGAGAATGTGTGTACGATAACGTTTATGTTTAAAACAAAGAGCCCTAAGCGTATGACTTTCATAGTAGTATTTGAGGATCGTCTCCACAGGTACCAAGATGCAATTCCCTCATAAAACAAAACTAAAGTTTCACTATACCCTAATGAAAATGAAACTTAATAAAATAAGCTATGACTAGGCAACTACAATCCTTAAAACTAAAATAAGATGCACCTATGTGAGAAGGAATCATTTCTGATCTCAATGACAAATCATACGCCTACATACTCAAGCACTTAAAGTCAAACAACTAAATGAGATCTTTTTGCTAACATTGTCCAGGAAATTAGGCAGTAATTCATGTAATAATTGTAAGCTAGGTACTAGACGTACTAATCCTAATGAAGCTAGAACAAAGAAATAACACCACAATCTAGTGAAACTAGCAATAAGAAGATAGCACTAACAGAATTGCCAAAACATCAACAAATTTCATAATTCATCAAACAACCAACTTGAAATCAAACCATCCCAGAATAAAGTTTCACTACCCAGATTCCATAACCACAACAAATTCTTCAATTAATTTTGCACTAATCAAAACAGACTTTCAGAATAGAACACACTTAATCGAGCTAAAGTTTTAAACAAAACAGAGCAATAGGGGAGAAGGAGCAGTAGAACCAAAACAGAGCAAAAATAGCGGAATAGATTCAACTAGGAATCCAAGTTTCTCAAAACTCAATTACTCAAACCAAGCCCCAATCGAGCACAAACCGAACTCAGCAATGAGGGAAAGTGCAAAGCGGACGAGGAAGAGTGAAGATCTCGAGTTTAGCCCATAGTGACCCAAAAAAACCCAAAGGGGCTTCAAGCTTCCACAAACATAGCATAAACAACATTAAAGCAACATTTGAGCTTCTAGGAACAAGCAACAAAAAACAGGGGAAGGGGAAAAATCGACATTGCTCCAAATCAAACTAAATCGAACATCAATTACCCGAAATTGAAAACTAGGGAAACAAATTTGAAATTTTGAGGAGCATAAAAACCAAAACCTAAACTCCTAAAATACAAAATTAGAAAACCTAAAAACTTAGAATTAAAACCTAGACTAATACCTCCAATCGCCGCTGCTTTCATTTATATTCGCCTAAGTTGGTTTGATCTTCATCTTGGCCTTGATTTCATGAAATGTGGATGGTGGAGATGAGGATGCACTGCCCTTGATGCGCTGGGGTTTGTAGTGGTAGATGAGGATGAAGATGATGGAAGATGATGGCGGTTCATGCTCTAAAGAGGGAGAACTGAAGTTGTTGGAGATGAAGATGGAGGGGGCTTTCTTCAGGCGTCTCTGGGTCGAGTGATAGCACAGAGAGAAGAGAGAGAAGGAGAAATTGGGGGGGGGGGGGGGGGAACAGGGTGGGCACATAAACGGGGGTGGGTTTTTTTTGTTTTTGGGTTTTACTTTATTTTATTTTATTTTTTCTTATTTCCTTAATTTTTGGCTAGGGTAGGAAATGGACGAATGTTAATTGTTGGGCCTTGACCCAATTTCTCCATTTTTCACCAAATCCCTTCATTTTCATATTTTTCACCAGCTATAAAAGTCGAAAAAAATCAATTAAAAAAATCTTAAAATAATAATTATTTTTAGCACAAATCGAGTATAAATGTACATAAAAATGTCGTATTTTTGCTATGAACAAATGCCCCTATACCAAGATTTTGCCCATCCTCGAGTAAAACAACTAAACTATCTAAAAAGAAATGGAAAATAAGAAAAACAAATCCCAACTCACTTTCGTAGGAATCATAATTGCATTTAGCGTACGCAACAAAACCTTTAAACTTATCGGTTTTCCAAGTGGATGAGTGAGGGTTTTCAAGTAAAATAGCCATAAAAATCTTCTTGATAGCGAAGGAAAATTTTGGCTTTTTTTTTTCAAAATATGACCATATATAAAAGTAATGGGGAAATTATGTACATGACTTAGGCAATTGCGTCATCCAAGTAACCAAATCACCAAATTATATACAAATAGAATGAACAATCAAGAGATAACTACATCAAAGAAGTATTCCAACTCTTCATTTTTCACCCCACAAACAATATGCAATGATATGTACACCTTGGTACATGTGCAAATGTGTATCAATTTTTTTGAGTCAAGATGCTAACATCGACACGATCCCCATTTCCTTGCCTAATTGACTTCTTTGGTTGATTTTCTTTTTTTTTTCTTTTTCAAAAAGAATAATAACCACTTGCCTTACAAATATTCGGGCCTTCCTCAAAAAAGGTTTTTATTAGATGGTGGAAAACACTTATTTCATTATGCAAACATATGTAAAATCATGTAAAATAGCATATATTCAAGCCAATTAAAGATATGAAAACAGATAATGGCTATAAATGTTGGTGTCTGGGTTTTTGGTCCCCTCTTTAGACTTTCTTCTTCTTCTTCTTTTTTTTCAAGAGCTTAGAAGGAAATTTTGACGAATAAAAAATTCATATGCCAACATAACAACAAGACCCAAAGAACTGATAGCGAAGTGAGCAAAATAGGCACAAACTCACACATACGAAATGGGGTTATTATAAAAAATCAAATCCATCCACAACTAGACATCTCATCATGCAAACTCTATTTACATATAACTCAATAACTTAGCAACATGAGATCACAGTCACCAAACTAAGCACCCAAATCCTAAAAGAAAAATACAAATCCTTTTGACATTTTCTAAATTTTCGAAAAATATATACAAATGGGCACCTCATTCCCACACCAAAACACCACAATGTCCTCATTGTGGAGCTAAGACACCTAAAAGCAATCACATAAGCTATACAACTATAAAACCAACAAGAATCTTCAGGTATATGCAAAACTAGGATAACACCAAAAATAAAAAGCAAAACCAAAAGCAAAATCGTCAAAATCAAAAATTAAAATAAAAACAAAGAAAGCAAAACAAAACCAATTCTAAAAGAAAACAAAACGAAGGCCAAAACAAAACGAAAATAACAACAAGACCAAAACACACATAATCACCAAAATAAAAATAAAAACAAAACCAATGAGTTACTAAATACAAAACGAAACAAAAAGAAATGTTAAACAAAACAAGAAACAAAAGGAAAACAAAATATAAAACCCATAGAACAAAAAGAAAACACTAATCACATATTTACAAAAACATACCACCAATACACAAAACACAACTAAAACATCCTAAAAAAACAAAAATACCCATCATAAACAAGGCACTACAAAAGAACACACAAAAGAAAAGTAAACATGAAACAAAACAAGACTCAAAAGAAACGAAAAGAAAATATAAACCAAAACAAACCACTAAAACATCAAAAATAAAGCAAAAATAAAATATTGAACAAAACAAAAATAAAGAAAAATAAAACTCACAAAACCAAGGAAACAAAACAACGACACTAAAACATATAGAAGAGCAATCCCAAATATCAACAACAATTCATAATGCTAGATATCCACAACTAACATGTAATCACAAAACAAAATACACCATAATGCAACCACGGGTGATCATAGCAACTTGGCTCAATGAATCCCAAATTTCTCCTCAAGATGGATCACCCATGCAATCACAGTCTTAAATGTCCACAACTATGTACAAAAAGAAAGAAAAGAAATTAAAAAAAAGAGTAGGGAAGGGTGGAACAATCGTACTAGGCTGGGTACTAATTGTACCCAAATTAATGCCTCACTTAGATGATGTCGAGGAGATTCATGGAGCATCAGCCACTCCATCTTAGCTCATAAGCTGCTACTCATTAAAACCCACCGAAGCTTGTAGGAACTTATCAAACACGCAGGCACAATCTTCATAGAAATGCAACTAGTTGGAAATAGGAAGTGTAACCCAAATCAAGTGCATAAGTGGAATGCAACTCAAGGCTCTTTTGAGCTTATCAAACCTCTCAGCCCAATCAAAACAGAGATGTGTATATGTAAAATCAGTCACATGAGTTAATGGCCTAACTATGATGTGACTTTATGAATGTGTGAACCATCAAGAGTGGCCTCAATGACCAAAATGAATTCCAAGATCTCTAAAGGGGGAGGGGACATGACCAAAGCAAGGCCTATCAAGTGAGCTATGAAAATCAAAGCTCAAAGGATGGCCTAAAGTCAAGTGGTTCACCTTAACGTGATCCTTGAGTCTCTTTATGTCAATAATCATCAAGAGTCTAATTTGAACAAGGGTAATCATGCACAAAAGTCTCAGACTCTACAAAAGTAGACTTGGGAAGATCTAGAAAAAGAAGAAAAATGGGGAGGGGAGAAGAAAAGGGTGAAATGGCAGGGGTGGGAGCTAAGTCAGTGGAAGACTCATCAGAAATGGGATCACTAAGCTCCATATAAGGTGAAACCTCACTAAATTCCACATCGAAAGGCTCATAAGGAGAATGCTCAAAAACAGTATCCTCTAACTCAACTAATATGCCAAACTATTCATTAAAACTAGCACGAGTCCTAACTCAATCTCCCTCAAGCTCTCCTAAGCTAGCCAAAGGAAGATAGGAGTCGACGATAATCCGGACATCATCGGAGGTGTCCAAAAAAGTGCTAGTCTTAAGGGGAGATACATATGCAAAAGAGGGTGAAGATGTGTAATTCTTAACCTTGAAGTCACATAACAGTATAAACTCTAGATTTGGAACTCAAAAGGGTAAGAAGACTCAAAATCACCCAATAAACAACCCTAGGGAGTGGTAGGTCCTACCCTAAGGGTAGTATCATGCGAAACAGGCATAGTGCTCTCAGCACGACTCTTATCTAACTATGAGAATTGGTCTTAGTGTGCATATCATGTTCTCCATGGACTCCTTACAGCTTTTCAGCTTATGCCCAATTTGACCAATTTGAGAGTCTATAAAAGTAATACGAGGGCAAGACTTAGCATTATGGTCAGAAGAATAACAATAATCACATGAAACAAGAACATGTGGAGTATAAAAGTGCTCACAAGATATACCACCACACTCACCTTGATCTAAACGTGTAACACGCATCACCTAAGGGTCGGTAATAGGTTTACTAAAGGTCTCTCTAACATGGTTATACTCCCAAGTAGCATGAGCCAAATATTAAAGAAATCCCAAATTTCATTAGGAGCCTTAGGGAATAAATATCCTAAGCGCCTGGGGTATATAGTCTCAATATGAGCCCAATGTTCATCATTAAGACCATAAAAGATCACCTACCAAATTTTCCGTTTATGAAAATAATGATCAACACATTAAGCACAAAATTCATTTAATCTACTCAAAGACCGGTAAATGCTCATATTGAGGGAAATAGAAAACTGCCATTTGTTTTTAAATTTTTTTTCCATTTTCTTAATTTTTAGGGATTTTAAAAAAATTTCCGTTTCTTTAAATTTTTAACTTTTTAAATTTTTTTTTGGATTTTTTTTAGGAAATGAACTAACTTAAGTCACTCCTAACAACCAGATAAAGAAAGCAACATAAATCATACATAACAAGTAAGAAAACAACAAGAAAAACAAAGTGTGGCCCAAATCTCATGCCATCGCCCCTAACAACAGCACTAAAAACCTATATGATAATTTTTAAGTTTAAAATAAAGAGGTGCAAGCGTATGAATTTCGTCGTAGTAGCTAAGGGTCGTCTCCATAGGGACGAGGATCGAATTAGGTCATGAAACAAAACTAAAGTGTCATGACACACTAATGACAATGAAACGTACTAAAATAAGCTATGACTAGGCAACTACAATCCTTCAAAGTCAAATAAGATGCACTTAAGTGAGAAGGAATCATTTCTAATCTCAATGACAAATCATGTGCCTACATACTCAAGCACTTAAAATCAACCAACTAAATGAGATCTTCTCACTAACATTTTCCAGGAAACCAAGCACCAATTCTTGTAATAACCACTAGGCACTGAAAGTACTAATCCTAATGAAGCTCAAACTAAAGAAACAACACCACAATCTAGCAAAACTAGCAACAAGGACAGAACACTAACACAGTCACCTAAACGTCAAGAAATCTCACAATTCATACCCAATAGGAAATCAAGCCATTCTATAATAACGTTTCACTGCATATATTCCATAATGAGAACATATTCTTTAATCACTTTTGCACTAATCAAAATAGACTTAAGAATAAAACACACTAGATCGGGCTGAAGTTTTAAACAAAATGGAGTAGCATAGGGGGGTAGCAGAATCGAAATAGAGCAAACATTGAAGGATCGATTCAACCAAGCATCCAAGTTTCTTAAAGCTCCATTACTCAAACCAAGCTCCACCTGAGCATGAACTGAACTCGATAGATAGGCGAAGTGAAAAATAAAGAAGGAAGAACAGGGGTTGAGACCTCCAGTTTAGCCTATAAAAACCCAGAAATATCCCAAATGGGCTTCAAGCTTGCCCAAACACGGCAGAAAAACCATTAACGTAACATTTGAGCTTCCAGGAATAGGCAATGAAAAATAGGGGAAGGGGAAAAATTGAAATTGCTCCAAATCAAACACACAATGGCACTGCTGCAGATTGAAAATTAGTGATTATAATTCCAAAGTTAACTGAATTGAACATCAATTACTCGAAATTGAAAACTTACGAAACACATTTGGAAATTTGAGGAGCATTAAAAGCTAAACCTAAAGCTCTAAAATATGAAAATAGAAAACCTAAAACCCAAAATTAAAACCTAGACTAATACCTCCAATTGCCACTACTTTCATTCGTAGTTGCCCAAGTCAGTTTGATCTTCATCTTAACCCTTGATTTCGTGCGGCATGGATGGTGGAGATAAGGATGTGCTAGCCTTGATTCACTGGCATTTAGAGTGGTGGATGAGGGTGAATATAGTGGAAGATGATTGTGGTTCATGCACTAAAGAGAGAGAGAGAGAGAGAGAGAGAGAGAGATGAGGCCGATGGAGATGAATATGGACGAGGGCTTTCTTTGGGGGTCTCTGAGTCGAGTGATATCCAAGAGAGAAGAGTGAGAAAGAGAAATTGGGGGTGAGGAGGCACGTGCCAGGCAAGTGACCGGGGCTGGGGTTTTGTTGTTTTGGGTTTTACTTTATTTTAATTTTATTTTTTCTCATTTTCTCGCGCTTGGGCTAGGGTAAGAAATGGGCTATGGTTACTGGTTGGGCTTTGACCTAGTTTCTTCATTTTTCACCAAATTCCTTCATTTTCTTATTTTTCATCACCTTAAAAAAATCAAGTATAATTCAATTAAAAATCTACAAATGATAATTATTTTGAGCACATATCAAATATAAAGGTATCACAAAAATAACATATTTTTAGCACAAACAAAGAGAGAAGTCATGGTTTTCATTTAAATAACAAAGAAAGATAAGTAACAAAAGACCTTGGATATGACATAAACACTAAGATTCTTAGAGCTCAGCTTTTAGATCTAGTGAGATAAGATATCACTACTCAAAAGTCCATAAAATCATCTGAATACCACTCTAGTGAGTTAAACTAGAGATAAGTAAGAGAGCGATTTTGAGGGAGTTTAAAACTCAACAAATTCATTCATTCACTAACTGTGTACAACCCTAAAAGCTTTCCCACATATAAAGAAAGCTAATACAATCAGATTCAATGGCGAAAATAACCAAACAAATGGCCATAGAAAGGAGGAGGAACCAAAAAGCAATAGAAGTACGAAAGTAAATAGTAGCATGCTGGTAAATACTTTTTATAATAGTAACTACAACTTCCAACAGTCATATCCCCCAAACAACTTAGCACCATTGGGTTATTCAAAAGCTATAGGAAAGCCCTAATTGCCTATTTTTAGGTAAGTGCTCTTGGAGCATCTGATTCTCGACCGTTTAAAAGATATGCTACAAGAAAGGCAATTGGTCCCCTACTGGAATAAGCAAATACATTTATCGAGCGTCCCCTCCTTTGGTGCCCTTACTTTGAAATTGTCCCTAAAAATCTTTTGCTACCAACAAATTCCACTAAAAAGGGATCCTAAAAAGTAAGATTTCAGGTTCCTAAGTTAGTCGAAGGTTAAGGGAATTGGACCCACCAAAGTGGGTTACAAGCTGACCCAACTAGGTTACCTGGACCATTTGGCTTGAGTGGTTTTTTTAGAGGGGCAAATGAAGTCCTATTGACTTAAAATTTGCTTTATTAGAAACGAAAATTCATGAATTAAAATACCGAAGCATAAAACTGCACCTAGGTCACCCATTGATTAGAAACTATGGTCAGACATTTGCTACTCATGATGTACAAATCCGGGTAGGACTACTCTTACCCTTCTTGGTGATTCCTCATAGCCTGGAGCATCTCTTGGACATCTTTGGACTTAAGTAGCTCATGGATATAACCTCATCATGATCCCCTATAGGTGCTTCATCCTCCCCTTGTTGGAGAGAATTTGTCCTCAAATTCTCAAAGTGATCATTGCCAAACTAAAGTTTGAGATCCATAACATTGAAAATGCATGAAAATCCATATTCCCATGGGAGATCAATCTTGTATGCAGTGTCATTAATCTTCGCAAGTACCTCAAATGGGCCATCAACCTTAAGCTGATAACTTGGACTTGCTCTTCGAAAGGAAATCTCTCATTTCTCTGGTGCACCCATACTAGATCACCCGATTGGAAGAATGCTTGCTTCCTATCTTGTTTGCTTGACTTTGGTAGCGTTTGTTTGCCTTCCTAACTCAAAAAGCTTTGGATGTGAGGGTATCACCTGCGAGGTTGAAAATGGCTTCAAAGGGAGACATGTATTTATGGACACTTTTTGGCTTGGGTTCTCTCACTTCAAGCCGTTGGGGTTGAATTTTATGGGTCATTTTGTAGATGGGCTTTTGTAAGGGGATGAGCATTTCACTCTCTTTTTGGTTTTCATCAACTTTCTTGTGCATGCAAAAAAGAACTATTCGATTCACTTTAGGATTTCTTGATATAAAGTGAAGTGTAGGGGTGTGGCGAGCAAATTTGTGCATTTATAGCTCCTTATTTAGGGGCCTAGGGTGAATGGGTTCAAGTCAATAGTACACATGAGGGGAGACTAAGAAAAATTATTAGTAGAAGTCTCTTGTGACTTATACTTTGCCTTCTTAACAAAAACATATGACCTTATAAAGGGATAGATGGAGTTCCTCTTTTTAGGCTAGTTCTTCTTTGTCACAAAAAAGTGAAGGAACCGAGGTTTCTCCTGACTCTTCATCATGGTAATCTTCGAAGTGCATGATTTCTTTATCACCATAGTCATCAATGATAAGAGGTAAATCAAATCAATTTAAACCTTCTTCCCCTTTATTAACCTCTTGATCTTTATAAGAGATGATTTCCTTAAAGGGCCACATGATAAAAAGGTTAGAAGTGTGAGAACTCTTATGACTCCCTTTTGTTAAAAAGGATGTTAGACATTAGGACATTGAGTCATTGTTCATGGAAAGCAGACAAACATGTTTGAGCACATAAGTGGGTGGGCAAAAGTTACCCATCAACGTCTCAACTTCTTACAAGTCCTCACTTTTTTTTTCCTTTCTTTCTTCTCTAAAACTTATAATTTTTCCACCATTAAAGTGCACAACCTTTCAACTTTAAAGTAACCACCTTGAACATCTTTTTGCCACCAAGGGTATAACTAGCAAATGCTTGCTCCACCTTAGAAAACCAAGTTGTAAACTTATGCTTTGGGCCAGGAAATCGTAGGATTTCAAGGGTAGCCAACTCAATATCACTCAAGGCTAGCTCTTTCTACAAGGTCCTAAATGAAGCCACGATGGATGATCTCGAAAGGTTCTTTGTGGGTTGGTTTTATGTTTAGGCTAAGGGGATGCATTTAGGACTGGAAGCTACGGCTAAAAGGGCAACCTAAGCACTGATACCACTTTTGCACTTCTAAGTCATTCAAGATGCAGAACAAAGAAGGAATCTCAAGTGGTTAAGAGAAGTCAGAGAGAGAAAGGTCGTAGTTTTCTTATAAACAACAAAGAAAGGTAAGTAACTAGGGACATTGGATAAGATATCACCATTAAGATTCTTAAGCTTGAGTTTTAGATCTACTGAGATACGATATCACCACTTAAAACACCATAAAATAATCTTGAACACCACTCTAGTGTGATAAGCTAGAGATAAGTTAGAGAGAGATTTTGAGGGAGTTTAAAAATCAACCAATTCATTCATTCACTAAGTGAGTACAACCCTGGAAGATTTACCACATATAAAGGAAGCGAATATAATTATATTCAAGGTGGGAAAAAGCCAAACAAATGGCCATAGGAAGGGGGGAACCAAAATGCAAAACAAGTACGATTGTAAAAAGTAGCCTGCTGACAGTTACTTGTCAGAACAGTAACTACAGCTTGCAATAGTCATCTCCTCCAAATTACTTAGGCAAATTATGTCATTCAAAAGCTATAGGAAAGCCATAAATGTCTATTTTCAGATAAGTCCTCTTGGAGCATCATTTTCATACTCATTTAAAAGATATTACTGGGGAAAGGCAACTAGTCTCCGATTGGAATCAGCCAATACACTTGCTGAGCTTCATCTCCTTTGGCGCCCTTACCTTGAATTTGTCCCTGAACTCTTTTCTTGCCTCCAAAACCCGCTAAAAATGGACTCTGAAAAGTAGGATTTTAGATTCCTAAGATAGTCAAAGGTTAGTGGAGTTAGATCCACTAGCTGATTCCAATTCGATCCAACTAGGTAGCCTAGACTATTTGGATTTAGAGGTTGATTGAGGGTACCATTGAAGTCTTACTAACTTTAAATTTACTTTGTTGAAAACTATAGTCTTGAAGTAAAATACCAAAGCATAAATTTGGACCTAAGTCACCCATTGATTAGAAACTAAGGTTAGAAATTTACCACTCATGTTGTACAGAATTGGGTAGCAGTACTCCTGGCCTTCTTGGTGTTTCCTCATGGCTAGGAGCATCTCTTAGACATCTATGGACAGAGGTAGCTCATGGACATGTCCCTCATCATAATCCCCCATAGGCGCATCATCCTACCTTTGTTGGAGAGAATTTTCCCTTAAATATTCAAAGTGATCATGACCAAAGTATGGCTTAATATCCCCAACATTAAAAGTTCATGAAACTCCTTATTCCTCCGAGAGATCTATCTTGTATGTAGTGTCATTAATCTTTGTAAGTACCTCAAATGGGCTAACAACCATATGATGATAACTTGGACTTCCTCTTGGAAAGAAATGTTTCCTTTCTAAGGTGCGCCAACACTAGATCACTCGATTGGAACAAAGCTTGCTTCTAATCTTGTTTTATGGCTTCAGTAGCATTAATTTGCCTTCTCAACTATATTCAAAGCTTTAGATGTGAGGGTATCACTTGGGATATTGAAAATGGGTTCAAAGGGACACATATGTTTATGACCACTCTTTGTCTTGGGTTATATCGCTTCAAGCCCTTTCTGTATAATTTTGTGGGAATTTTATAGATAAGCTGTTGTAAGGAGATCAACATTTCACCCTCTTTTCAGTTTCCATCAACTTTCCTGACCATGGGCAAACAACCATCAAACTTCTTAGGTTTCACTTTAGGATTTCTTGATGTAATGTCATGGGCGAGGGCATGGCAAGCAAATTTGTGCATTTGTAGTAAGGGTGAATGGTCCGAAACCAATAGGACACATGAAAGAAGACTAAGAAAGATGAGGAATACAAGCCTCTTATTACCTCTATTTTGCCTTCTTGATGTAAACATGCAGCCTTATAGGGAGAGAGATGGAGTTCTTGTTTTGCAAGCTTGTTCTTCTCCCTCACAAAAAGATGAAGTAACTGAGGATTCTTCTAACTCTTCAAAGTCTAAGGCCCTTCTTCACTATGGTCTTCAAAGTGTAAGATTTCTTCATCACTCTAGTCATAAAAATTTGGACGTAAATAAAATCAATTTAAACCTTCTTCCTCTTCATTTACCTCTTCATCTTCATAAGAGATGATTTCCACCAAGGGCTGTGCGAGCACTCTTCGGGCTCCCATTATTAAAAAGGATGTCTATACATTAGGACTTTGAGCCATTGTTCTTAGGAACCAGACAAACATTTTTTAGCATGTAAGCAGGTGGGTAAAAGTCACCCATCAACTTCTCAACTTCTATCAAGTTCTCCTTCCCTTTTTCGTTCTTTCCTCACTTACACTTACAATTTTTCAACCATTGAACTGCATAACCTCTCAATTTGAAATAGCCACCTTAAACTTCTCCTAGTTATTGTAACAAGTGAAGGCTTGCTCCACCTTAGAAAACCATGCCGTAAACTCACCCTTTTGGCCATCAAATCTTGGGATTTCAAGGGTAGCCAACTCAATATCAATCAAGGCTAGCTATTTCTTCAAGCTCTTAAATGAAGCCATGATGGATAAAGTTTAAGGGTTCTTCGTGGGTTCGTTTTGTCTTTGGGCAAAGGGTTTGTGTTTGGGGCTAGAAGCTACAGCTAACAGGGCAACCTAAGCTATAGTACCACTTGATGCACTTCTAAGTCCTTAAAGCTGAGGAGCAAAGAAGGGTTCTCATGTAGTGAAGTGAAGAGAAAGAGAGAGAGAGAGAGAGGGAGAGAGAGAGAGAGAGAGAGAGAGAGAGAGGTCATGTTTTGCTTGTAAACAACAAAGAATGATAAGTACCTAAGGACCATGGATAAGATATCACCGCCTAGATTCTTAGACCTCAACTATTAGACCTATTGAGAGAATATATCACCCTTTAAAAGACCATAAAAGCATCTTGAACGCCACTATACTAAGCTAAACTAGAGGTACATAAAAGAAAGATTTTGATGGAGTTTAAAACTTAACCAATTTCTTCATTCAAGGGGAAAATAGCCAAACAAACGACCATAAGAAAGGGGCGGGGGGAACCAAAGAGGAAAACAAGTGTGAAAGTACAAAGTAGCCTTCTGACAGTCACTCTTCAGAACAACAACTACAACTTCCAACAGTCATGTCATCTAAACTACTTTGCCAAATTGGGTCATTAAAAAGCTATAGAAAAGCCCAAAATGCCTATATTCATGTAAGTCCTCTTAGAGCATGAGATCCCTAGCCGTGTAAAAGATATGCTACGACAATGCCAACTAGTCCTCCATTGGAATAAACTAATACACTTTCTGAACTTCCTCTTCTTTGGGCCCCTTACTTTGAATTTCTTCTTGAACTAATTTGCTGCCTCCAAATTCTATTAAAAACAAATCCTAAAATGCAAGATTTGAGGTTACTAAGTTGGTCAAAGGTTAGGGAATTGTATCCACTAAACCAGGTTACAAAGTAACCAGACCAGGCAGCTTAAACTATTTAGGTTTGAAGGTTAATTTGGAGGGGTAGCTTTAGATCCCAATCTTTCAAGCTTTTTGTCATCACACTCCTAAATAATGTAGTAAGAGTTTGGTTTGTTACCTCTATTTGGCCATCAGTTTTGGGATGATAGGTTGTACTAAATAAGAGTTTAGTAATTAAAAGATTCCACAAACTCCTCTAGAAATAGGACAGAAACTTGGAGTCTCAGTTAGATACTATAGATTAGATTCACCATGGAGCTTAATGACTTTCTTGAAGTATATCTCAAAAATGTGGCTTGCATCATCAGTTTTGTGGCATGGAATAATGTGAGCCATCCTATAAAACCAATCCACAACTACCATGATTTTATACTTCCCCCTTTATATCCTAGGGAGAGCCATAATAAAATCCATACTTGCATCATCCCAAGGGCTCAAGGGAGCAGGTAATGGGGTGTATAAGCCTTGAAGGAACTGACTTCTGGCTTTGTGGTAAACGGAACATGCTATGATCACCTTGTGCACATCTCCTCCCATCTTAGGTTAGTAGAAATGCTCCTTGAGGATGTCAATGGTCTTGTTTATTCCAAAGTGACCAGCTAGCGCACCTCTATGAGGCTCTCAAATCGGTAACTCTCTTAAGGGGATCATTGGGATACAAAGCTTGTTGCCCTTGAATAAATAGCCTTCCTGGGTGGTGTTGATGGAATCTCTTCTGGGATCCCTTTAAAATCTAGATCCTCTTTGTTAGTTTCCTAGATAGAAGGAAATCCAAAGACTTTGGCCTCCAATAAAAGTAACGCATACCACCTTGAAAGTGCATCTACGACCACATTCTCCTTCCCACTGTTTTGCTTGGAAGTAAAGTGGAATAACTATAAGAACTCCATCCACTTGGCACCCCTTGCATTAAACTTATGCTAGCCACTGATGTATTTAAGAGCTTGGCGATCATAATGTAAGACAAAAGGTCTAGCTTTAAGGTAATGAGCTAAGTGACTCAATGCCTTTACAATAGCATGGAACTCCTTGTCATAGGTGTTGTAGTTGTACCTTGAACCATTGAGATTTTCATTAAAAAAGGTAATAGGTGTCCTAGATCATACTAGGATTGCCCCATTCCCCACTCCATTTGCATCACATTCAAATTCAAATAGATCTTCGAAGTTTGGGAGTGCTAGGATGGGTGCTTCGCATAGCTTCTATTTGATTAATTCGAAGGCTTTGTGGGCAACCTTTGTCCACTCAAATGATCCCTTCTTTATGCATTCAACAATGGGAGCCATGATAGAGTATCCTTGATAAACGTCATATAAAAAAAAGCCAAACTATAAAACGATTTCACCATTATGGCTATTTTAGTTTGTGGCTAAGTCTGGACATCCTCTACCTTACTTTGATAAACCTAGGTCCCTTGAGATGAAACCACATACCTAAGAAATGTGTATCGAACAACTCACACTTCTCTGTCTTGGCATTGAGCTTTTGTTCTCTTAAACTTGGAAACCATGCCTTAGTTGCTCCTTGTGGTCCCTCTCATTTTGGTTGTAAACCAAAATATCATCAAACTACACAGCAACAAAGTAACCAATAATCTCATAAAAGTACTAGGAGCATTAGAAAATCCAAATGGCACTACAGGCCATTCATAGAACCCATAATTGGTTTTAAAGGCTATTTTCCACTCTTCCCCATCTCTTATTATGATTTAGTGATAGCTACTTCTTAAATCAATCCTAGAAAAGACTTGGGCACCATGTAACTCATCTGACATGTCATCAAGCCTACGAATAGGATACCTATAGTTGATTGTGATGTTGTCAATGGCATGGTTATGCACACAGATCCTCACGGTTCTATCCTTTTTTAGCACAAGAAAATCTAGGACGGATCATGCTTTCTCTTGAGTAACCCCTATCAATAAGTTCTTGGACATGTCGTTGGAGGTCCTTGGTTTCTATCAGGTTACATCTATACGCTAGTTTGTTTGGTAGAGAAGCTCTAGGTAGTAGGTCAATGTGGTGCTCTACATCCCTAATTGGGATTAATCATAGGAGTAGATCACTAGGGAACACATCCAAAAATTCATGCATAAGGGGTTGAGTAAAGGGATACAAAGGTGTAACACAAGCAAGGCATAAACCAGTTCACCTTTGCTTATGGATCTTTCTACCCATTGTTTCACTTATAAATAAATCCTTCTCACTTTTGTTTCCCTCCCCATGGATAGGTTTAACATTCCGAATTTGGTTAAGGGGTAGAGGGGTTAGAGTGTAGCTACAGCCTTTGACCTTAGAAGGTGTAAGTATTGGATGTTCCATCATAAATGAGACTTTTATCAAAATACCAAGTCCTCTAAAGTAATAAAGGAATGCATCCCTACGTTATATATCACAAAGCACCTAATGTTTAAAGTTAGCAATGGTGTTTATAATTACAACTTGTTCGGTCACATGAACCTCATTTCCTTTCTTAAGCCATTGTAGTGACTATGGTTGTGGCTAGGGGATAGTGGTAGCTTAACTTTGTCAATCAAATGGATTGAGGCAACATTTGCACAACTCACCGCATCAATGATTAAACTACATGCCTTGCCTTGAGCCGCACATCGTGAGTCCTAAATGTTTATTTTTAGACACAATTTCCAACAGTAATACCCTCTAAACTATTTAGCCAAATTGGGTCATTCAAAAGTGATACGAAAGCTCTAAATGTATACTTTTAAGTAAGTCCTCTGGGACCATTAGATTCCTAGTTGTTTCAGAGATATCAATAAGAAAGGCAACTGGTGCCTTGCTGGAATAAGCCAATAAAGTTTATAAACTTCCTGTCTTTGGTGCCCTTACTTGGAATTTGTCCTTGAGCTCCTTTGCTACTTCCAAATTACACGAAAAAGGGATGCTTAAAAGTAAGATTTCAAGTTCCTATGTTAGTTAATGGTTACGTGAATTCGATCCACTGAACCTGGTTGTGAACTTACCTAACTAGGTAGCTTGAACTATTTCGCTAAGGAGGTTGATTTAGAGGGGCAAACAAAGTGCTATTGACTTGAAATTTGCTTTATTGGAAAATAAACTTTTTGAATGAAGGTAACAAATTTGTTGTTCATGTTGTGCAGGCTAGGGTAGGAGTACTCTTGGCCTTCTTAGTGTTTTCTCATGGCTTAAAGCATCCCTTGGAGATCCTTTTAACTAGGTAGCCCATGGACATGCCCCGCATCATGATCCCCCATAGCTATATCATCCTCCCCTTGTTGGAGACAATTTGCCCTCAAATTCTCAAAGTAATCATCACTAAAGGAAGCGTTGAGTTCCTAAACATTGAAAGTGGATGAAACTCCATATTTTCATGGGAGATCTATCTTGTATGCATCGTCATTAATCTTCTCGAGTACCTCAAATAGGGAATTTGTCATAGGCTGATAACTTGGACTTCCTCTTGGAAGGAAATCTCTTCTTTCTAGGGTACACCTACACTGGATCACTCGGTTGGAACAAAGCTTGGTCCCTACCTTGTTCGCATGACTTTGGTAGCATTCATTTTCCGTCTCAACTGGAATCAAAGCTTTGGATTTGAGCATATTACTTTGGAGATTGAAAATGGTTTCAAAGGGAGATATGTGTTTAACGCCATTGTTTGTCTTAGGGTCTCTCACTTTAAGCCCTTGGGGTGGACTTTTGTGGGGCATTTTGTAGATAGGCTCTCATAAGTAGATGAGTAGTTCTCTCTCTTTTCAGTTTTTATTAACTTTCCTAGCTATGGGTAAAGCAACATCAAACTTCTTATGTTTAACTTTAGGATTTCTTGATGTAAATTCAATGGTGAGGGTGTTGTGAGCAAATTTGTGCATTTGTGGTTCCTTATTCGGTGGCTGAGGGTGAATAGGTTAAAACCAATAGGACACATGAGAGAAGACTAAGAAAGATAAGGAATAGAAGCCTTTTGTTACATCTACTTGGTCTTTTTTTATGAAAACATGCATCCACTTAAAGGAAGAGATGGAGTTCCTCTTTATAAGCTAGCTATTTTTCCACACAGAAAGATTAAGGAACTGAGGTTTCTCCTAACTCTTCGAAGTCTAAGGCCCCTTCATCACCACAGTCTTTAAAGTGTAAGATTTCTCCATCACCCTAGTTATTAAAGATGTGAGGTAAATCAAATTGATTTCAACCTCCTTCCTCTTCATTTAATGCTTCGTCGTCATAGGAGATGATTTCCTTTAAGGGCAACAAGATAAGAAGGGTAGAAGTATGAGAACTCTCCGGAATGGCTTTATTGAAGAGGATGCCTATACATAAAGAATTTGAGCCATTCTTCATAGGAAGTAGACAAACATGTCCAAGCATGTAAGTGGGTGGGCAAAAGGCACCCATCAACTTACTCCTTAATTTGTTCTAAGTTCTCACCTTCTCCTTGCCTTTGTTTCTTCTCTTAACCTTATAATTCTTCCACCATTGAAGTGCACACCCTCTCAATTTTGAAATACCATTTTGAATTCTCCTAGTCATAAGGTTGTAACAATTAACGACTTGCCTTACCTTACAAAACCAAGTTGTAAACTCATCCTTTTCGCTAAATCTTGGGATTTCAAGGCTATGCAACTCAATATCAATCACGTCTAGCTCTTTCTTCATGCTCTCAAGTGAAGCCATACTGGATGAAGTTGACGGGTTCTTTGTGGGTTGGTTTTGTGTTTGGAGTTAGAGGTTACGATGAAGAGGGCAACCTAGGTGCTGATACCACTTGATGCAGTTCTCTGTCCTTGAAGATGAAGAACAAAGAAGGGATGTCAAGTAATGAAGACGAGAGAGAGAGAGAGAGAGAGAGAGAGAGAGAGAGACAGAGATAGAGAGGTCAAGATTTACTTGTAAATAAGAAAGAAGGATAAGTACCTAAGGCCCAAGGATAAGATACCACTACCAAGGTTCATAGAGCCCAACCTTTAGATCAAGTAAGGCAAGATGTTACAACTGAAAAGACCCTAATAGCCTCTTCAACACCACTCTAGTATGCTAAACTAGAGAAAAGTATGAGAGAAATTTTTTAAGGGAGTTAAAAACTCAACCAATTCATTCATTCACTAAGTATAACCCTAAATGCTTTCCCATATATGAAGGAGGCTAATACAATCAGATCCAAGGAGGAAAACAGCCAATTAAATGGCCAGGGTTAAGAAGTAGCCTGGTAATAGTTACTTTCCAGAACAACTATTGTAATTTCCAATTGTCATATCTTCCAAACTACTTAGTCAAAATGGGTCATTCACGATGCATGGCGAATTCTATTTTTCCAAGTAAAGTTATAAAATACATGTAGATAAGCCCAATGGATGTAGAAGACCAATCTCTTCAAAGATAAAGAGACAATGAGAGAGAGAGAGAGAGAGAGAGAGAGAGAGAGAGAGAGAGAGAGAGAG
>JACYFF010003369.1:36011356-36044551 GCA_017589665.1 Selenicereus undatus
GAGAGAGAGAGAGAGAGAGAGAGAGAGAGAGAGAGAGAGAGAGAGAGGGAGGGAGAGGGAGAGTTCCCAAATAAAGAATGACTTTATTAGAGTAGATTCAATAGTTGAAAGTGGTAGTAAGCAGATAAATCAACCCGCCCTCTAACCATCTAAAGGCTTAGCACCAGGGATTAGATTAAAGGGAAGACTCAAATCACCACCATCTTAAGAGAGATAAGGAGTTTGAGATTTTGAGGAAAACCAAGGTTCAAGTTCTCATATTATTCATCAAATTTGACTTTTTTCATGGAGGTAAATGAGTCCATAAATACCCAATAAGAGGGAGAATTAGATTTACATTAGTGGGGAATGTTAACCAATAGGAGGCTTACAAAATATCCAAGGAAAATAAATCAAGACGCTTAAGATAATTACAATCATTGTGAGCCGTATTTTTCGGAATTTATCCTCTAACTTTTGCAGAGGCTTGAGTAGGCTCTACTCCTCCAATAGAGGTGCCACCACTTGTCAACTCTTCTATTTTATATGAAGAATCATACTATGCTAATTAATCTCTAAAATTACAACCATAACCTCCTCAAGTAAGCTCGTAGTTAAATTAGAAGCACACATTTTTCAATCCTAGACCGACCGTTGCTTGGTATTTGACCCATAATTTCCTCAACACTTGGAGTTTTAGTGAGATTCAAGACTTGTTAGAAAGTAGACATTCAGGGATTTCCTTTTATGGATTATTCATAGTAATTGGAGCTTATTCACTTGGTTAAATTTGAGCTAGAAATGAAGCAAAATACTCTTCCAGAAACTAAAAATGAGCTAATGAGGTAGTTTTCGTAAGATTAAGTGGTCAACTCCTTATTTAGGGCTACTATTGTCCTAGCCATATTTCCAATCCCTAATTGGACCTTCTTAAGGGCCCTAAGTCAATATTGACCTAGGGGGACCTAGTCCTTGGCCTAGGGTCAATATTAAGCCAACTTGGTTCATAACCCTCACTAGTTAGAGTAGTGCCAAGCTCAGGGGTTACTCCGCATCAACCCCTCCCCCTTTAACAGGATTTTCTCTCAAATCCTTGGAATTAAAATTCATTGCCATCACCCTTACATGGCTTTCACGATTCTTGAGTTTGATAACACCTAAGGTACTAAGTACTCTCCTATTGAATGTGTAGGCATTGTTAAAGATCATTGGGACGACATGAAAGCATTGAGTAGCTCTCGTAGCCCTTATGAGCTCATTGAAGATCTCAACATACTCGTCACAAGATATCTCATCTTCCATAGTGATCATCACCAAAGTAAGGCTTGAGATCCCCAACATCAAAAGTGCATGAAACTCCACATTCCCAAGGAGATCTATCTAATATACATTGTCATTAATCTTCTTAAGTGCCTTAAATGGGGTATCAGCTATAGGCATGAAATGGGATTTCCTCTTGGAAGGAAATCTCTTCTTTCTAAGGTGCATACTCTTGATCACATAGTTAGAACAAGGCTTGCTCTTGCTTGCTTAACTTTGCTAAGATTCATTTACCTTTTTAAATTGATGCAAACCTTTGAATGTTAGGGTATCACTTGCAAGATTGAAGGTGGGTTTAAAGGGAGACATGTGTTTACAGCCACTCTTTGTCTTGGGATCTCTCATTCTAAGCCCTTTACGTTGAACATTTTGGGGCATTTAATAGACAAACTCTCGTAAGGAAATGAGCATTTCACTCTCTCTTTGGTTTCTATCAACTTTCTCGACCACGGACAATGAACCATCAAACTTCTTAGGTTTTACTCTAGGATTTCTTAATGTAAAGTTAAGGGAGAGGGTGTGGTGAGTAAATTTGTGTGTTTAGGGTTCCTTATTTACCATCCAATGGTGAACGGATTGAAACCAATAAGACACATGAGAGGAGACTATGGAAGATGAGGAATAGAAGCCTCTTGTTATCTCTACTTTGTCTTCTTGATGAAAACATGTGGGATTGTGAAGCGAGAGATGGAATTCCTCTTTGTAAGCTAGTTCCTCTTCCTCACAAAAAGATTAAGGACTGAGGTTTCTCTTAACTCTTCAAAGTCTAAGGCCCTTTCATAACCATAGTCTTCAAAGTGTAAGATTTCTTCATCACTAGAGTCATCAAAGATGGAAGGTAAATCAAATACATTTAAAGCTTATTTCTCTTCATTTACCCCTTCATCTTCATAGTAGATGATTTCCTACAAGGGCAGTGAGATAGGAAGGGTAGAAGTGTGAGAACTCTTTGGACTTGCTTTCTTAAAAAGGACGTCCATACTTGAGGACTTTTTGCCATTCGTATTCGGAAGTAGGTCAACATGTTTGAGCATGTAAGTGGGTGGGCAAAAGGAACCCATCAACATACTCAACTTCTTATAAGTTCTCACCTTCTATTTTCTTTTCTTTCTTCCCTTGAAACTATATTTCTTCCACTATTGAAGTGCACAACCTCTCAATTTTAGAATAACGACCTCGAACTTCTGTTCTCCACCAAGGTTGTAATAAGAAAAGGCTTCATGTTAGAAGACCAGGTTGTAAACTCATCCTTTTGGCCATGAAATCTTGGGATTTTGAGGCTCGCAAACTTAATATCAATCAAGGATCACTTTTTCTTCAAGTTCTTAAATGAAGTCATGATGGATGAGGTCTAAAGGTTCTTTGTGGGTTGGTTTTGTGTTTGGGCTAAGGGGATGTGTTTGGGGTTGGAAGTTTTAGTAAAGAGGCAACCTAAGCTTTAATACCACTTGATGTGCTTGTAGTTCTTGAAGATGAAGAATAAAGAAGGGAGCTTAAGTAGTGAAGAGAAGAGAGAGAGAGAGAGGGAGAGAGAGGTATCACGGTGTGCTTGTAAATAACAAAGAAAGACGAGTAATTAGCTACCTTGGCTAGGATGCCTCCATCACAATTCTTAGAGCTCAACTTTTAGATCCAGTGAGACAATATATCACCACCCAGAAGACCGTAAAATCTGCTAAAGCACTACTATGGTGAGCTAAACTGGAGATAAGGAAGAGATGGATTTTGAGGTAGTTAAGACTCAACCTTTTCATTCATTCACTAAGTAAGTAGGATGGAGGTCCATCCATGGAGCATTATTTGAACCCTCAAACCAATCAAGGGGATCTTGGCACCAGTACCAAGGTCCATATCTTGATCCAAACTTTGACAAGGCAAAGTTCAGAACTGCCTGGGTTAGAATCTCTACACAAGCCTGGTTTTGTTCATTTGATTTCCTGAACCCACATGGGGTCTGCAACCATTCGTTTTGCTTAGATGTTACCTAACATACTTAAATATTCATCCATGATGAGAAATCCAAGTTAAGTCAAGTTTTTTAGAGTTTTGATAGCCACAGGTAAATCGTTACAATTTTGGCTCCAAACTGACTGCCTTGAGTTTCTACTTGGTTCCCTTCCCTAAACCTAATTTAGCGCTAATTTATTTACTTGGGGACATCCTATTGAATACATTCATCGATTGAAATTGAATCTAAGTGAAGTAGAAGACAGGCGACCAAGCTACTCAAAACAGGGGCCAATCTTGGCATTTTAACTATTTTAACTTGGCCTTGTTTCGCCCTTCTAAGAGAAGCTTCAGTGACCTGTCTCCATGCTTTCTTACTAGCCTAAAGATCTAGGAACATCATCATGGAGCCCATTGTAGCTTTGGAAGACAACCTAGCCAATAGAAGAGAACAAAATGATCTTAACGCATGCTGATTGGATGGTCGTAAAGTGACTTGTCTCAGCAACCAATTTTCTCTTTCCTATATGAGAAGGGATAACTTAAGAGTGAATAAACATGTTTAGGCTTAAGTTTAGCTAATAAGCACTTTGTATTTCAAGACTCAGCGATTGTAATTAGCTAAGACTAATCTAGCTTTTGTATTCAAGTTAGTTCAAACATGATTAGGAGGTTTCCTAAGCTCAACTACTCTTATTCAAAGTCATGATCTAATCACGAAGAATTAGTTACCTAGAATAAATACTAGCTTCTCTCATGCTGGCTAGTTGCTGAGGGGTTTCCTTAGTCATTAGGAAACCTCTATCCTAGCTTAAACAAATAAGATTTCAAAGTGCGCCTAATCCTAGGTAATTATAATGGGTGAGTCTGGCTAATTCAAGGTGTTTAGATGCTAAAATCAAGCCTGTCCATGCTGATTAGCTTCAAATTGATCGACTTGCATATGGGAGATAAAGAAATAGGTATTGAGACAAGTCACTTTGTGACCATCCAATCAGAATGCTCTAGGATCATTATCTTCCCTCCTAAATCCCATGTTTTGTTCCAAAGCTGCAGGGTCGTTCATGATGATATCCCTAGCTCCTTAGTCTAGCAAGAAAGCAAGGAGGCAGGTAACCTAAGCTTCTGTTGGAAGGAATAAGCAATGAAAAGTCAAAATAGTCAATTGGCGCCAGTTTTGAGCATTATGTTTGCTTGACTTCCACTTGTCTTAGACTTGATTTCAAGGCACAAATTCCTTCACTAGGATGTTGATAGTCATCCCAAGTAAATAAATCAGCCATAAATTACATTTGGCGAAGTAAACCAAGTAGAAACTCAAAACGGGGAAGTTTGGAGCCAAAATTGCAATGGCTGACTTGTGACTACCAAAACTCGATGAAACCCTTGAATTAACTTGAATTACTCTTCATGGCTTAATATCTAAGTATGTTAAGCAACATTCCAAGCAAAAACAACCATTTTACACCCCATGTAGGGTTAGGAAATCAGATGAACAAAATCGATCTTGCATATCGAATCAAACTCGAGTAGTTATGAACTTTTCTTACCAAAGTCTAGATCAAAACCTAGACCCTGATATTGTTACTTGGACTTAATGGCTTGATTTTAGGTCTTCCATTAGGCTCCATAGATGGACCTTTATCACTACGTCACCCATTTATTAGAAACCGTGGTCAAAAAGTTGCTGCTCATGCTGTGCATAACCAGGTAGGAGTACTCCTGGCCTTCTTAGTCTTTCCTCATGGCTTAGGGAATCTCTTCGAGATCTTTGGACATAGTAGTTCATTGACATGTCCCTTATCATAATCCCCCATAGGTGCATGCATCCTCCCTTTGTTAAAGAAAAGTTGCCCTTAAATTCTCAAGATGATCATCACCAAGGTAAGGCTTAAGTTCCCCAACATTAAAAGTCCATCAAACTCAAAATTAGCTAGGGAGATCTATCTTGCATGCATTGTTTTTAATTATCTGAAGTACATCAAATGGGGCATCAAACATAAGCATGAACTGGGATTTTCAATGGGAAGAAAATCTCCCCTTTCTACAGTGCACACTCTAGATCACCTGGTTGGAACAAGGTCTGCTTCCAATGCTTGTTTGCATGACTCTAGTAATAGTCATTCACCTTCTCAACTCGATTCAAACCTTTGAATGTGAGGGTATCACTTGGGAGATTAAAGGTGGGTTCAAACGGAGACATATGTTTGTGCCCGCTCTTTGTCTTGGGCTCTCTCACTTTAAGCCCTTTTGGTTGAATTTTGTGGGGCATTCGGCACTAGCAAGGAAATGAGCATGTCACTCTTTCCTTGGTTTCTATCAAATTTCTTGGCCACAGGTAAAGAACTGTCAAACTTCTTAGGTTTTACTTCAGGATTTTTTGATGTAAAGTAAAGAGAGAAGGTGTGGCCAACAAGTTTGTGTGTTTGTGGTTCCTTATTTAGAGGCCAAGGGTGAGTGGGTTGAAACCAATAAGACACATGAGAGGAGACTATGAAAGATGATGAATGGAAGCCTCTTGTTTCCTGTACTTTGTCTTCTTGATTAAAACATGTGGCCCTATAAAGAGTGAGATGGAGTTCCTCTTTTCAAGCTAGTTCCTCTTCCTCACAAAAAGACTAAGGAACCGAGGTTTCTTCTAACTCTTCAAAGTCTATGGCCCCTTCATCACCATAGTTTTCAAAGTGTAAGATTTCTTCTTCACCATAGTCATAAAAAGTGGGAGGTAAATCAAATAAATTTAAACCTCATTTCTCTTTGTTTACCTCTTCCTCTTCATAGCAGAAGATTTCCTACAAGGAAATAAGACAAGAAGGGTAGAAGTGTGAGAACTCTTCAGACTTCCTTTCTTAAAAAGGATGTCCATGCATGAGGACTTTAAGCCATTCTTCTTAGGAACTAGACGAACATGTTTGAGCATGTAAGTTGGTGGGCAAAATGGACCCATCAAGTTACTCGTCATCTTCTTCCAAGTTCTCACCTTCTCTTTTCCTTTGTTTCTTCTCTTAAACTTATAATTCTTCCACCATTGAAGTGTACAACCTCTCAATTTGAAACAACCACCTTGAACTTCTCTTCATCACTAAGGTTGTAATAAGAAAAGGCTTCACCTTAGAAAACTAGGTTGTAAACTCATTCTTTGTGTGTTGGGTTTGTGCTTGGGATAAGGGGATGTGTTTGGGATCAGAAGCTATGGCCAAGAGGCAACCTGTAATAGCCCGACCCTAAATCATGTTCATTTATTTAATTAAGTCATGTTCTTAATTTTTCACATTTATTTATCTCATTTAATCATCCCGGTTGGAAGAATTCAATTTTGGGCCCCACTTTACAATTCAAGTTTCATTTACCGTATTAATTTTGGAAAAATTGATAGTAGGCCTCGATAATTATGATTTAAAAGATTAAATTATTTCTGATGACATCATATTTAATTTCGAGCTTCGGAAAAACAAAATTTAATTAATCCCACCCAGTTTGATATTTTTTTTCCCCGAACCTAGAGCTCATTTAAGGCCAATTTCGGTCCAATAAGTTTCTAATCCGTTTGCTTTGATAATTACCATTATTAGGCCCTAATTACAATTAGGAAGATATTTTTTTTGGAGCTAAAATCTCAGCCAAGTTTACTTGGATGATTTTCACCCAAGTAAACTAAGCTAGCAAAGGCAAGGCTAGTCTTCCTCTTTGTTCCTCTTTCTTTCCTCTCACTTTCCTCTCCATTTGTCTACCCCCATGGGCAGCAAGGGCTGCCACCACCACATCCACCACCCCTTCAACCACCAGCCACCACCCACAATGCACACAAACATCAACCACCACCTCCATCTTCATATATTCAAGCTTCGAGTAAACCCTAACTTTATCTTGTTGTTTTGATTGTGTTTTGGATTTTGATTCTTGTTTTTGATTATTAATTTTGTTGTTTTGATGTAATCAAGAGTTATTTTGATGTTGTATTGGTTGGATCATCGTGAAAGAAAGAAAAGATGAAGGGTGTTCATGTTCATGCAAGTTTAGGGTGTGATGATGGATTTTGATTGTTTTAAATGACATTTTGTGATCTTTGACATTGGTAATGAATATCAAGATATTTATGCTAATTTATATAAGTTAAAGAGTAATTTTAGTGGATGGTTATGTGAAGAAAAGATTGAAAAAAGTGATTATGGAGTAGTAAATAGACCTGAAACAGAGGTCACTTCGACAGAAAACTACTATTAATTGGCTCATAAAAAATTCATGCATTTTGGTGTAGTGATATCTTGATGAGTTATATTTCAATAGGCTCTAGAATTACTAAATTTCAAGTTGTGTGGACAAAGTTAAGACAAAGTTACCGAAGACTGCGCAGAATACATAGAAACTTGGAGCATTTGTAAATAGGGGACTTTATGGAAAAACTGGCATTGATTGAGTCATTGAAAAATTGTGATTTTTGGTATGTGGATAGATCAATGCGTTATCTTTCAAATTCCTTTTGAATCACCTTAATCCAGATTATGTGGAAACAGTTATGGTCGTTTTGCTACGACTGTATAGATTGGACTGAAGTTGTGCACGGTTGTGTTCTAGCCCAATTTTAGGGACCTTACTATGTGAATCATCTTTTATCTCCTCAATGAAAGTTTTAGAGGACTTTGTGATATTTTCATATTGGGGTTTTATATCTCAATTGGAGGTCTGGAGGGAAAGATATGGATTTTCTAAAGTAGACCATCAAAAGGTAATATGACGGAAGAAAGAAATTGTGACATTTGGAAATATCATCAGAAGTTTTTATCTAATTATGGGTATTGCAAAGCACTTACACGGTTTAGTGAGTTCAACAAGTTTGATTAGTGTGTGGAAGCTTATTTGGGTTGGAAAATTGAGTTAAATGAGCATGAAAATAGATTTTGAGAAGTGGGTAGAGTAATGACTCAAATCAGTGTCTATTGGACTCAGTTGGGGTTATTTGAGCTTTTATGAACCTCACAACACCTCTCCTAGCATTCAGCCTTCTATTATCCATTTCAGAAGCATTACACTTTCCATTATCCATTTCAGAAAGATCAGAAACCCATATTTCATTTATATCAATTAAAATCTTTTCATTATCACCTCAATCATTCCAATTTGGTCTATTTTGTTTTAGTTTGTTGTATTTCAAGTTCAATAACCCTAATTGATTTATTTTTCAAATCATTTTGTTGTAACTTATCTTATATTGAATTATTGGAATTGTGGAAGCTTTTTAATTAATCAACTTCCATTAAAGTTACAAATTCTGGGAGTAAATATTGTTTACTAACTGCATTTACCTATAATTACATTTCTTTAGCAGAATTGGGGCTCGGTCTATCGTTTCCATTGTGTATAAGTATTATCAAGTGAAATATCGATATTTTAAAGACTTCAGGTACGTTCATTGCATGTGTCTTTAGAAATCAGAGTATATTTATCAAAGTTATCATGTTTCGATAAGTACATCAATGAATTAGTTTACACAGTGATTTATCATTTAATTGGTGACCCTGTCAGTTATCATCTATAGGGCATTCACCCTTCAGGCTAGGTCCCCCGATCGGCTTGGTGGGTGTACACCTATTCATAGATCGTAACAGTATCAAGGGGTTTACTATCAGATAATAACTAGCAATGCAGTTTTACATTCATCTCATTCACTGTTTTAACTTAAAATGAATTGCAAAGCGGGCAAAACTAGTGTTTTAATGATCATTTAACAATACAGGAATGCATGTACTAAGCTTCGGCTCACAGTTCGAATTGTTTTTCATGTTTTGTTTTAGGCAAATCCTCAGAGAATCGTCTTCATGCTAGTAAACTAGTGGAAGAGATTAAGTTGAGCAAGGGAATCTGGATGGATCAACACTGGTACAGTGTATGCATATTTTTAGAGCTGTATATTGAAATCTTCAGTGGATGGAGATGCAGATTACATGGTGAATTGTTTTTACTATAGTGCAAAAGTCTTATGTTGGTTAACAGTTGATTATCTATGGATTGATCAGGTGTTTATGTGTATGATTGAAGCTATGCTTAACTGTGTTATTTACAACACTCATGTTTCAAGCCTTGTCCTTTTGGACGGCGGTAATGCCCCTATCATTGGGTTGTGTACATTATAATTAAGGGATTTATTAAGGAAAATACAAGTAGTGAAACATGTTTAATTTGAGGGCGTTACACAACCTAAGCTCTAATACAACTTGATGCACTTCTAGTACTTAAGCAGGATGAACAAAGAAGGGATCCCAAGTAGTGAAGACCAGAGAGAGAGGTATCACGGTGTGCTTGTGTTGGGTGGTTTTTGAGGGGGTGAAAAATAAACTAAAGAAAAGAGAAACCTCAAGCACACGACTATCGTTCGTAGTACTTTGAGGGTCGATCCTTAGGGATGACGTTGAAATTATGGTCATTAAAAACAGAACGATTAGACTAATTAACTAAATTAAGTAACTAAATAGAACGATTCAAATTAAACCTAAGCACTCAACTAAACTAACACAGGTGTGTAAATTAAATGAACTAAACTAACACCTATACTCACAACATTCAACCAAATTAAACCACTACCAATATTTGCGACATTCCAAAATAATTAAGCAGAATCTACACCAACCTAATCAGGGCAGATGCAGCAGGGAAAGGTAAATCAGAATTGAAACAAAACTTCAATAGAACCAAATGCGAAAGTAGGGGAGGGCAGAAGTAGCAGCATCAAATTCAAGCTAAAACACGATTCAACCTAAAACAATAATCTATTGTACCAATTCACCTCACTAACCAGCAACAAGGGAAAACAAATTGAAACAGAACATCACAAAACAGCAGCAGGGGAAAGGGAGATTCAGCAAAACCGAAATAGAGCACCAAAACAAAACACCAAAGAAATCAGCAACAGGGAAGGGGGAAATCGAACCTAGCTTCATTCAGCGTCCTTAGCCACCAAGGGGGGGGGGGTACCAGAACTAGCCCAGACACGGTGTAGATTTACCGTGAGGAACCCGAACAGAAAGCGAATAAGGGGAGGGGGAAACTAGATGAAATGCAGCAAAATAACATTCGATTTTTGCAAAATCCAACCAAAACCGTTAATTACAACAAGGAGACTTTGAAATTGCAGTGAATTCAAACCCTAAATTGAATCTAAAACCACATTAAATCTGATGAATTCGAAAATGAACAAAATTAAACTAAACTAACCTAAAGCTAAAATTGAACCTAATCTAACCTAGTATTACCTAAAATTACCTACAATTACCTCCATGGCATCTGCAAGCCTCGTTTTATACTCGAACCCTTTCGTTTCTTGACCGTCGATTTGGTTGGTGTGCGTGGATGATGGTGATGAGGGACAACGAAAGTGGGTGTCGTGGCGTTGGCAACGTGAAATGCGGGTGGTGGTTTGCGTTTAGAGAGAGAGGCGAGGTAGAGAGAGAAGTGGAGCGAGATGGAGATGAGGCAGAAATGGAGATGGAGTTACAGGGTTCTGTTATGAGTTGGTTTCGGGGTAGAGGAGAGAGAGATATAGGGGTAAATGTGAGAGTCACGCGTGAGGCACGTGAGGGTGGGGGCTGGAAATGTTGGATCGGTTCAAGTCAGTTGGACCGGGTTTTTTTTTCTATTTATTTGCTTGGGACGATTTTTTCCTGATCAGTTCAAGTGTATTCTTGAATCGGTTTTTCAAAACTCGACATTTTTTACCATTTTTTCGTATTTTTGGCCATTTTTTCACATTTATTAAAAACCTGCAAAATAAAATAAAATAAAATAAAACCTTAAAAATACGATTAAAATGAGCATAAAACAGGCGTAAAAGTACCTTAAAAATAGCTCATTTTTGGTACGAACAAATACTCCCACACCAAGATTTTGCTCATTCTCGAGTAAAATAACTAGACTAACTAAACGAAAAATGAAAATAAGGAAAGAAAATCCTAACTCACTGTCGTAGGAATCACGATTGCATTTAGCGTATGCAACAAGCCCTTTAAACCCCTTGGACTCCCAAGTGGACGAGTGAGGTCTCGTGAGAGTTTCAAAGTGAAATACCCACAAAATTATTCAAAAATAAAGAAAAATCTTTTTGGGTTTTCTCAAAACTGATATGTACAAAATTTTGGGAAACATATGCACAACTTCTAATCAGCTAAATCACCCATGTACTCAATTATTAACCTACATAACATGTAATTCAAAGCCCTCTATCTCCTAAATGACATCAAGTCACTAATTTTTCACCCAATTGAACATCAAGATTTTGAATCCATCCCGGTGCTCGTGTGTAGGTGTATCATTATCCACATGACTTAGGTTGACCAGAATTAGACTCAATCCAACTTGGCTGACACAACTACATTATTCTCATACTGACGTTGGAAGCAAGCTTTTCTAGTAGCAATATTGCCTCAAAGGGTAACACCTAGTAGTACGTGCCTCAAAGGATAGCGCCTAATAGCACATGCCTCAAATGGATACTTGTCATTCAAAATTTTGTTCTTTTTCTTTATTCATAATACACTTTTTTTTCAATTTTGTTTCAAAGTAATCATGCCACAAGCTAGTGGGAAAATCAATCATGGAAACCTAAGACCTAAAGATAATGATGAAGGAATAAATAAGGACTGGATTACACAATCTATAATGAACAACTGGAGTTACAATAAGGGCATAGAATATCACATTCGAGGTCGGAGACTTATCATGCACATCCTATTTATATACAAGCTAATAAATAAAGCACAGGGTATTCAAACTAATCAGAAATAGCACAAATGTTCCCCAAAACAACAAAAATCATCAAAAAAAATTGAAAAATGGCACCTCACCCCCGCACCAAAACTTCACAATGTCCTCATTGTGGAAACTAAGGCGCTAAAAGGCAAGCTCATAAACTAAATAACCGTAAAACCATATATATATACGACTAGAGCTCAACCAAAAATAAAAAACAAAACCAAAAACAAAATAAAGCCAAAATGAAAATGAAAATCAAAACTAAAATCAAAGGAAGCTCACATATTTGCAATCCTAAATATTTACAGCTAAGAACAAAAAGAAAAGAAATGGAAAAGAAAAGAAGGTTGAAACTATCATACCAGGTTGGATACAGATTGTACCCAAACTATGAAGCCTATTGAGCATCAGCCACTCCATATTAAGCGAAAAAATGCTGCTCAAATCAAAACTCGTTAAAGCACGAAGTAGCTTGTCAAATACTGAAGACCAACTCTCGATAAAAGTAACGCAGAAGAAATAAGAAAGTTGGTGCTAAATAAAGTACATCCACTTTATCAATGCAGCACAAGTAAGGGCCCGTTTCAACTTATCAAATAGTTGGGCCCAATCAGAAAATAGGCAGACATACCTAATTGTAGCCAGCATATAGGTGATTGGCCTAGAAATGTGATCGTCCTGAATCAACGGTCTAGGCAAAACAGTGGGTCCTAAATCCACAAGTCCTTCAAGTTCAATACACTCATGAGTCTGGTCTAAATCAAAATGTTTAGTGACAATGGCCTTAGACTCAATAAATTTAGACTTGTGAGATTCAAAAAAGAGGTCAGCTTGGATGGGGTCAAAAGAAAAAGATTCATATTCAACACACAGGTCCACATCCAAACTAACATTGAGATCAAAACAAAATGAGTCATATTCAATAGGGAATGACTCAAGAGGTATTAGAGGGTTAAAAGAGAATGATTCATTCAACACAAAAGCCCTTATCAAGACTTGCAGTAATATCAAACCCACATGAAAAAGATTCATATTCCACATACAGAATATCATCATCAAAGTCTAAAATGGTGGGTTCAATGTCCTTTTTACATGACTCCTGTGTAATATCATTTGAGTCATCTAAATCATGAAGCTCAACTACAGATGGGGTGCTCATATCTAACTCACCAGTATGCTTAGACTCCTGACCCTCCTAAGACTCAGAAGATTCATCAAAAATGGTGGGTGGGTCAGCATAAACTAGGACGTTTTTAGTGACATCCTTTTGTGAGTTAATGCGTGGTGCAAGGTCCGGAGATAGAGACATAGGGAGGTCATCCTCTTGTTCTAAACTAGGTAAAGGCTGGGCATCATTCAAGCTAGGCCTAAGAAGACAAGAGGGCTCAAAATCATTAAAAAGACTAACTTTAGGTTTAGGAGATCCTAAACTAGAGTCAGACTCTTTATATTGCTCCTAATTCTGACTGAAACAGTGAGAATATTCAGTAATTCTCACTTTCATAATCTCTGACATCTTATCAGTCAATTCATTAATTCTCTTTTCCATACTTGCACATGTAACATCATGATACAGACAAGAATAAACATCATGACAAGAAGATTCACAAGAATTGCACAGCACAGGAGACATATAAGAATAAGATGAGTCAAATGAGTTTAGAAAATGATCTTGGGGGGAAGGATTAGCAAGAAAAACATACTCATCGGAAGTTGGGTATCAAAAATTATTTTTAGCTTGTTCAAACTCGTAAGTATCCCAAGCTAATTTTTCAAAGAAATCCCAAATTTCATCTTGAGTTTTAGATAACAATCCTAATACACCTCCAGGATAAATGGACTCAACATAACTCCAAGATTCAGAATTGAAACCCACAATAATGACCTCAAAGATTTCCCATTTTTTAAAAGTTTGATGCAATTGAGCACGATAATCATTAAGTCACGATAAATAGCTCCAAAAAGGTTTGCGCTCAAATTGCGTAAAATTGAAAACTGGCATTTTCAAAACTCGAGGTTTTTTTTTTTCTTTGGAACTTTTAAAGAATTTTTCAATTTTTTTGGGTTTTAATATTTTTCCAAATCTTTTTGGATTTTTGAATTTTGTCTAATGTTTTGGGATTTTTGGTTTTTTGAAAAACGACTAAACTAAGGAAAACGATACCGAAATAGAGAACGTAAGAATCAACTCGAAAATAAAGTTGCGAAATAACTAAGCAAGAAATGACTAAGGAAGTATCAACTAAACAAATCAAATCAACTAAACAAGATCACTAATAAACCAAACCACAACTAATAATGAAATATGACCTAATCTCATGCTGTCATCCCCGGCAACGGCGCCAAGATTGTTGGGTGGTTTTTGAGGGGGTGAAAAATAAACTAAAGAAAAGAGAAACCTCAAGCACACGATTATCATTCGTAGTACTTTGAGAGTCAATCCTCAGGGATGACGTTGAAATTATGGTCATTAAAAACAGAACGATTAAACTAATTAACTAAACTAAGTGACTAAACAGAACGATTCAAATTAAACCTAAGCACTCAACTAAACTAACATAGGCGCGTAAATTAAATGAACTAAACTAATACCTATACTCACAACATTCAACCAAACTAAACCACTACCAATATTAGCAACATTCCAAAATAATTAAGCAGAATCTACACTAACCTACTGAGGGCAGACGCAGCAGGGAAAGGCAAATCAGAATTGAAACAAAACTTCAATAAAAGCAAATGCGACAGTAGGGGAGGGGAGAAGTAACAACATCAAATTCAAGCCAAAACACGATTCAACCTAAAACAATAATCTGTTGTACCAATTCACCTCACTAACCAGCAACAAGGGAAAACAAATTGAAACAGAACATCACAAAACAGCAGCAGGGGAAGGGGAGATTCAGCAAAATCGAAATAGAGCACGAAAACAAAACACCAAAGAAATCAGCAACATGGAAGGGGGAAATCGAACCTAGCTTCGTTCAGCATCCTTAGCCACCAAGGGGGGAACCAGAACCAACCCAGACACGGTGTAGATTTACCATGAGGAACCCGAACAAAAAGCGAATCAGGGGAGGGGGAAACCAGAAGAAATGCAGCAAAATAACACTCGATTTTTGCAAAATCCAACCAAAAGTGTTAATTACAACTAGGAGACTTCGAAATTGCAATGAATTCAAACCCTAAACTGAATCTAAAACCTAACCCTAATTTTGAAAATTGACATTAAATCTGATGAATTCGAAAATGAACGAAATTAAACTAAACTAACCTAAAACTAAAATTGAACCTAATCTAACCTAGAATTACCTAAAATTACCTACAATTACCTCCATGGCGTCTGCAAGCCTTGTTTTGTACTCGAACCCTTTCGTTTCTAGACTATCGACTTGGGTGGTGTGAGTGGACGATGGCAATGAGGGACAACGAAAGTGGGTTTCGTGGCGTTGGCAGCGTGAAATGCAGGTGGTGGTTTGCGTTTAAAGAGAGAGGTAAGGTAGAGAGAGAAGTGGAGCGAGATGGAGATGAGGCAGAAATGGAGATGGAGTTACAGGGTTCTGTTCTGGGTTGATTTTGAGGTAGAGGAGAGAGAGAGATGGGGGTTAAATGTGAAAGTCACAAGCGAGGCACGTAAGGGCGGGGGCTGGAAATGTTGGACCAGTTCAAGTCAGTAGGACCGGGTTTTTTTCTATTTTTTTTCTTGGGCCGGTTTTTTCCTGACCGATTTAATTGTATTCCTTGGCCGGTTTTTCAAAACTCGACATTTTTTGCCATTTTCTTCGTATTTTTGGCCATTTTTTCACATTTATTAAAAACCTGCAAAATAAAATAAAATCAAATAAAAACCTTAAAAATACGATTAAAACGAGCATAAAATAGGCGTAAAAGTACGTTAAAAATAGCTCATTTTTGGTACGAACAACTTGTCAATAACAAAGAAAGACAAGTAACTAGGTACCTTGGCTAAGAAAAAGAGGGATTTTGAGGGAGTTCAAAACTCAACCATTTCATTCATTTATTTAGTGCGTATGATGGAGGTCCATTGATGGAGAATTATTTCAACCCTTAAACCAATCAGCAAGGGGACCTAGATCCACATCTTTATCCAAATTTTGCTAAGCCAAAGTTCAGAAATACCCGAGTTTGAATCTCTACACAAGCCTAGATTTATTCATTTGATTTCCTAAAACTCCATGTGGTCCACAACAATTATTTTTACTTAGATGTTACCTAAAACCCTTAAATATTCATACATGAAGAGTAATTCAAGTTAAGTCAATTTTTTCATGGTGTTTTGACAGCCACAAGTAAGCTGTTGCAATTTTAGCTCCAAATTGACTCGTCCTGAGCTTCCACTTGGTTACATTCTCTAAACCTAATTTAGGGTTGATTTCCTTACTTGGGGTGATAATTAGCATCCTAATGAATACATTCATGAATTGAAATAATGTCTAAGTAAAGTGGAAGGCTGGTAACCAAGCTGCTCAAAGCAAGCGTCAATCTGGGCATTTTGATTGTTTTGTCTTTGCCTTGTCTCAGCCTTCTAGGAGAAGCTTTGGTGGCCTGCCTCCATGCTCTCTTGCTAGCTACGAGGAGAGGAGATAATGACCTGAGCACATGTTGATTGGATGGCTGTAAAGTGACTTGTGTTAGCGGCCTTTTTTCTCTCTCCCGTGTGTTAGCAGATCACTTAGGAGCTAATAAACCTATTTAGGCCTAATTTTAGCTTCTAAGCGTTTTGCTTTTCAAGACTCACCGATTGTAATTAGCTAAGACTAATCTTGCTTTTGTATTCAAGTTAGTTTAAGCATGGTTAGGAGCTTTCCTAAGCTCAACTATTCTCATTCAAAAGTCATATTCTAATTATAAAAGATAAGCTACCTACAATAAATACAAGCTTCTCTCCTATCGGCTAGTTGCTAAGGAGTTTCTATAGTCATGGGGAAACCCCCAATCTAGCTTAAATAAATTAGATTACAAAGCATGCCTATTACCAGCTAATTACAATCGGTGATTCTAGCTAATTCAAGTTTTTTAGATGCTAAACTCAATCCTGAACATGTTGATTAGCTTGAAATTGATCCACTTGCACAACAGAGAGAGAGAGAAATGACTACTGAGACAAGTCACTTTGCTGCCATCAAATCAGAATGGTCGAGGATCATTATCTTCCCTCCTGATGGCCAAGTTAGCTTCTAAAGATGCAAGCGCCTTCATGATGATGTTATTGGTGCCTTAGTCTAGCAAGAGAGCAAGGTGGCATGTAACTAAAGCTTCTCTTGGAAGGTATAAGCAAGGCAAAGTCAAAATAGTCAACATAACCAAATTGTAGCCAGTTCTAGGCAGCTTGTTTGCTTGCCTTACACTTGACTTAGACTTGATTTCAAGGCATGGATTCCTTCATTAGGATGTTAATAGTCATCCCAAGTAAACAAATCACCGCTAAATTAGATTTAGGAAAGTAAACCAAGTAGAAACTCAAAATGGGGCAGTTTGGAGCTAAAACTGCAATGGCTGAGTTGTGACTGCCAAAACTCTATGAAACCCTTGACTTAACTTGAATTATTCTCCATGACATAATCTTTAAGGATGTTAGGCAACATTCTAATCAAAAACAGTGGTTTTACACCCCGATGTAGGGTTAGAAAATCAGATGAATAAAATTGGGCTTGCGTATGGAACCGAACTCAGGTAGCTCTGAACTTTGCCTTAGCAAAGTCTAGATCAAAGCATGGACACTCGTGTTGTTACTTTTTCTTAATGCCATGGTTTAAGGACCTGATTAGGCTCCACGGATGGACCTCTAGCACTAAGTCACCCATTTATTAGAAACCATGGTCAAAACGTTGCTGCTCACCCAGTGCAGGTCTGGGTAGCAGTACTCCTGGCCTTCTTGGTGTTTCCTCATGGCTTAGGGCATCTGTTGGAAATTTTGTGACATAGGTAGCTCATTAACATCTCCCTTATCATAATCCCCTGTAGGTGCGTACATCCTCCCCTTATTGGAAAGAATTTGCCCTCAAATTCGTAAGATGATCATCACCAAGGTAAGGCTTGAGTTCCTCAACATTGAAAGTCCATTAACATAACATCCTAACCCCTCTCAGGTCACGAGCAATTACCAGGAACAACTTTAAGGATCGTCAACTGGCCCTAAAAATCACAAGTCTTTCCGACGTACTTCGTCCTCGCTCACACACTGCCCACTTTCTTTTTGGGAAGCATTCTCTTAAGAAATCTGTAGTTAAGCGTGCTTGATGGGGAGCAATCTTGGGATGGGTGACCCCCTAGGAAGTTTCCCAGACAGCGTATGAGCGATGACGAAGCATGCAGGAAAGAATTGCAGTGATTTGTGGGGCCAGTCAACAATTCTTGAAGCCATTATTGGTAACTGTCCGCAACCCGGGAAAGCATCGAGGTGTTACAGGTGGTATCAAAGTCGACCCGCGATTGTGAGCTGCGCCACTAGATGGAGAGCCCATGGGCAATCACCTAGTAGGGCAAAGACACTGGGTGTGGACAGCTGGTCAAGAGGACTCACATCCCGAGTGTGGCTTAAAAGGATCGAATTGACTACTTATATCACCAAAGGTGCACCTTTCTTTCGAGAAGCCATCTCTTAAGAACTCCACAGTTAAGCGTGCTTGTTGGGGAACAATCTTGGGATATGTGACCCCCTACAAAGTTTTCTAGGCAGCATGTGTGCGAGGACGAAGCATGCCGAAAAGGTTTATGGTGATTTATGAGGCCAGTCGACGATCCTTAAAGTCGTTCTTGGTAATTGCTCATGACCCGAGAGGGGGTCAGGGCATTACAAATGGTATTAGAGCCGACCCGCGAACATGAGCTGCCCTAATTGATGGAGAGCCCATGGGCAGTCACCTAATAGGGCAAAAATACTGGGTGTGGATCACTGTTCAAGAGGACTCGTAAGTTGGTCAGTTAGTGAGGCACAACGAGGACGTTGTGTGCTTCAAATGGGGGTGATTGTCACATCCCGAGTGTAACGCCCCAAATTAAACATGTTTCACTGTTTATATTCTCCTTAATAAATCACTCAATTGTAATATGATAAATCCAATGATAGGGGCGTTACCGCCGTCCCAAAGGACAAGGCGTGAAGTATGTGTCCCGACATAACATAGTTAAGCATAACGTCAACCATACACACTCACATATGACCATCAATTCACAATCAAGTGTTAACCAATGTAAGGTTTATAAACCACAGTAAGATAATTCAGCATGTATTCTACATCCTCATACATCGAAGAATTCAAAATACTGCTTCAATTAAAGTATGCATTACTGTATCACCGTTGATTCATGCAGATTTCCTTGCTCAACTTATTCTCTTCCGCTGCTTTGCTAGCATGAGGGCAATTCTCTGAGCATTTGCGTCAAACAAAACATGAAAAACACTTCGAACTATGAGCCGAAGCTCAATACATGCTTTCCTGAATTGTAAATGATCATTGAAACACTGATTGAGCCCAATTTGCAAGTCATTTTAAGTTAAAACAGCGAATGAGATGATGTACAACTGCACTGCTAGTTATTATCTGATACTGAACCCCTTGATACTGTTACGATATATGGATAGGTGTACACCTGCCAAGCTGATTGGGGACTTGGCCTGAAGCCACGCGGGTAACTGAGGGCAAATGCCCTATAGATGATAACTGGCGGGGTCACTAATTAATTGATAAATCACTGTGTAAGCTGATTCATTGATGAACTTACCAAACATAATACTTTGATAAATGAACTCTGATTTCTAAAGATACAGGCAATGGACCTACCTGAAATCTTTAAAATGATATTTCACTTGATAATACTTATGCACAATGGAAGTGATGGACTAGGCCCCGATTCTGCTAAAGAAATGTAGTTATAGGTAAATGCAATTAGTAAACAATATTTACTTCCAGAATTTGCAACTTTAATGGAAATTGATTAATTAAAGAGCTTCCACAATTCCAATCATTCAATATAAGATAAGTTACAACAAAATGAGTGGAAAAATAAATCAATTAGGGTTGTTGAACTTGAAATACAACAAACTGAAACAAAATAGACCAAATTGGAATGATTGAGGTGATAATGAAAAGATTTTAATTGATATAAATGAAATATGGGTTTCTGATCTTTTCGAAATGGATAATGGAAGTTTCAATGCCATGAGGGGTGTTGTGAGGTTCATAATAGCTCAAATAACCCCAACTGAGCCCAATAGACACTGATTTGAGTCATTACTTTGCCCACTTCTTAAATTTCATTTTCATGCTCATTTAACTCAGTTTTCCAACCCAAGTAAGCTTCTATACATAATCAAACTTGTTGAACTCACTACACTATGTAATTTCTTTACAATACCCATAATTATATAGAAACTTCTGAAAATACTTCCGAATTCCACGATTTTTGTATTGAGTCATGTTACCGTTTGATGATCTGTATTAGAAAATCCATACCTTTCACTCTCAACCACCAAATAAGATGTAAAACCCCAATATGAAAAGCTCATAATGTCCACTAAAACTTTTATCCATGACACAAAGCATGATTCACATAGTAAGGTCCCTAAAAGTGGGCTACAACACAACCATGCATAACTTCAGTCCAATTTGCGCAGTCGTAGAAAAACGACCATAACGTTTTCCACATAACTCGGATTAAGGTGATTCAAAAGGCATGTGAAAGATACCTCATTAATGTATCCACACACCAAAAATCACAAATTTTTAATGAGCCAATCAATACCATTTTGTTTCGTAAAAACCACTGTTCAAAACTACTCCTAGTTTCGATGTATTCTGCGCAGTCTTTAGTAAATTGGCCATAACTTTGTCTATACAACTCGGAATTAAGTAATTCCAGAGCCCATTGAAAGATAACGCATTGAGGTATCTTCACACAAAAAATCAAAACTTCCCCAGTCCCACAGAATACCTGTTTTTTTCCAAAGTCACCCCTGTTTTCAAAAAATCTCATTTAGAACAATCAAAATCCATCATTACACCCTAAGTTTGCATCAACATGAACAACTTCAAACATCACTTACTTTCAAGCATAATCCAACCATTAAAACATCAAAATAACTCTTATTTATATGACAATAAATGATCCACAATCAAATCCAACATAAAAATCCAAAATGAATTTGATTAGGCTAGACTTTTACCTTGCTTAGTGATCAAAAGAAAGAGATGGAGGTGTTTGGGTGGTGGATGGTGGTTGATGGGGTCATCGAATGGTGGCTAGAGGTGGCGGTAGCCACCAGAACATTGGTGGCATGGAGGGTTAGCCACGGCGTAGGAGGAGGAGGGAGAAGAAGAAGCAAAGCTTGATATTTTTTGATATGGTGTTTACTTGGATGAAAACCACTCCAATATACTTGGCTGGGAATTAAGCACAAAAAAAATCAACTTTTGGTAATGATAATTTAGGCTTAATGATGGTAATTAGATAAGCAAATCGGTTAGGAACCTACTGGGCCGAAATTGGGCTTAAATGAGCTTAGGTTTGGAAAAAAAATTTCAAACCGGGTGCAATCAATTTATTATTTTTTTTCCGAAGCTTGAAATGAAATGTGATGTCATGAAAAATAATGTAATCTTTTAAATCATAATTATCAAGGCCTACGATCAATTTTCTTGAAATTAGTACGGTAAGTGAAACTTAAATTGCAAAGTGCGGCCCAAAATTAAATTCTCCCAATCGGGATGATTAAATGAGAAAAATAAATGTGAAAATTAATAACACGACTTCATTAAATAAATGAACATTATTTAGGGTCGGGCTATTACAGTCTTCCCCCTTAAAAAGTTTCGTCCTTGAAACTTATGAATTTTGCTAACACATGCATGGTTATCTCAACTAGATATGGGTACTCAGCTTTCACTTCTTCGTTAGATTCTTAAGTGGCTTCTGGAGAGGTATACTTTGCCCAAAGTAATTTGCTTAGAGATATATGCTTGATGGTTAACTACTGAACCCTATGATTTAATATCTGGACTGGGTGCTCTTGAAATACAAGACCCTCAATGACAGCCATGGGCTTGATTATGACAGTGTGATTAGGATATGAAATGTATCAGCTGAATTGCAAGGTAAGGAACACGTTATGCACATGTTTGAGTTATATACGCAGATCTGGTAGACAAGTTATGGAATTTGACCTTTCAATGAACTGATATGGTGAAACTTTCTTACACCCTTAATTGATGAAACTTTCTGAAAACCTTGTTATATACATGAAAGTCCAGAAATCTCCTTCTTTTATCAACATAGCATTTCCATCACTTTCAATAGGATATTTTCAGGAATCTTCTGACATGTGTCACCTTATTAAATGCTGGAGAAGATCTTCATGCCTCATAAGATGATTTGTTGTCAATGTCTACCATCATTTTGTCCTGATGTTTAATGAAGGGTTCCCTGCTAGTGTTGTCACAACGCTGACTGCTGGGAGTTCCATACTTTCTTCAAATGCAAATGTTGGTTGTAGATCGTGAAGTACTACATGCTCCAACTTAGAAGAGTTGATCCATTGATATTGTTAGAATCTTGTCCATACGTTTCAGGATGATAAGAACTACTAAAGTGCAATCTAGTTCCAAATGCTCTTTGAAGTGCTTACCAAAATAGGCTTGAAATCTCTAATATCTATCAGACACTATATCTGAAGGAATTCCATGATAAAGTCCGTTGAAATTGAATCCCCTTCTCAAGATTTTGCTTTATTCTTTGGAACTCAGGATCACTATCCTGATGCATTATAAGTTCCTCCATTAAGGAGGACTGTAAGGTAAGTGTCGACATTTGAACATTCGCCTTCCTGTGCGACACTAATTGAATGTCCAAGTCCTCAAGTTCTCTCAAGAGATTCAGTTGAGTAGTTACTACAGTGTCCAAGGTATGTTGTGCCTTCTTATTCAGGGCATCTGGCATAAAATTTCTCTGTCTTGATTGACATTGGATCTGCCACAACTGATGTTTCATGTAGACTTAGCTTCTTTTGAGAGAAGATGTACTTCAAGCTTTGATGATCAGTATTGATTTTGCATGGCAGTCTATATAAGTAATGTCTCCAAATTTTCACTGCAAAAACTACAGCTGCTAACTCCATATCATGGGTAGGTAATCCTTCTCATAAGGCTTAAGTTGGTGGGAGGCATAAGCCACCAGTTTTACTTCTTGCTAACTTTATAGCTCTCTTCAGCAAATTGGTCAGTGAGGACAATATTTGTCAAATCCTTCCTGAACTCGATAATTCCATACTAAACTCAAACGGTTTCTATTCTCAGTGCATTCGTGGGTCTTGAGCACTTGGTAACTGCTTTCACCTTTTGCAAATCAACCCTAATCTCTTCCTTTGAAACCATATGTTCCAAAAATACCATTGCTTCCAACAATACTCATGCTTCTTGTATTTGTTATGTAATTGATGTTCCTTCAAGGTCTATAACACTGTCTCAAATGAACAGTATGCTTATCTCTATCCTTGGAGTATTTCAAAATGTCTTTTATAAACACCACCACAAACTTGTCTAAATAGGGTGTGAAGCTCTATTCATAAGATCCATAAAAGCCGCAGGGCCATTGATTAGGCCAAAAGTCATCACAATGAATTCATAGTGATGCAAACATGGTCCTTAGTGTGGTTTTGGGAATGTCTTCAGGTATAATCCTAAGTTTATGGTACCTTAACCTCAAATTAATCTTAGATCAGACTCTTGCTCCCTGCAGTTGATCAAATAAGTCATCTACTTGGGGCAATGGGTATGTGTTTTTGATGGTGATCTTGTTCCGTTCTTTTAAATCAATACATAAACTCAAGGTTCCATTCTTTTTCTGTATAACTAGAACTGGGCATCCCATGGAGGAACACTTGGATGGTCTGATAAATTCCTTCTATAATAGCTCATTTAACTGAATCTTCAGTTTTCTAAGTTCTATTGGCGCCATATGATATGGGGCCTTGGAGACAGATTCAGCATCAGGAATTAACTCAATCTTATAATCAATTTCTCTTTGTGGAGCATTCCTGGTAATTCTTCAGGAAAGCATCTCTTAATCCACTAACTATAGGGATATCTTTTGCTTTTTCTTCCTTCATTTGAATGTTACTAGCATAACACCAATACAAAATATATCCTTAACATAAGAACTCACTTGTTTTCATAACAAAATTTAAAGGACAAGGTTTTTCCTCTCTTTGACCATAAAACATATTTCTCTCCCTTGTTCATCTCTTGAAATAACCTTATGGTCATCACAACCTATCTTGACCCCATAAGTACACAACCGGCTCCTTTTCGGAATGATATCAAAGTCTGATGAGTCAAAATGAATCGGAACTTCAGGGAATACTATCCTGGCAACTGTAGTGGACACATGTTTGTGAGAGGACACTCAACTCTAGAGTCATTAGATAACTTGATTCCATAATTGGTTTCTGCCTCCTTATTCTCAAGATTCACTTGCATGGCAGATCGTGTGAATATAAATGAATGAGTGGCAACTGAATCAATCAATACATGAAATGGTTTCAAAATTAAAGGACAGTTCCAGTAACTACCACACAAGAGGTGGCAGTATCCTTCTTGCTCAACACCTATGACCTTCTTACAGCTGTGGGCATTAGAGGTGGGAGCCTTCAATCTTCAGGAACAGGCAACAATGAGTTGCTCTGGCTACCACACCACATACATTTGTTAGTTCCCAGTTGGCAATCTGGAGCGGTGTAGTTAGTTCTTCCGCAATTCTGCTCCAAGTGAAGTCAGGCCCTAAGGGTCTATTCTTAACAGTGTTTCGTCAAATATTGGTTTCACCAGTTAGATAAAATGTTCCAATGTTCACCTTTTTCTCCCCTGGAGCCTCTATTATAGAGAAAATTTTCTCCATTCCTCGAATCTATTTTTCAGGTTCCACTAGGTCATACTTTGCACTCTAGAGTTCTTTAGTCTGAATCAGCTGAAGGCATTTTTCCAAGGGGCGGTAACCCATCAAAATTTCTCATTGACGTAATCCAAATGCATGGCAAAAATTTTGATTGTCCAACTTCAGCTTTATGAAAGTGATCTTCAATACGAAACTGAGGTTGAATCAGCCGAAAAGGGTAGTGATGTATATGTTAAGGGGATAGAAGTCCCAAGCCAATACACATCAAAAGGGAGAGGAAAAGGAAGGAATAGGCCACGGCAAGGGTGGCACGGTCGTGCCCTATGGCACGGTCAGACCGTGCCACTTTGCTGTCCACAAAAACCGTGGAAGGGAGAAATGTGCACGGTTGGAGGCTTTTGTGTTTTGGTTCGGTTTTGGGATATTTTGGTGAATGGGAAATGTTGAAAAGGGGTGTAAAACTTGGTATTTGAGGTAAGAAAGTGAATGGAAGTGGAAGATTAGCTAAGTAGAAGTAATTAAGCACTAATCCATGCTAATCACTTTACTAAGCAAATCATAGAGATGAAACTAGAATAGGATAGAACTAAACCTGAGATTGGATACATAATCACCACCAACCTTCAAGTTTAGGGCCCTTAATCTTGATTAAGATACAAAAACACCACTTAATTAAGGTTAAGACTCACTTGGACACCACCTTAACTGGCCTAATTAAGGATAAGCAAGCAAGGATTTGTGAGAGAGAAAAGCAAAGCTTCTCAAAGTGTTTCAAGCTGAAAATTTGAGTTATGATTCTTCCTTGGCCAAAATGGCCTTACATACTAGAGTAAAAATACAATACTAGGCTAAGAAATGTCCACACCACTTTCCTTCCTAGTGACGAGAAGTGTTAGGACTAATCTAAGTACATGATTAGCTAGTAATACAATTGGTTTGGCTAAACAAGATTATATCATGCTTAAACTAATACTAATACATCAAACTATGCATCTAATACTTGTCTAAGATAATTACACAACACTTAACTAATGTTTAAGCACTAAGACATTCAGCAAATGGAAGGAAAAGGCACATGGGCAGCCGAAATCCTTAAGGCACTTTTCGGCTAGCCAATCACAAGTGAGGAACAAGATAACTTGCCATGCTCTCCCATTGGTTGCTCTTTCCAATGCTTCAAATCTTCCTAGGTGACCTTGAGGGGTGTGCCAAGCTTGGGAAGAGTGACATTCAGCTTGTCTAAGCAAGGTGGAAGGCCATTTGAGGGGATAAAGAACCGGTTCAAGTGAACCGGGTTCTAGGAGGGGCCGGTTCAGGCCGGTTTTTTATGGCTTTTGTTTGGCTAGCAAAAATGGTCATGGTTCGGATTTTAAAGGTGGGGGGGGGGTAACTTTAGGATGTGTAGAATCCCTCCCCTCAATAAAATCAAGGTTTCAAAAGGGTTTTGTGGGTTAAATAAGTGATTACTGCAAACCGCGCAAAACCGGGGCAAAATGGAGTCACTTGGAAAATGACCTTGATCTTCAATCCTTTTGAGGGTATGACTTGAAACTCCTTTTTGTACATGCAAAACAACATCAAAAGGATTCCAAAAATGGAAAAACGTTAGGGCTAAGCTACAACGTAGCTTAGGAAATCAGGTACACAAAACCGGGCACTTTGAAGCTAGTGAACCCGTTTGTGCTTGCTTCACTATCTTGCAATAATTGAGCCATCTTCTTCACTTGGGATCTTGTTCTTGGACGTACAGGAGTTGAATCATCAGGGATAAGATCTTCAGTGGCTAGGTTTCCATCAGGTAGACACATCGCATTTCCTTTAGCAATGGATTCCACAAGTTAGACAACAATCAACCCCTATACAAAGTGCAGTTAAGATTTACTGTCTATACAAGTGTGCTACAAAATTATATTCTATTGGCATGGGTGTAACCCAATCATAAACCAACTACTAGTAACAATGGAGCTCTTAAAAAAATAGGAAAAGGTGACCAGAACTAATGAAGATGTAACATGAGAGTGAATGATAATGCAACTTGATGGGGAAATGCTATGAAGACAAAAAGATGAAGCCCCTGGTCAAGGTGAGGAGTCTCCATCAGTTGATAATCCAGCAAGGACAATGGTAGATGGTATATTACTAGAAAGTGCCGTGAAATATTTGCAAGAGTAATGTCTACTTCACATATGGAGGTGGAGTCAATGGATTGCTTGCAAGAGTTTGGGCAATTTAACCAAGTCTTGAATTGCAATGGATTGAAGCAAAATATCTCTCTAAAGTGTCCTTGGTTTCTCTTATATGGAATCGTCGATAGTTAATGGTTTCAAACTTATGTACCATAGAACAGGCCTCTCCAAAATCCTACAATTCAAGGGATACTACACCAAGAACCCCCATATAACTCATTAGGATGAAATTCTTGAGTTATAGAAGAAAATATCTGCAATCGATGAAGCATATTGAAGTATTTGCCACTTAGATCCAAGAAACGCACAAAATGACACCCATATGATGAGGAAATATAAGCTTAAAGTTGTACGTATCCACTGACTTGAACAGTCTCTACCATCAGACCTGTAGGCTGAATTTCATTGACCACTGGCCTCCAAATGTGCTACAACATGAGTCAATAGAAAACTTAATTTCTGTACTTTGACATAGACTAACCAAAACATCCTTATTTGATGGAATGCATAAGCTGCAAGTGAGCTCAACTTAGACTTTGTGCATTAGGATTCTGCCCAATTAGAAGACTTTGATTTGTCTATTCGAATAACTGAATGACATCCAATCCACTTGAAACTTGTTTCATATGAAAGATATCTCCTTAACCCTAAAATTCAGGATAGGAAACCATTGCGTAAATCATGTTGATCATGGATAAAAGTTACTTGAAGGTCGGTGCTTGTGCACTGATCAAAACTGTCAAGTTGATTGAACTTGTATATTCTGCCCATACTTAGTTTTCCTTATGCATTTAACCTCAAAATGAGCCAAGGACCCTTCATTGGACGCATCCATAACAACCTCCACTCCTAGGGCTAGGAGTGTTAGTGATTCTTAAATTCCTACGGTGAAATGGACATAGTTTTGCCTGTAAACTGGTCATTTTCTAGACTTAAAGCCTTACATTAAATCCCCAACATTGACTAGAAGTATAAAAGGATATCAATCAAGCTCAACGGCTACACGCCGGAGACCACAACTCTACAGGCCACACGCCCAGAGTACAAAAGTTTACATCCCAAAAATAAACAATTTCAGCTAACAGGACAACATACCATTCAGATGGGTGGCTCATATGGCCATACAGAATGACTTCTGGACATTATGGCTATACATACCTAAATGCAGTGGAGGCACCTTTAACTCGTTGTTTGAAATCACCCTCGAATATGATGCTTGAGATCAAACTACATACACATTGTATGGATCCATTTGACAAAGAAGAATATACACATTACTAGCGTCACAAATCTCTAAGGATATCATAATAGTCCTCATTCCTCACTAGCCAATTTTCTCAGTATCTTAACTGCATATTCCATATCCCATAAAAAAAATTCTCAACCTGGCCTTGATACCAAATCTGTAATGCCCTAAATTAAACATGCTTCACTGTTTATATTCTCCTTAATAAATCACTCAATTGTAATATGATAAATCCAATGATAGGGGCACTACTGCTGTCCACAAGGACAAGGCTTGAAGTATGTGTCCCGGCATAACATAGTTAAGCATAACCTCAACAATACACACTCACACATGACCATCCATTCATAATCAAGTGTTAACCAATGTAAGGTTTGTAAACCATTGTAAGATAATTCACCATGTAATCTACATCCTCATACACTGAAGAATTCAAAATACTGCTTTAATTAAAGTGTGCATAACTATGTCGTCGCTGATTCATATAGATTTCCTTACTCAACTTATTCTCTTCCGCTGCTTTGCTAGCTTGAGGGCAATTCTCTAAGCATTTGCCTAAAACAAAACATGAAAAACATTTTAAACTGTGACCCGAAGCTCAGTATATGCATTCCTGAATTGTGAAATGACCATTCAAACACTGATTGGGCCCAATTTGCAAGTCATTTTTAGTTAAAACAGTGAATGAGATGATGTACAACTGCATTGCTAGTTATTATCTGATAATGAACCCCTTGATACTGTTACGATCTATGGGTAGGTGTACACCTGCCAAGCCGATCGGGGACCTGACCTGAAGCCGCGCAGGTAACTGAAGGGCGAATGCCCTATAGATGATAACTGGCGGTGTCACTAATTAACTGATGAATCACTGTGTAAATTGATTCATTGATGAACTTACCAAACATGATACTTTGACAAATGAACGTACCTGGAGTCTTTAAAATGATATTTTACTTGATAGTACTTATGCATAATGGAAACAATAGACTAGGCCCTGATTCTGCTAAAGAAATGTAATTATAGGTAAATGCAGTTAGCAAACAATATTTACTCCCAGAATTTATAACTTTAATAGAAATTTATTAATTAAAGAGCTTCCAAAATTCCAATAATTCAATATAAGATAAGTTACAACAAAATGATTGGAAAAATAAATCAATTGGGGTTATAGAACTTGAAATACAACAAACTGAAACAAAATAGACCAAATTGGAATGATTGAGGTGATAGTGAAAAGATTTTAATTGATATAGATGAAATATGGGTTTCTGATACTTTTGAAATGGATAACGGAAGGTTCAATGCCATGAGGGGTGTTGTGAGGTTCATCAAAGCTCAAATAACCCCAACTGAGTCCAATAGACACTGATTTGAGTCATTACTCTGCCCACTTCTCAAATTTCATTTTCATGCTCATTTAACTCAATTTTCCAACCCAAGTAAGCTTCTATATATAATCAAAGTTGTTGAACTCAATACACCTTGTAATTTTCTTGCAATACCGATAATTATATAGAAACTTCTAAAATTACTTCCAAATGCCACGATTTTTGTATTCACTCATGTTACCGTTTGATGGTTTGCATTAGAAAATCCATATCTTTCATTCTCGACCACGAAATAAGATGTAAAACCTCAATATGAAAATATCATAATGTCCACTAAAATGTTTATTAATGACACAAAAAATGATTCACATAGTAAGGTCCCTAAAATTGGGCTAGAACACAACTATGCACAACTTCGGTGCAATTTGTGCAATCGTAGTAAAATGGCCATTACTTTTTCCACATAACTCGGATTGAGGTGAATCAAGAGGCACGTGAAAGATACCTAATTGAGCTATCCACATACCAAAAATCACAAATTTTTAATGAGCCAATCAATACCAATTTTTTCATAAAGTCCACTCTTCGAAACTAATCCCAGTTTCAATGTATTGTGTGCGGTCTTCAGTGAATTGGCCATAACTTTGTCTACACAACTTGGAATTAAGTAATTCTAGAGCCCATTAAAAGCTAACGCATTGAGGTATCTTCACACCAAAAATCATAACTTTCCCATGTCCCACAGAATACCAGTTTTTTTTTCCAAAGTCACCCCTGTTTTGGGTCTGTTGATAGCATAACATCCTTCATTTGCAAGATCTTCTTGATATAACCACCCATTAAAATCACTCTTTAACTTATATAAATTAGCATGAACATCTTGATATTCATTCCCAATGCCAAACATCACAAAATCTCATTTGGAACAATCAAAATCCATCATTACACCCTAAACTTGTATGAACATGAACAACTTCAAACATCACTTACTTTCAAGCATAATCCAACCATTAAAACATCAAAATAACTCTTATTTATATGAAGATAAATGATCCACAATCAAATCCAACATAAAAATCCAAAATGAATTTGATTAGGCTAGACTTTTACCTTGCTTAGTGATCAAAAGAAAGAGATGGAGGTGTTGCTTGATGTGGGAGGTGTTTAGGTGGTTGATGGGGTGGCCGACTGGTGGCTGGAGGTGGCGGCAGCCACCAGAACAGTGGTGGCAGGGAGGGTTAGCCACGGGGTAGGAGGACGAGGGAGAAGAAGAAGCAAAGCTTGATATTTTGTGATATGGTGTTTACTTGGATGAAAACCACTGCAATATATTTGGATAAGAATTAAGCACAAAAAAATCAACTTTTGCTAATGATAATTAAGGCTTAATGATGGTAATTAGATAAGCAAATGGGTGAGGAACTTGTTGGGTCGAAATTAAGCTTAAATGAGCTTAGGTTCTGAAAAAAATATCAAACCGTGTGCAATTAATTTAATTTTTTTTTTCCGAAGCTCGAAATGAAATGTGATGTCATGAAAAATAATGTAATCTTTTAAATCATAATTATCATGGCCTACTATCAATTTTCCTGAAAATAGTACGGTAAATGAAACTTAAATTGCAAAGTGGAGCCCAAAATTAAATTCTCCCAACCGGGATGATTAAATGAGAAAAATAAATGTGAAAATTAATAACACGACTTCATTAAATAAATGAACATTATTTAGGGTCGGTCTATTACACCGAGTGTGGCTTAAAAGGATCAAAATGACTCCTTATATCACCAAAGGTGTAATTTTTTTTAAGGAAGCCCACCCTTAAGAACTCCACAGTTAAGCGTGCTTGCTAAAGAGCAATCTCAGGATGGGTGACCTCCTAGGAAGTTTCTCAGGCGGCATGTAAGCGAGGACGAAGCACACCGGAAAGACTTGTGGTAATTTGTGGGGCCAGTCGACGATCCTTGAGGTCGTTCATGGCAATTGCTCGCGACCCAGGAGGGGTCAGGGGGTTACAATTAAACTCAACATTCCCCAAGGAGATCTATCTTGTATACATTGTTGTTCTCAAGTTCCTCAAATGGGGCGTCAACAATAGGGATGAACTAGGATTTCTTCTTGGAAGGAATTCACTCCTTTCTAAGGTGCGCACTCTGGATGACCCAGTTAGGATAAGGCTTGCTTCTGATGCTTGTTTTCTTGAGTCTAGTAACATTCATTTGCCTTCTTAACTCGATTAAAACCTTCGAATGTGATGGTATCACTCAGGAGATTAGAAGTGGGTTCAAAGGGAGACTTGTGTTTGCGGCCGCTGTTTGTCTTGGGTTCTCTCACTTTAAGCCCTTTGGGTTGAATTTTGTGGGGAGTTGATAGATAGGCTCTTGCAAGGAAATGAGCTTTTTGCTCTCCCTTTGGTTTCTATCAACTTTCTCGGCCATAGGTAAAGGACCATCAACCTTCTTAGGTAGCTCTTCAGGTTTTCTTTATGTAAAGTCAAGGGAGCGGGTAGCGAGGAAATTTGTGTTTTTGTGGTTTCTTATTTAGCAGCCAAGGGTGAACGGGTTGAAACCAATAAGGCAGATGAGACGAGAATGAGAAAGATGAAGAATAGAAGCCTCTTCTTACCTCTACTTTGTCTTTTTATAAGAACATGTGGCATTGTAAAGGGAGAGATGGAGTTCCTCCTTCCAAGCTAGTTCTTCTGTCACATAAAAAGATTAAGGAACCGAGGTTTCTCCTAACTCTTCAAAGTCTAAGGCCCCTTCATCATCATAGTCTTCAAAGTGTAAGATTTCTTCATCACCATCATCATTAAAGATGGGAGGTAAATCACATAAATTTAGACCTTATTTCTCTTCATTTACCTCTTCATATTCATAGTAGATGATTTCCTACAAGGGAAGTAAGACAGGAAGGGTAGAAGTGTGAGAGCTCTTTGGACTCCCTTTCTTAAAAAGGATGTCCATACATGAGGACTTTAATCCATTCTTCTTTTGAAGTAGACAAACATGTTTAAGCATTTATGTGGGTGGACAAAGGTGACCCATCAACCTACTCCTCAACTTCTACCAAGCTCTCACCTTCTCCTTTCCTTTCTTTCTTCCCTCAAACTTATAATTCTTCCAACATTGAAGTGCACAACCTTTCAACTTTGAAATAGCCACCTTGAACTTCTCTTGGTCACCGAGGTTGTAACAAGAAAAGGCTTAGAAAAGCAGCTTGTAAACTCATCGTTTTGGGCATGAAAGCTTGGGATTTCGAGGATAGCAAACTTAGTATCAATCAAGGGCAGCTTTTTCCTCAAGCTCTTTAATGAATTCATGATGGATGAGGTCAAAAGGTTCTTTGTGGGCTGGTTTTTGTTTGGGATAAGGGGATGTGTTTGGTTTTGGAAGTTATGGCCAAGAGGCAACTTGAGCTTTGATACCACTTGATGCACTTGTCGTACTCAAAGATGAAAAAGAAAGAAGGTATCTCAAGTAGTAAAGCAAAGAGAGAGAGAGAGAGAGAGAGAGAGAGAGAGAGAGAGAGAGAGAGA
>JACYFF010003369.1:36044561-36083900 GCA_017589665.1 Selenicereus undatus
AGAGAGAGAGAGAGAGAGAGAGAGAGAGAGAGAGAGAGAGAGAGAGACAGAGAGAGACAGAGAGAATGGTATCACGATGTGCCTGTAAATAACAAAGAAAGACAAGTAACTAGGTACGTTGGCTAAGATACAACGATCAAGATTTTTAGAGTTCAAATTTTATGTCTAATGAGATGAGATATCACCATTCAAAGGACCATAAAAGCCTCTGGAGCACTACTTTGGTAAGCTAAGTTAGATATAGGCAAGAGTAGGATTTTGAGGGATTTTAAAACTCAACCTTTTCATTCGTTCACTAAGTGAGTATGATGGAGGTCCATTGATAGAGCATTATTTGAGCCTCAAAGCAATCAAGGGAATCTAGGTACCATCACCAAGGCCCACATCTTGACCCGAACTTTGTTAAGGCAGAGTTTAGAACTACCCGAGTTTGAATCTCTACACAAGCCTAGTTTTGTTCATTTGATTTCCTGAACCCCTAGGGGTTCTACAACCATTCTTTTTTCTTAGACGTTGCCTAACACACTTAAATATTCATCCATGAGTAGAAATTCAAGTTAAGTCAAGTTTTTCATAGAGTTTAGATAGCCACAAGTAAACCGTTGCAGTTTTGGCTCCAAATTGACCCATCTCGAGTTTCTATTTGGTTCCCTTCCCTAGACCTAATTTCGGGATAATTTATTTACTTGGGTTTATTATTAACATCCTAATTAATACATTCATGCATTGAAATCATATATAAGTCGAGTAGAAGGTAGGCAACTAAGCTGCTTAAAACATGCGCCAATCTGAGCATTTTGCTTTTTTCACTTTGCCTTGCTTTGGCCATCTACGAGAAGCTTTGGTGACCTATCTCCATGCTTTCTTGCTAGCCTAAAGATCCATGAACATCATCATATGGCCCATTGCAGCTTTGGAAGACAACTTGGCCACTAGGAAATGAGATAATGATCTTAGCGCTTGTTGATGGGATGTTCGTAAAGTGACTTGTCTCAGCAGCCATTTTTCTCTATTATTTGTGTAAGCAGATCCCTGAAGTGTTAATAAACATATTTAGGCTTACATTTAGCATCTAAGAATTTTGTTTTTCAAGACTCACCAATTGTAATTAACTAAGACTAATCTTGCTTTTGTATTCAACTTAGTTCAAGAATGATCAAGAGGTTTCCTAAGCTCAACTATTCTCATTCAAAGTCTTAATAAAATTACAAAGGATTAGCTACGTAGAATAAATACAAGCCTCTCTCATGCTAGCTATTTACTAAGGAGTTCCCTTAGCCATTAGGAAACCTGTAATCTACCTTAAACAAATCAGATTACGAAGTCTACCTAATGCTAGCTAATTACAATCGGTGAGTCTAGCTAATTCAAGTTGTTTAGATGCTAAACTCAGGCCTGAACATGCTGGCTAGCTTCAAATTGATCAACTTACACATGGGAGAGAGAGACTCTAGGATCATTATCTTCCTTCCTAATGGCCAAGTTGTCTTCCACAACTGCAAGGGCCTTCATGATGATGTTCATGGCACCTTAGAGTATCAAGAAAGCAAGGAGGCAGGTAACCAAAGCTTCTCTTGGGAGGCATAAGCAAGGGCAATGTCAAAATAGTCAACAGAATCAAATTGGCGCCAGTTTTGAGCGGCTTGTTTGCTTGCCTTCCACTTCACTTAGACTTGATTTCAAGGCATGGATGCGTTCATTAGGATGTTAATATTCATCCCAAGTTAACAAATAAGCCCCCCACCTCTTGGACATATTTTGACTTAGGAAGCTTATTGACGTATCCGTCATCATAATCCTTTGTAGGTGCGTGCATCCACCCTTTGTTGCACAGAATTTACCCTCAAATTCTCGAGATGATCATCACTAAGGTAAGGCTTGCGTTCCCCAACATTTAAAGTCCCTTAAACACCACATTCCCCATGGAGATCTATCTTGTATGCATTGTTATTGATCTTCTCAAGTTCCTCAAATGGGGCATCAGTAATAGGCATGAACTGGGATTTCCTATTAGAAGGAAATCTCTCCATTCTATGGTACACACTCGACCTGGTTGGAATGAGGCTTGCCTTTGATGCTTGTTTACTTGAGTCTAACAACATTCATTTGCCTTTTTAACTTCATTCAAACCTTTGAATGTGAGGGCATAACTTCGGGGATTGGAAGTGCGTTCACAGGGAGACATCTGTTTGTGGCCACTCTTTGTCTTAGTTCTCTTACTTCAAGACCTTTGGGTTGTATTTTGTGGGGATTTTATAGATAGGCTCTTGTAAGGAAATGAGCATTTCGCTCTCCCTTTGGTTTTATCCACTTTCTCAGCCATGGGCAAAGAACCATCAAACTTCTTAGGCTTCACTTCAGGTTTTCTTCATGTAAAGTTAAGGGAGAGGGTGTGTGCTGAGGAAATTTGTGTGTTTGTGTTTCCTTATTTTGCGGCCAATGGTGAATGGATTAAAACCAATAAGACACATGAGAGGAGACTAAGAAACATGAAGAATAGAAGCCTCTTGTTACCTATACTTAGTCTTCTTGATGAAAACATTTTTCCTTGTAAAAAGATAGATGGAGTTCCTCCTTGCAAGCTAGTTCTTTTTCCTCACAAAAAGATTAATGAACCGAGGTTTCTTCTAACTCTTAAAAGTTTAATCCCCCTTCTTCATCATAGTGTTCAAAATGTAAGATTTCTTCATCACCATCATCATCAAAGATGGGAGGTAAATCAAATAAATTTAAACCTAATTTCTCTTCAATTACCTCGTTACATTCATAGCAGATGATTTCCTACAAGGGTAGTAAGATAGGAAGGGTGGAAGTGTGAGAACTCTTTGAACTCCCTTTCTTAAAAAGGATGTCCATACATGAGGACTTTAAGCCATTCATGAGGACTTTAAGCCATTCTTCTTAAGAAGTAGATGAACATGTTTGAGCATGTGGGTGGACAAAGGGGACCCATCAACTTACTCCTCAACTTCGTCCAAGTTCTCACCTTCTCTTTCCTTTTTTTCTTCTCATAAACTTATAATTATTCAAACCATTGAAGTGCACAACCTCTTAATTTTGAAAGACCGCCTTAAACGTTTCTTCATCACCAAGGTTATGATAAGAAAAGGCTTCACCTTAGAAAACCAGGTTGTAAACTCATCCTTTTGCCTATGAAATCTTGGGATTTTGTGAGGCTAGCCAACTTAATATCAATCAAGGGTAGCTTTTTCTTCAAGCTCTTTAATGAATCCATGATGGATGAGGTCTGAAGGTTCTTTGTGGGTTACTTTTGTGTTTGGGCTAAGGAGATGTGTTTGGGGTTGGAAGCTATGGGGAACAGGCAACCTAAGTTCTAATACCACTTGATGCACTTCTAGTCCTTAAAGATGAAGAACAAAGAAGGGATTCAAACCATTCGGAAAAGTGTATGTACTCTTTCAAAAGAGGCTTGCTGGACTCTAAATGACTTACTTGTGAATGACGATTGTTTTTATCAGTGCTTAGTTCTATTTAAGTGAAGGTTCTTGTCTTTTAATACCTTGAAGTCCATTTTCGTATTAAAAGAACTCTCGCTAGTGGATCTAACTATACTCATGATGTTGAGAGCTTATCTATGAACTAAAAGCCCTATTATTCTCAATGCCTGGATCATAGCTTAAGGCAGCTTGCTATTGAGTGCTTTCTACCTATAATATGATGCAAAACAAGTGTAATACATATGATTGTTGCCACTATGTTGCAAGAGTCATAGGTTAGGTAAGTCTATAACTCATGTATCCAGAATGAAAAAAGGGACGAGATATTATTCAAATTTTAAGGATTATAAAAGTACTGATGAATATGCAAGACCTTTTATCTTTATTATGTGATATTAAACATCAATCGTGTGTGATTCCTACTTAAAGTATTACGTGCAACTATTTTGTTTTCCTAGGGTTAAGAATCACTCTTTGAGCGTGTGGTAACTCATTCCTTCTCTATTTCCCTTTTTCCCATGTTCTTGTTGTGACAAGTCGGCTCATCTAAGCCTAGTCAAAACCACTCTCTTACTTTGGATCAAAAGTTATATATGCAGATCATTAGTTGAATGATGTTATGCAACGTATTCATAAGTTCCTGGATATATTTAGTTACTTACAATAGTTCATGTAATACACATTAATTAGTTGTTACTGTATATGGCAAAGTAAGCCAACTATCTGAATAGCCGGTCATTTGGTTTAATTGTTCTTAACAATTTTTTTGATGTGAACCCCATTGCTCTAGATGTGTGATCCATTAAGCTGTACCCTTTATTTCTTCCTCTTATGTAGCTTTATATTTGATGTACTTTGGGTGTATGGCCCATAGAGTTATGGTGTTTGGTGTATGGGGGTCGAGTTGGTTGGACATGTCTTTTATGTGTTATTAATTGTAGGGACCTAATGTAAGGCTTTAAGCCTAGGTTATGGTTAGGTTTAACGAAACTATGTCCGTTTCGCTCCAGAATTTTTGAAATCAACAATGTCCCTAACTCTAGGGCATAGGGGGTGTTACAGATGGTATCCAAGCAAGGTCATGCAATTGAGATCACAATCTGGGTCTTACATTCTCATATAATAGCTTAGGTACGTCTCGGGTAATGATATGTTACAAGGAGTACCTTGGGGTGCAATATGTTCCTAACATGCTAATTGATTTAACTGCTTGATTGTTATGAGATTGGAGTAAACAAATGAATTGAAAAAGTGAGTTATGTGCTAGAATATGAGCTAAATGACTTGTTCTCTTAAGTAAGCTATGTGCTAGCTTCATCAGCGATTGTCTTTGTGCATGCACCATTGACGATTTAGTTGAATGTTCACTTGGTTTCAAACTACAGGGATTGGAAACAGATAACTCCAAGCTTCTTCTTTGCTCTTAAGTATGATTTCCTCGTCAGCCCCTATGATGAAAAGAGTAGAAGTACTCAAAAGTTGGTAAAGAAAAGGTCAGAAATGAATAAGCTATTCTCCATTTTCAAAACCTCAGGATTTTGGAATGCTATAACCCTTTTAAATAGTGAGTTAGGTTTTAATCTCAAATTCAAAGGCTAACATCTATCCTACGATAATGCATGGGTTTAAATGCATGAGTGTGTGTCCTTATATTTGATTGAATACTGTTTGTGAATTTGTGTGTGCTGGGATGTGCACGCCACTAGATTTGCTAATAATAGACCACTAGGAAAGTGATTAAAAGATTATTCTCTATGTTTGAAAGTCATACTAGATGGTACATTCCTTTTTGAAATTTTGAATTATTTAAAGGGATTAAGGGAGACTTTCATATATATGCATTCAAAATTAGATAATAACCAGGGTCTCGTTTATTGTAAGTGTTATTTCGAGCATTCTGCATACTTGTCGTGATACTTACATGGGGCTGTGATCCGTTCTTATTGTTTACATGAAATATATTTCCTACTCCTCATCATGTAACTACCACTACTGATGAGTCAACTAGTTGTCACGCTTACTGTTATATAGGATGTTATTCTTATATCAAACCGCAACACACTTAGAAAGAAAACAAAGGGAAGAACCTACTAGACTTTGGAATCATTACCTACCAGAGGGAAGGACCCATATGTTAAGAGTGTACGAATAAGTACTATTATAAATCTGGAGCCTGGAAGTCTCTAAATGATCAGGACCTCGTTTGATATTTTGAGTGTTTAGGGCACCTACGACCACATATGGGCAGATGTGCACCATAGACCATCTAGACATACCCATAAGGCTAATGTTGTTCTCTTCACTTCAAAATGATTACTAACATGTAAAGTGGCAAGCATCTAATCATTCTAGGGAAGACCAAGCCTTATCCTATTAGTATAGGTTGCAACCGAAGGATTGCATCTACATATGGTCGTGTAGGTGCACTTTAGCATAACGATGAGAGCATTTAAGTGTTTTCGGCCATCAACATGGCAATACACGTAATGTTAAGTTCATATAAATGTATATGGTTACTTAGTTTCATTATCAAACATTCATTGACGTGTTTTAATGAATGACTGAGTATGAAATTCCAATTTTGTACACCTTTGAGTGTAGTTATGTATATGATTGAGTTGGATGAACCAATTGACATTTATCAAGGTGCGGTAATTAGATTATTGGTTTGTCATTTAGTCTAACTTTGAATACCATAAATTTATTTTGTTTCGTTTCAGTGACCGCTTACTCATATATTCCGTAACATGATATTATGACCATAGAAGTTTGTATTCACATATGATTATCCTTGTACATTTTATGCTTGATCGGATGGCATGTTAATCTATCTCTTATTGTGGTTGAATACTTGCCCTTAAGAAATATGAATGGGTATGTCCCAAATAATGATTTATGTGACTGATCTGAGTGCTGTAAAATGGTGGGATTAAATTGTCTTGTTCCGTGTATTACGTGACGACCTTGTTGTGGAGACCTTAGAGTTATACTTTTATTTAGCCAATTGGATTATTGTCGTTGGTGCTTCGTGATTGTTCTGTTGTCGTACTGTCATGATCCCATTCTATGTACTAGCATTTGGGAACCTCATAGACCCACACCTATATGGATGTGTGATCACTTTGCCTATGTGTTGTACGTTTAACTATGCACTATTGAAGGAAATATTTCGTTTGTTAATTATGGTCGTAATAGTAACCGAATGCATTAGCCTAAAAGCATTGAGTAATTGCTCTTCCAACCCCATTGTGATCCATAATCCACAAGGACGACAAACCTCTTAAGTGAGGGTCCCCATCTGAAATAGCTTAGCTAGGTATCTGAACTAGAAGTCACACTATAATTGGATCATTAGATATAAGAACCTTACGCCAACCATACCTGATCACCCCCTCAACACAACCTCTACATGAGAAATATACTAAAACTCTATGGTTCATCTTCTTACGCTCTTAGCATATCATTTTCTTCACTAAGCTCCTCCTTTTACTAGTTAATTGACTGATGTCCCCATGTATTACCTAGAGATTTGTTCATTACATATACGTAATGTTAACTAATGTTGATTATTCTTGGTTGGTATGCTATGATGTTGTTCTACGTGATGTTGTTACGGGCTTATGTGTCGTTTTCATGTGTTTTTGTTATTCATGTGATGCTATGTGATGCTATGTAGTGTCCCTACCAACTCCTTTATGATGAAATTGATTCAATTATGTACCTCAACTTGACCTCAGATATATATACTCATAACTTCTTGGATATATGTAGTTAGTTACTGTAGTTCATGTAGTACACATTTAATTACCTGTCACTATGCATGGCCCAGTAAACCAACCATCTAAACAATCAGTCGTTTTGTTTAGTTGTTCTTACTCATTTTTGGGATGTAAACCCTAGTGCTCCGGATTTGCCACCTGTTGAGCTGTACTTTTTATTCTTTCGCTTATTGAACTTTATACTTGGTGTGCTCCGGGTGTGTAGCCTGTAGAGTTGTAGTCTCTAGCGTGTAGTGATTGAGTTGGTTGGATATGTCTTTCATGCATTATTAGTTGCAGGGACCTAATGTAAGGCTTTAAGCCTAGGTTATAGTTAGTTTTTAGTGGCAACACTGTCCGTTTTGCTCTAAGATTTTGGAAATCAATAACATCTATAACCCTAGGGGATAGGAGTGTTACACCTTGCATGTGAGCTAAAATATTTATCAAATGAGCTCCCAAAAGATGGCAGTTAGGTCCCCTATAGCTACTTTTATCCAACTGAAGATTGAAAAAGACTCCCTTTTAGCTAAGTAGTTGTACTTATTGCCCATAATGATGATTAACTGATCTAGTCAAGGTATAAGTTGCATTCTATCCTACTTAAGGGTTATTTTAGGGGCTTAAACCAGCCCGTTTATGCTAAGGTGGTCGACATGTCATTTGATTTGGTCGAAAGACCCAAATAGGTGTTGTTAGCTCATTAGTTACAACTTAAATCTGATTGTAATCCCCTAGGCTAATGTGATTAGCATCTGTCGCTCTGGTTTTCAATTTTTCGTCGTTGGCTTGTAAGAGAGAAGGCCATATAAAACCTTTCACCTTTGTTATTGTGTTAAGCTTATTATCAATTGAACTCATGCTTGAGTTTTACTTAGTTTTATCTCTAACTCCTAGTGGTTGTACATTGAGTTTGCAGCTCAAATGGTGATACATTAGGTAGTTTTAGATCTTCTTAGTGGTGATTCTTCATCCAAGAAGGTCTAAAGAGCCTGCCCAAGTGAATAGCAAGTGTGGTGTTTCTATATCATTTGACTAATCACTTGATTTCCCAATTAAATCCATACTATTTCCTGTGTTCTCGTGTCTATTTAAGCTTCTGGTTCTTTGGCTATATAAGGCTAGGTACATTAGTGTGGCAGATTTGAGTCCTTACTTAGAGGATTATCACGTAGCAAATTTGGGGGCAAATTATCTTCAACAATGAGAGGATGATAGACCATCCATGCAACATGATTTAAGCCCTCAAACCAACTTAGGGAAACCAGCTACCAACGCTAAGGTCCAAGTCTTGATCCAAACTTTGTTGAGGCAAAGATTAGAATTGCTCGGGTTTGAATCTCTACACAAGCTCGATTTTATTCATTTGATTTCCCAAACCTCTATAGCGTTTAGAGCCATTCTTTTTGCTCAGGATGTTGCCTACCACCCTCAAATGTTCATCCATGAAGTGTACTTCATGTTAAGTCAATTTTTTCATAGAGTTATGACAACCACAAGTCAACCATTGCAGTTTTTTCGCTCTAAACTTATACTTTTGGTTTTTCTACTTGGTTGCCTTCCCTAAACCTAATTTAGGGATGATTTCTTTACCTGTAGGGATTATTAGCATCCAAATAAAGACATGTATGGATTGGAATCAAGTCTAAGTCAAGTGAAGGCAAGCAACCAAGATGCTCAAAACTAGGGCCAATCCATGCGTTTTGACTATTTTGACTCTGTCTTGCTTCTGCCTTCTAAGAGTAGCTTTGCTAACTAGCCTCCCTTATTTCTTGCTAGCCTAAGGAGCCAAGAACATCATCATGGAGCCCATTGCAACTTTGGAATACAACTTGGGCACTAAGAGAGGAGATAATGATCTTAGAGCATGCTGATTAAATGGTTATAAGGTGACTTGTCTCAACAACCAGTTTTCTCTCTCCTACGTGCAAATGGATCAGTTAAGAGTTAGTCAACATATTTAGGCTTAAGTTTAGCTTCTAAGCATTTTGTTTTTTAGCACTCACCAATTGTAATTAGTTAACAACAAACTTGCCTTTGTAAGGAAACTCTAAGTTAACTAGGCGGTAAGGGAGGGGCCTCTATTTGTGCTTACTTGCATATTCTTTGTGATGAGCTCATGACATTGAATGAGAGTCCAACCTTTGCTACTTTAATCCCCAAAGCACTTTTCCAAGTTATTCTTGCTACGGTTGAGGAAGATGGTGATGTAGAGGGTCTTAATCCTTCCTTTGTTAGTGTTTCTATATGCAAACAAAGATTAAGGGTGCTAATGCCTTTGTTGTTCACTACTAGGTTCCTTAGAATCCTGTTCTCAGTTTGTATTGACTTTTAACTTAGCTTACATTCCCTTAATGAATGTATTAGTCCTTATATGAATACATCGGAGTAGAACCCTATCAGATTTCCTACATGTAAAGGAAGCCAATATAATCAGATTTAAGGGAGAAAACCACCAAACAAGAGGATATAAGAAAGGGGTAGAACCAAAAATCAAAACAAGTACAAAAGCAAAAAGTAGCCTGTTGACAACTACTTTTCATTACAGCATATGTAATTTCCAACATTCATATCTTCCAAACTACTTACCCAAATTGGGTCATTGAAATGCTATATAAAAGCCCTAAATGTCTAGTTTTATGTAAGTCCTTTTGAAGCATCAGATTCCTTGCCATTTTGAAGATATGCTTTAAGAAAGGAAACTGGTCCCTTAATGGAATCAGCCAATACACTTTCTGAACTTCCTCTCCTTTGGTGCCCTTACACTTAATTTGACCTTAGTTTTTTTTCCCACTAAATTCCCTTATAAAGGATTCTAAAAGGTAAGGTTTTAGGTTCTTAAGTTGGTCAAAGGTTAGGGAAATTGGATCCACCAAATTGGGTTGCAAATTAACCCAACTAGGCGTGCTAGACTATTTGGCTTTGGAGGTTGATTTTGAGGGGCACGTGAAGTTCTATTGACATGAAATTTTCTTCATTAGAAACCATACTTCTTTAAATAAAGGACCAAAGCATAAAATTGCGCCTAAGTCACCCATTGATTAGAAACCAAGGTCAGACAATTGCTACTCATGTTGTGCACACCAGGGTAAGAGTAGTCTTGGCCTTCTTGATGTTTCCTCATAGCTTGGAGCATCTATTAGAAATCTTTAGACTAAGATAGCTCATGGACATGTCCCCCATCATGATCCCCCATAGGTGTATCAGTCATTACCATACTTGGCTTAAGCAAGGATAAACTAGTTTGAGTGTTTCGTCTTTAAGGAGCAAGGATCTACTTCTCTCATTCAAACTCATAATCTGATTACAATAACCTAGTAAGCAACTCTAAATATACATCTCACCTTGCTGCCAACTTGGTAGGGTGCTTCTTTAACACAAGAAACATTTAATGTAGCCTAAGCTAATCAGAATGCCATGTATGCTTAGTCCTAGGTAGTTACATTCAGTGAGTTTAACTAAACAAGCTGCTTCAAGGCTAAACTCATGCATGATCATGATAATTGGATCCTATGTGATCCACTTGCATATAGGAGAGAGAAAAATAGCTATTGTAGAAAGTTACTTTTCGGCCATCCACTCAGAATGTAAGCAAACCTCTATTTGTTGTCCTAATGGTCCACTTAACTTCCAAAGCCACAAAATCTTTAATGATTATGTCCCTGGCTCCTTACACTAGCGAGTAAGAAATAAGGTAGGTCCCCAAAGCTTCTCTTGGAAGGCAATGCTACAACAGACTCAAATTCAGTTACACACCCAAGTCGTTCCTTGAGCAACGTGGCTGCTTGTCCTTCACTTGAGTTAGACTTGATTTTAAGGCATAGGTGCATTAATAAGGATGTTAATAAACACCTTGAGTGAAAAAAATTGGCCGTAAATTAGGTATATGGAAGGAAACAAAGTAAAAACTCAAACCGATCAGTTTAAAGCTAAAACTACAATTGGTGACTTATCGCTAATGAGGCTCCATGGAGCGCTTGAATTAACTAGGGTTTTTCTTCATTGACAGATATTTGAGTAGCATCCTAAACAAAAATAATGGTTGTAAACCTCATTGAGGTTTAGGAGCTAAGGTGCAAAAAACCAGTTATGCATAGAATTAAATCTAGTTAGTTTTGAACTTTGCCCAAGCAAAACTTGGATCAAAAGTGGGACCCTGGTGCTAACACTTAGATTTCCTTTGATTGATTTGAGGGTTTGAATCACGCTCCTTGGATGGGTCTTTATCAAAGGGGGAATGAAGTTCATGTAACGAAACAAGCTTTGATTGGCTATTGCATTGGGAACTCTAAGGATGAAGTACTTTGTGATGTATTAACTGCAGTTGCTTAACATTTGTTGTTATGAAGACAAAGGTAGTTTGATAAGAGTCTAATCCACCATGGGAAACCTAATATTTGCTCTATCAAGGTGAAAAGTCATAGCTATAGCTTAGCTCCATTGCCACCTATCTAAATCAAGCCCACTATCCAAACCGATGAGGAGGTAAAAATACGTGAGAAGACTTGTTTTTAAGAGAAAGACAGGTTTACGGTTCCGCGAGCAAAGGTGAAACAGTTTATGCCTTTCTTCTATTGGAGAAAGGAGAGGGAGACACATCATTCTATTCATTATCTAAACCCCTTCTATATGAGTTTGGGGACATTTATCATAGTGACCTACCCCCAATTTAGCTCAAATCAAGGGTGTTGAACATCAAATTGAATTACTGCCTATTCCATTTGACTCAGAGTAAGCTGTAATGCTATGTTAAGGGCCAAGGAGACGAGGAAGTTGCGTGAACAGATTAGAAGTCACATAGAGAAGGTGAATGCAGCTTACCAAGCCAAAGAAAGCAAGCATAGAAAGTATTTGGAGTCCAACCCAAGAGATATTGCTAGTTCATCCATATTTAATTGTGTCAATTTGTGTCCTTCTGAGAAAGACAACTTTGAAGACCCTTCAGATTTAAGGACAACTCCTCTTGAAGAAGAGGAGGTTGATGCAGTGCGAGGTACCATAGACTGTTCCCATAATTCAAACCATAACCACGGTGGTAACTATGCTGAGGCGATTCAAGGCAATCAAGCATTGGCTACTCAAATGCAAGCTTTTATCTCCTTTTCAAGTGCAGAACTAGAACAATTTCAGATAATGTTTTTCTTGGTGTTTACAAGACGCCATTTGGGTGAGTTCTTTTGATGGACTCCCTAACATGTCTATTTTTGCTTGGAAATCATTTTGGCCTAAGTCGAAGGCATTTTGCTTAAGCATCCCCAAAAGGCACCATGCGTAGAATTGTTTCAATTGTGCTCGGTTGTGTGGTTTAGGTTGGTTCACCACCTAAACCAGATTTAGGGGCAATACTTTTAGCTAGGATGTTAGCCAATATCCTAAGGTGTCAAACCAAGGCAGAAATTCAAGGCTAACTCTAGCACTTGACGGAGATAAAGTTGACCAAAGTTGGCTTATGCAGATTGGCCTCTATTCTGACCTAGTTTGATAATTAGCTTGGTTGTCAAACCAATATGTAATTTAGAGCCACTACTTTTGCTGAGGATGATATCCAATATCATAAGGTATCCATCCATGAAGAAAAATCAAAATCATAACAATTTTCTCATCATGATTTAGCAACATTTCGCCAACCATCAATTTGGGCTCTTTTCCGACTCGGTTTGAGTTTCTAGTTGGTTCTCTCACCTAAACATTATTTTGATGGATATCCCTCCACCCCCTTTGTTTTAAAATGAATCAAATCAATTAGGTGAGACTATTTTGCTGGTTAAAGGATGGATAATTCATCCAAGTTTTGTTTAAGCTTTAAAATTGTAGGGCAAGGGTTCGTTCCAGCATTGACACACTTTTGTGTGCGAAATTCGACATGCATCCTCAAGGTTTAAGTCTGATATTTTTGCATGGATTTGAATTTGAAGATGTCATCTTTCTAACAAATCTAGTTGCATCCAATTTGGACTTCATTTGGTCATTCAAATCAGCCATTAAACCTAAGGTGTCAAAACTGCCTAGCAAGACCAGAAGAAGCATGGTTTTGATGAAGTTATAACTTAAGCTATATGATGGCTTAAGTATTGTAATTATAAATTTTTGGAATCCTCATGATATCTACATTCAGGTCCAAGCATTAGTTTTCAATCATACCCACAAGAGGATGAGAGATCAAGGACTTTTCCCAAGCCGGTCAGATTAGGCCCTAATCTGCACGGTAAAATGTTTAAGCCTAATTACCCTACTTAAACATATCCTAACCTTGATTTATTTTTTTTTGGGGGGGAGGGTTATATACATCCCAAAGTTACCCCCCATGGCCTGAAATCACAATCATACTCACTTGTCATAAGCTTACATGTTGCAGCAAAACCGCCCAGCAGCATGCTTGAACTTGGTTTACATCAACCGGTTTTATTCTCCCTAAACCAGTCGGCCACCCTCTCTTGCAAGTTGATTGTCACGTTTCCAAAGCTTGGCACATGTCCTAAAGTGCTCTAGGATAGGCTGCCTCTTGAAAGAACAACCAATGGAAGCAAGACAAAGCAAGTAATTGGTGCCTTGCTCTCATTGGCTAGCCGTAAAGTGACATGCAAAATTTCAACTGAAGCACATGGTTTCCTTGACTTTGCTGGTTGCATTAATGTTTCATCAAGTATTAAGTGATGTATGATTAGCTTAGGTAATGTTTTACTTCATATTTTGATGTATTAAATTAGTTATGCATTGCTAGACTATGTATTAGTGCAAACCGAGTATCATTAGCTCTTAATCCTTTTCCTCCTTAGTAAGGAAAGGTAAGATACATGTTTGCTTGCTTGTATACTAGCTAAATTGGCCTTGCTTGCTGCCTATTTAAAGGCACCACACGGCCAAGGCAAAACACAACCTTTGATTGAATGATAAAATCAGTTTGAGAGCTTTGTGCTTTCTCTCTTCAAACTCTTGCTTGCTTATCCTTAATTAGGCCAATTAAGGTGGTGTTCAAGTGAGTCGTAACCTAGATTAAGTGGTGTCACCTGTATCTTAATCAAAGTTAACGGCCCTGAACTCAAGATTGGTGGTGTTTCTGTATCCAATCCTAGAGTTTAGTTCTATCCATTGATGATATACTAAAGGTGTTCCTAGGGGATTAAAAGTGGATTTGTTAGCTTTAATTTAAGTTAGTGAATTACAACTTTAATTCTTCTTCCCATTCCACACTTTTATAACCCTTTCTTATAGCCATTCCCATACTCCCTCAAAGCTGAAACCATCACCAAAAGGTCTAACACCAAGCCAAGCATTCAAACACTTCCAGTCGTGCAAAATGGAGTTACACGGTTTCACCAAACCGAAAAGTGGCACGGTGTGGCTGTGCTTGTAGGCATGACCGTGCCACCTTCAGTTCATAAATATTTCCGTTTTGGCTTCATGTTCTTGGAGGTTTATAGCTTGGTTCCATTTCCCCCTTGTGTTATACATCTATTCACGCCAATGATCTTTTGTCTTCCCATTTAAAATCACTTGATTCTAAACTCCATTCCTCCCTCACATACTTGATGCATCACAACCATCATTTCATGTGCTCATTTTCACTTGTTTTCCGTTGATTGTGTCTTCCTTGGTGTGAAAGCTTGGACTCTGAGCCATAGCTAGAGGCCTCGGCGGATACATCATATCTGGTATCAGAGCTTGGTTTCTCCTAGGGCTAGTGCATCCCCCTCACTTCCAAAAGTTGTTCCCCTCCAAACACAAATCAGTTCCTACCACTTACATCAAACATGACTTCTCCTAACATGTCCTTAGAAGAAAGAATTGATGCCATCTTGAAGAACAATCATGAGATTACTTCTTCTAATCAAGAGTTGAAGAGTTCAAACCAAGAGTTGAAAGCTCAAAATGAATACCTATGCAAGCCACTAGGTATGTTTCTCAAGCAAAAGCAAAAGATGTGTGAAGAACCCATCCAATCAGAACCACAAAGACAAGAGCAAGTGTTTGACCATACTCTTGATTCATCTAGTGAGGATGAACCATTGAGAATGACTAGGCAAGACTCACACGTTCAAGCTAGCTCCAATGATTTCAAGATTGAGGTTCCTGAATTTGAAGGCAAGCTTAACCCTGAAGATTTCTTGGATTGGTTACACACAGTTGAAAGAATCTTTGAGTACAAGGACATCCCAGACCACAAGAAGTTAAAGCTTATTGCTTTAAGACTTCGAAAATATGCTTCTCTTTGGTGGACTAACTTGTGTGCCAAAAGAGTAAGAGAAAGGAAGTCCAAAATCAGAACTTGGGAAAAGATGAAATCAAAGCTCAAGGCTAGGTTTCTTCCTCTTACCTATGATCAAGATTGCTACTCTCAACTCCACCATTTGAACCAAGGTAATTTGAGTGTAGAAGAGTACACTCGTGAGTTTGAAAAGCTTGTGATTAAGTGTGAATTGCATGAACCTTAAGAACAAACAATTGTTAGATACTTGGGAGGACTTGATCCTAGGTATGCTAATATTGTTGATTTGCAAGCTTACTCTACTTTTGATGAAGTATGTGTGTTAGCTCACAAGGTGGAACAACAAAGGAAGAGTAAACCGCTCCCAAAGCATGAAAATCCAAAGCCATCACCACATGAACAAACCTTTAACAAGGGGAGTTCACCCTCACCTTCCACCCTCCAACCCACGAGATCCACTACTTCCCTAGCTCCACAAAAAAGCCAAACTCCACAAAAGAACCTATTCCCATAACCTACACAAAGAGCCCTTCCTAAAAATACTCCAAGGTGTTTTAAGTGTTAAGGATTTGGTCACTTAGCATCCGAATGCACCAACAGAAGGTATGTTACCTTAGCTGAATGGAAGGCCACAGAAGAGGTTTAAGTAGAAGAGGAAGTTGAAAACCATGATGGAAAAGAACTTGAAGACGTCATAGTAGAAGCCGATGAAGGAGACATGCTTACCATAGACACTCACCACCCACCAAAAGGTAAAGAGAATAGAAGTATTCTTTTTCTATCTCTTGGTGAACCATCTACCAATTTCCCCACTCCACCCACACCCAAAGCACTCAATACAAACTTCTACCAAGTGAACTTAGCACCCTCACTTACCACTCCTAATCATGCATTAAGAGTAAGTGAGAAAGTGGTTCTTTGCATGTTAAAGGAGTCCCTTACATCCAACATTCAATTCAGCAAGGGACATGAAGAGAAAAGAGCCTCCAATTCTAAAGAAGAGTTACTTGCATGGTTGATTCTTTTTCAGCCATTCCATCAAGAAAGAAGAGGAGGTAAATGCCTATATTGATTTGAGGACAAATCATTTTAACAAGGGGAGGATGATGGATATCCCTCCACCCCCTTTGTTTTAAAATGAATCAAATCAATTAGGTGATATTATTTTTCTGGTTAAACGATGAATAATTCATCCAAGTTTTGTTTAAGCTTCAAAATTGTAGGGCAAGGGTTGGTCCCAGCACTGACCCACTTTTGTGTGTAAAATTCGACATGCATCCTCAAGGTTTAAGTCTGATATTTTTACATGGATTTGAAGTTCAAGATGTTAGATTTCCAACAAATCAAGTTGCATCCAATTTGGACTTCATTTCGTCGTTCAAATCAACCATTAAACCCAAGGTGTCAAAACTGCCTAGCAAGACCAGAAGAAGCACGGTTTTGATTAAGTTATAACTTAAGTTATATGATGGATTAAGTCTTGTAATTATACATTTTTGGAATCCTCATGATGTATACTTTCAGGTCCAAGCATTATTTTTCAATCATACCCACAAGAGGATGAGAGATCAAGGACTTTTCCCAAACCGTTCAGATTAGGCCCTAATCTGCACGCTAAAATGTTTAAGCCTAATTACCCTACTTAAACATATCGTAACCTTGATTTATTTTTTGGGGGGGTTTATATACATCCCAAAGTTCCCCCCATGGCCTGAAAACACAATCATACTCACTTGTCATAAGCTTACAAGTTGCAGCAAAACCGGCTAGGAGCATGCTTGAACCCGGTTTACTTCAACCGATTTTATTCTCCCTAAACCAGCCGGCCACCCTCTCTTGCAAGTTGATTGGCACGTTTCCAAGCTTTGTACACATCCCAAAATGCTCTAGGATAGGCTGCCTCTTGAAAGAACAACCAATGGAAGCAAGACAAAGCAAGTATTTGGTGCCTTGCTCTCATTGGCTAGCCGTAAAGTGACATGCAAAATTTCAGCTGAAGCACATGGTTTCCTTGACTTTGCTGGTTGTATTAATGTTTAATCAAGTATTAAGTGATGTATGATTAGCTTAGGTATTGTTTTACCTCATATTTTGATGTATTAAATTAGTTAAGCATTGCTAGACTATGTATTAGTGCAAACTAAGTATCATTAGCTCTTAATCCTTTTCCTCCTTAGTAAGGAAAGGTAAGAGACATGTTTTCCTGCTTGCATACTAGCTAAATTAGCCTTGCTTGCTTCCTATTTAAGGGCACCACATGGCCAAGGCAAAACACAACCTTTGATTGAATGATAAAATCGGTTTGAGAGCTTTGTGCTTTCTCTCTTCAAACTCTTGCTTGCTTATCCTTAATTAGGCCAATTAAGGTGGTGTTCAAGTGAGTCTTAACCTATATTAAGTGGTGTCACCTGCATCTTAATCAAAGTTAAGGGCCCTGAACTCAAGATTGGTGGTGTTTCTATATCCAATCCTAGAGTTTAGTTCTATCCATTGATGATATACTCAAGGTGTTCCTAGGGGATTAAAAGTGGATTTGCTAGCTTTAGTTTAAGTTAGTGAATTACAACTTTAATTCTTCTTCCCATTCGACACTTTCATATCCCTTTCTTATAGCCATTCCCATACTCCCTCAAAGCTGAAACCATCACCAAAAGGTCTAGCACCAAGCCAAGCGTTCAAACACTTCCAACCGTGCAAAATGGAGTTACACGGTTTCACCAAACCGAAAAGTGGCACGGTGTGGCTGTGATTGTAGGCACGACCGTGCCACCTTTAGTTCGTGAAGATTTCCGTTTTGGCTTCATGTTCTTGGAGGTTTATAGCTTGGTTCCATTTCCCCCTTGTGTTATAGATCTATTCACGCCAATGATCTTTTGTTTTCCCATTTAGAATCACTTGATTCTAAACTCCATTCCTCCCTCACATACTTGATGCCTCACAACCATCATTTCATGTGCTCATTTTCACTTGTTTTCCCTTGATTGTGTCTTCCTTGGTGTGAAAGCTTGGACTCTCAATTTGAGCCATAGCTAGAGGCCTTGGCGAATACATTAGATTTGGAGCTAATTTTTCCATTTTTAATCCTTAGTAACATCCCAAGGTGCCTAGCCATGCATTAAAAATAGTTCTAAGTGTAGGTTACGAAAGCAACTCAATCTTTTTTAGTGCTAATTAGGGTTAATTAAGCCTAATGGAATTGTTTTGACTTTGCTTTGATTTTTATCAGTGGGGAGGGTTTGGTGACGTTCCTACTTGCTCCTGTGGCTCCTTGGATGACTAGGAACACCACCATGAGGTCTTTTGCAGCTAATTGAAGAAAAATGAAGATGCACTAGGAATTTGATTTGCTAGCTGAAAAGTAATCTCCAGCAGCCTACCTTTTCTCTCTCCTCCATGTGAAACTGGCTCTTAAGAGTGTTTACTACATGTGTAAGCTTGAGCTTAATAAAATAAAAACTTGCATTAGCCAAACTCATTGTTGTAATTAGTTTAGCTAAATTTTAGTTTGTGATTAGCTTTGTTTTAAGCATGTTTAGAGGTTTCTTAATCATTATGGAACATGCCTACTTGTTTGGTTACTTAGGTAACTTGTATATAAGCTTGCTTGGATGCTTATTATAACTAGAATTTGATGAATGAAAAAAGCAAAGCTTTGTGTTTTACGCACTCCTCTTGAAATTTGAATTTAAACAAGTTGATTTAGCTGATTAATTTGAGTGGTTTCTGTTAATCTAAGCTAGGTGGTTATGCCTTTAGAGTTTAGAGGGTGGATTCCTTCCTAGCTTGGGTGGTGGCATTACCTTTATCCCTTGTGCGTCATGGGTTTGAGCCTATAACTCTATTGGTGTTCTAGGTTCAAGCTCACATTCAGATTGCAAAGCCTCTTTGCTTGAGTTTTGATTGAGGCTCATGCATCATCAACTCACAATCAAATTGGGTTGAAGGCCACGCCAAAACACCACCAATGAAGGGTTAAGACTCAACTAGATCACCACCTTGCTTATCCTAAGCAAGGATAAGGTAGAAAAAGTGTTTTTTATTTCAAAGGAGCAATGGCTCTACTTCCTTCGTTCAATCTTCAATCTTATTATAATAAGCTAGCAAGCAAGCATCAATACCTGTCCCTCCCCTTGCTGCCAAGTTGGAAGGGTGGCTCCTTAGCAATTAGCAAACATTTAAACTAGGTTAAACTAATTAGAATGCAAAGTACGCTCTGTCATACCTAATTACATGCGGTGAGTCTACCTACACAAGTTATGTAAAGGCTGTTTAGCTCCTAAGTGATCCACTTGCACAAGGGAGGGAGAACAATGACTACTCTAGCCAATCATAATGTAAGCGTATCTTTATCTCTTCCTCTAGTGGCCAACTTAACTTCCAAAGCTGCGAAATACTCAATGATGATGTTCTTGGATCCTCAAGCTAGAAAGTAAGCAAGTAAATGGGTCCCAAAATCTTCCTTTAGAAGGTAGAACTGTGGTAGTGTCAAAATTAGTCAAACAACCTAATTGTAGCCAATTTTGAGCAAATTGGCTACTTCCTCCACTACATTTAGACTTGATTTTAATGCATGGATGAGTTCATTAGGATGTTGATAATAACTCTGAGTGAGGAAATTAGTCCTAAATTAGTTTTAAGTAGGATAACCAATTAGAAACTGAAATGGGTCATATTTGAGCCAAAGTTGCAATGGTTGAATTGATAGTGTTAAAACCCTATGAAGTACTTAACTTAACCTACATTTCTCTTCATGTCTTGGTAGTTGAGGATTTTAGTTAACGTTCTAAGCAAAAAGAATGCCTTCAAACCTCACGAAAGTTTAGGAAATCAGATAAACAAAACTAGGGTTGTGCATTAGATTAAAACTGGGCAAACCTAAACTTTGGCTAAGAAAAGCATGGATTAATCCTTGCATTCCTTGGACCGTGGTGCTCATCCCTAGATTTTCTTGACTTACCAAATGCTATTAAAAAAACAAAAGCATGATTAGGGGAAATACTCCACATGATATTCCTAATCACGTCCTTCAGCTATGCACAACAAGGGCCAAAAGAGGGAGTATACCCTCTAATATCGCCTCAAGACATGTGAAATGCATGCAAATGAGAGGGGGTAGTGGAAAGCAAGTATGATAAAATAGGGGCTACATCAAGTGACTCGGTGTGAATGGGGTCTATATGCTTAAAGCTAGAAGTGGCACCAACCACTAAACCATCACCACACAACTCCTCAAGGGGAGCTTGCTCAAGAAATGGCTCAACTAAAGTAGGTTATTCTAAACAATCAAGCAAATCATCCATAACAAAACTAGCATCACCCTTAGAAGGCCCACCCATTTCTAACCCCATACACTGAGCTAAAGGAAGGGGAGGAGCAAGTAAGGGAGGAGCAAGTAAGCTCAAGTCGACAATGGTAATGTCTCTAGGTATGCTAAACAAGGATTGAGCGATAAAGGATAAAGAGATCAAGGGATGGTGAATCACTTTCGCCAACCGGTCAAAGGTGTGTAAGCCATAAAATTGGGCCCTAGGGGAAGAGAAGAATTATAATCATCATATACACAAAGACCAAGTGTAGGAGAAGATAGACTAGGGTCAATCTCATGCAGTAGGCCACACTAGCTGACCTCACTAACACAGTGTGTAAGTCGCTCATTCAATGGCTCTATCATGGCATTAAGTCTACCATAGCATTCACTAGAAATATCATAATCGAGATAAGAATTTGCATCATGGTTAAAAGATCGACCATAGGAGCACGCAATATGAGGCTAAGAGGAATGGTGATGAAATGAATCCTTAAATTGATCTACACATAACGATTGAGCATGCAAAGCATAGGGAAAGAGGGAATGGCACACAAAAGACTCACTAGCTCTCACATTACCATTGATATAAATCTCAAGACTCAAAAAAGTCCACCATGCCATCAACATCTAAAGAGCACAAACCACCGCAACACATGGGCTCGACGGTTGCTTGGGTCTCGTATGTTATCCCCTTAAGCACAACATTGCATATTTCTGACTTTTCATACATCAAATGTACTTATTGAGCATGGTCGTTAATCAATGTTGACAAGCATGGCAAACGGTTCATGCTCAAATTTTGGTAAAGGAAAAATAGCCATTTTGAATTTTTTTAAAAAAATTTGGATTTCCAAATTTTTTGGATTCTTAAAGGCCTAGCCTCGAATGCGAAAGCAAACTAAGACCAAATGTAGCACCACTATTTTCCCTCTTGGTGGCAGCCAATATCCTACGGTATCAATCCAAGAAGAGAAATCAAAATCATGATAAGTTTCTCATGATGATTCAGCTGCATTTTGCCAACCGTCAATTTGGGCCCTTTTCTGACTTAGTTTGAGTTTCCGGGTTATTCTCTCACCCAAACCAGATTTGGAGTTGATTTTTCCATTATCAATTGTTAAACATCCTAACGAACCAAACTATACATTAAAAACCGTTCTAAGTTAAGTGTTTGTTTGGAATCTAACTTGATCTTTTTCAGTACTAATCCGGGGTTAATTAAGACTAATAGAGATGTTTTGACTATGCTTTGGTTTTTCCTAGTGGGGAGGGTTTGAAGACCTTCCTTCTTGCTCCTGTGGCTATTGGATGACTAGGAACACCATCATGAGGCTTTTTATAGTAATTGGAACAAAAAGAAAGGTCCACCAGTCATCAGAATTGTTAGCTAAAATGTAATCTCCAGCAGCCTACCTTTTGTCTCTCCTTCATGTGAAACTGGCTCCTAAGAGTGTTTACTACATGTGTGAGCTTAAGCTTATTGTAATAAAAACTTGCATTATCTCAACTCATTATTGTAATTAGTTTAGGTAAATTTTAATTTGTGATTAGCTTTGTTTTAAGCATGTTTAGAGGTCTCCTAATCAATAAGGAACCTGCCCACTTGCTGGGTTGCTTAGGTGACGTGTATATAAGCTTGCTTGGCTACTTATTTTAACAAAAATTTAATGAATGAAAAAGGCAAGGCTTTGTGTTTTACACACTCTTCTTGAAATCTTAATTTAAATTATTTGATTAGGTTGATTAATTTGACCGGTTTCCCTTAATCTAAGCTTGTTGGTTGTGCCTTTAGAGTTTAGAGCGTGGATTCCTTCCTAGCTTGGGTGGTGGCGTTACCTTTATCCTTTATATATCCTTATCTCTATCTATGACTCCGTTGATGTTCTTGGTTCAGGCTCACATTCAAATTGCAAAGCCCCCTTGCTTGAATTTTACTTAAAGCTCACGCATCGTTAACTCACACTCAAATTTGATTGCAAGCTACGCTAAAATAGAATGCAAGCTAGAAACTGAAACAAGTGAAACTTGGATAGAAAGGGGTGCATAAATGGAAGCTAATTCCTCGGATGAAAAATCACCACCAAGAATGTAGCTAGGCACCTTAACCTCACTTTGGACACAAATTCACCACCAAAGAAGGGGTTAAGAATCTAGTAGATCACCACCTCGCTTGGCTTAGGCAAGGATAAGCTAGAAAGAGTGTTTTTTATTTCAAAGGAGCAAAGGCTCTAATTCTTTCATTCAGTCTTCAATCTTATTATAGTGAGCCAGCAATCAAGCATCAATACATGTCCCTCCCCTTTCTACCAACGTGGAAGGGTGGTTCCTTAGATATTAGGAAACCTTAAAACAAGCTTAAACTAATAAGAACGCAAAGTATGCTTTGTCAAACCTAATTACATTCGGTGAGTCAAGTTAAAAAAGTTATTTCAAGCTAAACTCAAGCTTGAACATGATAATTAGCTACTAAGTGATCCACTTACACATGGGAGGGAGAAAAATGGCTGCTCTCGCAGCTCTCTTTTCGGCAAACCAATAAGAATGTAAGCATATCTTTATCTCTTCCCTTAGTGGCCAACTTAACTTCCAAAGCTACAAAATACTTAATGATGATATTCCTGGATCCTCATGCTAAAAAGAGAGCAATTAGGCGAGTCCTCAAATCTACCTTTAGAAGGTAGAACCACGGTAAAGCTAAAAATAGTCAAACACCCCAATTGGAGCCAATTTTGAGCAAATTGGCTACTTGACCTCCACATGATTTAAACTTGATTTTAAGGCACAGATGAGTTCATTAGGATATTAATTATCACTTAAGTTGAGAAATTAGTCTTAAATTAGATTTAAGGGGGATAACAAGTCAGAAACTCAAACCGTGTCTGATTTGAGACTAAGCTACAATGGTTGAATTGATGGTTCTGAAACCTATGAAACACTTGACTTAACCTAGATTTATCTTCTTGTCATGCTAGTTGAGGACACGAGCTAACGTCCTAAGCAAAAAGAATGCATGTAAACTTCACGGATGTTTAGGAAATCAGACGCACAAAATTAGGCTTGTGTATTTAATGAAAACTAGGTAAACTTGAACTTCAGCTAAGCAAAGCATGGATTAATCCTCGCATTCCTTGGACCTTGGTACTTGTACCTAGTTTCATTGACCTATCAAACACTATCAAAAAATAAAAATCATGATCAATAGAAGTACTCCACACAATATTCCTAGGCACATCCTCTATGTATGGATAATAAGGGTTAAAGGAGGGAGTATGGCTTCTAATATCACCTCAGGACTTGTGAAATGCATGCAAATGAGAGGGGGTGGTGGAAAGAAAGGACAATGAAATGGGCGTTATATCAAGTAACTCGGTTTGAATGAAGTCTATATGCTTAATGTTCGAAGCGGCACCAACCACCACACCATCACCACACGACTCCTCAAAGGGAGCCTGCTCAAGAAATGGTTCAACCAAAATAGGTTCTCCTTAACAATAAAGCAAATCATCCGTAACAAAACTAGCTTCACCCTTAGAAGCTCACCCATTTCTAACCCCATACACTAAGCTAAAGGGAGGGGATAACCAGGTAAGGTCAAGCCACCAAAGGCAGTGTCTATAAATGTGCCACACAAGGATTGTGCGACAAAGGTTAAAGAGATCCAAGGATGGTCAATGACTTCTGCTAAGCAAGTCAAACGTGTACGGGCCATAAAATTGGACTCCAGGCAAAGAGAAAACTCATAATTATCATATAGACTAAGCTTAAGTGTAGGAGAAGATAGACTAGGGTTGATCTGAAGCAATAGGCTAGACTCACTCATCTCACTAAAAAGCTTCATATGTCGCTCATTCAATCTCTCTATCATGGCATTAAGTCTACCAAGGCATTCATAGGAAATATCATAATTGGGATAAGAATTTGCATCATAAATTATTGATTGGCCACAAGAGCACATAACAAGAAGGTAAGAGGAATGGTGATAAACTGAATGTTTAAATTGATATACACATAGGGATTGAGTGTGCAAACCATAGGGAAGGGGGGAAGGGCACACAAATGGCTCACTAGCTCTCACATTGCGATTGATATGAAGCCCAAGATTAAAATAAGTGCCACTTGCCATCAACATCTAAAGAGCACAAACCGTCGCAACACATGGGATTGAGGGCTGCTCTGGTCTCATATGTTATCCCATCAAGCACGACATTGCATATTTCCCACTTTTCATGCATGAAATGAACATCTTGAGCATGGAAGTCAATCAATCTAGATAAATATTACCAAAAAGGTTCATGCTCAAATTGCGGTGAATGCAAAATAGCCCATTTTGTTTTTTTCTTTCTAATTTGTGGTTTCCTAATTTTTTAGATTCCAAAAGGCCTGGCCTCGAATGCTATAGTAAACCAGGACCTAATGCAAAGCCACTATTTTTCTCAGGATAGTAGTTGATATCCTAGGGTATCAATCCATGAAGAGAAATCAAAATCATGATAAGTTTCTCATGATGATTTAGCTGCACTTTGCCTGCCATTAATTTACGCTCTTCTTTGACCCGGTTTGAGTTTCTAGGTTGTTCTCTCACCCAAACCTGACTTGGTGCTGATTTTTTCATTTTTGATCCTCATAAACATCCTAAGGAACCTAGGCATGCATTAAAATAGTTCCAAGTTAAGTGCTGGTTAGGGAACCAACTTGATCTTTTTTAGTACTTATCAAGGTTAATTAAGCCTAGTGGAGATGTTCTGAATTTGCTTTGACTTTTCTTAGTGGGGAGGGTTTTGGAGCCTTCCTACTTGCTCCTGTGGCTACTTGGATGATTAGGAACACTGTCAAGAGGCTTTTACAGCTAATTGGAAGACAAAGAAAGATCCAATGTCAATCAAAATTGCTAGCCAAGAAGTAATCTTCAGTGGCCTATCTTTTCCCCCTCCTCTATGTGAAAGTGGCTCCTAAGAGTGCTTCTTACACGCGTAAGCTTGAGCTTAATGTGATAAAAAATTGCATTTGCTATGCTCATTGTTGTAATTAGTGTAGCTAAATTTTAGTTTGTGATCTCCTTTGTTTTGAGCACGTTTAGAGTTTTCCTAAACATTAAGGAACCTACCTACTTGCTTGGTTCTTATTGTAACCAGAATTTGATGGAAAAAAAAAGCAAATCTTGATGTTTTACGCACTCCTCTTGAAATCTCAATTTGAATAGTATGGTTTACTTCATTAATTTGAGTGGCTTCCTTTAATCTAAGCTCGGTGGTTGTGCCTTTAGAGTTTAAACGGTAGACGCCTTCCTAGCTTGGATGGTGGCATTACCATTATCTCCTGTATATCATTGGTTATATCTATGATTCGAACGATGCTCTCGATTCAAGCTCACATTCAAATTGCAAAGCCTCAACCGGTTGAGTTTCTCTCAAAGCTCATGCATCATTAACTCGCACTTAAATTTGATTACAAGCTACGCCAAAACAAAATGCAAGCTAAAAACTTAATCAAGTGAAACTGGGATAGAAAGGGAGGGATAAATGGAAGCAAATTCCACTCTTCAATGCAAAATGACCACCAAGAATGTAATTAGGGAGCTTAACCTCACTTTGGATACGAAAACATTAGAAAACAAGGGTTAAGAGTGTACTATATCACCACATTACTTGGCCTAACCAAGGAAATGCTAGAAAGAGTGTTTTTTATTTCAAAGGAGCAAAGGCTCTACTTCCTTCATTCAATTTTCAATCTTGTTATAATAAGCTAGTGAGCAAGCATCCGTACATGTTGCTCTTCTTGCTGCCAAGACAGAAGGGTGGTTCCTTAGAAATTAGGAAACGTTTATGCTAGCTCAAACTAACTAAAATGCAAAGTATGCTTTGTCATACCTAATTACATTCGAAGATTCTAGTTAAACAAGTTATTTAAAGGCTAAACTCAAACTTGAACTTGATAATTACCTCATAAGTGATCCACTTGCACATGGGAGGGAGGAAAATGGGGGCGCAACTCTCTTTTTGGCTAACTAATCATAACGTAAGCATATCTGTATCTCTTCTCCAAGTAGCCAACTTAACTTTCAAGCTACAAAATACTTAATGATGATGTTCCTAGATCCTTAAGCCAAAAATTAAGCAAGTAGGAAGGCTCCCAAATTCTCTTTTAGAAGATACATCTGCGATAAAGTCAAAAATAGTCAAACACCCAAATTGAAGCCAATTTGGAGCAAATTGACTACTTGACCTCCACTTGATTTAGACCTAATTTTACAGCATGAATGAGTTCATTAGGATGTTAATAATCACTGTAAGTTAAGAAATTAGTTCTAAATTAGGTTTAAGGGGGATAACTAATTAGAAACTCAAACCGAGTCAGATTTGAGCCAAAGATGCAATGGTTGAATTCATGGTGCTAAAACACATGAAGCACTTGACTTAACCTAGATTTCTCTTCATGTCCTTATAGTTGAGGACGTGGGATAAAATTCTAAGAAAAAAGAATGGATGTAAACCTCAGGGAAGTTTAAGAAATTAGATGTACAAAACTAGGCATGTGCATTGGATGAAAAACGGGTAAACCTGAACTATGGCTTAGCAAAGCATGGATTAATCCTTGCATTCCATAGACCTTGGTACTTGTACCTATATTTCCTTGACTTATCAAATGCTATCGAAAAATCTAAAGCATGATCAAGGGAAGCACTCCACATGATATTCCTAGTCACATCCTCCAAGTATACACAATAAGGGTCAAAGGAGGGAGTATAGCCTTTAACATCACCGCGGGACTTGTAAAATGCATACAAATGAGAGGGGGTGGTGAAAGAAAGCAGAATGAAATAGGGGCTATATCAAGTGACTCAGTGTGAATGGAGCCTATATGCTCAAAGGTAGGAGCGGCATCAACGACCACACCATCACCACACGACTTCTCAAAGGGATCCTGCTCATGAAATGGCTCAACCAAAATAGGTTCTTCTGAAGAATAAAGCAAATCATCCTTAACAAAAGTGGCATCACCCTTAAAAGGCTCACCCATTTCTAAAGCCCTGTACTAAGCTAAATGAAGGGGAGATGAAGCAAGGTCAAGTCACCAATGGTAGGGTCTATAGGTGCTCTGGATAAGGATTAAGCAATAAACGGTAAAGAGATTAAGGAATGGTCAATCACTTATGCTAACTCAATCAAAGGTGTATGAGCCATAAAATTGGACTCTAGGAGAAGAGAAGACTTATTATAATCATCATACAGACTAAGCTTAAGTGTAGGAGAAGGTAGACAAGGGTTGATCTCATACAATTGGCCACACTAACTCATCTCACTAACAAAATGTGTATGTCGCTCATTCAATACCTCTATCATGGCATTAAGTCTAGCATAGCATTCAATCCTACCACTACACTACAATTTTACCATGGTGAAGAGTAGAGTGGTACACTTGTTATTCAATCCTTCAATATATTTTTCCATTTCATTACTCTTTAAATGTTATGATGGTGTGCATTTTTTAATGGGTTGTGACTTTGCCAAGGTGTGTCGATCCATTAAGAAGATCCATACTCCCTATCAAGGTCTGTAAAAGAATGCCAGGAAGCTCATACGTGGTGGGGCCTTATGTGAGTTTATTAAGTTTATGCAAAGGCCTGAGGATCTCCAATTGGGTGATAATCTGGGGTTTTCTAGAGCGCTTTTGGAATATTACCAACACATTTCATCTATCAATAGGTGAGATGATGGTAACATGACATGACTTTCTGCATGGGGATTAGCTTCAGAGAGACCCCATTAAAGTATGACGCGACCTTCAAAGGGGCTTTGGCCTACTTGATGAAGCTTTTTTAGCCTAGCATTGCTGGATGGAAAGTTGGCTCAAACTCCATGCAGTATCGATAATTAAAGGTGGCCCTTTTGTCTAAGAATACAGACATGGAGCAGTATGCTTACCTCTTCATTGCCTAGCTATTCAATTCTAGCTTCTTCGTAGAGAATGCAAACACGGTGTACATTCAAAGGATGTGCAACTCGAAGGATGTCTACAACATCAAACACTTGGATTGGTGGCAAGCTAATTGTGCAACCCTACTTTCACAACTAAATTCGCTAATTGATGTTAGGTATTGGAGTATAACCTATGAGGATTACAGCGTATGCATGAGGTGTAACAATTGCTTTGTTATTAATATTTTTCATTTGGAAACTTTAGGATTGCCTTCTGACTTGCATTGTTATACTGTAGCATTGGTTTCATAAGTACTTCATAGGAATGTGCTTGAGGTCTCCAGTATAGTTCCCATGATGGGGTAGTTCAAGAAAGGATTCTTAAAGGGTGAGTTCGGTTATTTAAAGGATGTTGAACTCTTCATGACTCATCGAACGCTCAGACACCCGTGATGTAGGAAGAACGTTTTTATCCTTTTGTTTATTTTCTTCACTATTGATTATTTCTTATTTTTATTCATTATTGGTTTGCAGGTGACTTGGGACCCTTGGGCCTAGATAAGTGATCTTCTAGCTTTTTCTGAGTGGGCTCGAGTGCTGTCTTTCTAAAGTGTGGTTCTCATAGGCCCTTTTGGTCATGTGTGGTGGTCCTTAGGATAAAAGGGTGACTAAGCAACTGCTATATGGTTTGCGTATTCGCCTCATTCCGATGAACCCGCTAACCGCTTGATGGGTGCCATCATTGCTCGAGTCAGAAGTCCTTTTGGGAGTTGTTTGCTTTAGTTATTATTTGTATTCATGCATTTGTACCTTTTTGGTAAGAGTGAGTAGAGTACTAGTTATAGATCCTATATTACGCTATAATGATGCTTCTGATGTGTTGGACGGGCCTAATTAGATTAGGCCCGATGGCCACTTAAGTCGCCTAGGGCGACAACCCTAGCTACCCCCTAACCTATATAAAGGGGTTTAAGGGGGTTAGCCTCAAGGGTAAGCAATAGAACACTCCCCTCTCTCTCTCCTCACGTTTACCCTACCATTGCAACCGGGTATTCGGGTTTAGGACGTGGACATCTATAAAGCGACTATATTAGCTGCTTGGATTTATTATTATTGAAGAACTGGTATTCTTATTGTGGACTATTACCGACAGTACAATTCCGCATCCAGGTTAGTCCTGAATTAATTTCCTACAGTGGTATCAGGGCCTAAACTGTTCGGATTAGTCCCGATTCATAGGTTGATATATTTGCTAAAACTGAGTTATTGAAAGCATGCTAGTTTATACGTTTAATTGCTTAATTTTCGTAATTATACAACCCTAATATTCTGCCAGCATGCTTCCATGATTAAAGGCTGAATCTTTCTGAGTAATTCGTTCAATGCAAACATGTTTTTATTCTAAATTCGAATAACAGACCCGATTAGCTATTATTAAGTACTAATCTGCAATAAAGTTTGATGCTTTGGGTGATTAGGTCATGACTGCTATACAAATTGGGCAAAACTGAATTTATGGTTATCAGTAAGCAATTAAAACCTAATTTTCATAATTAGGTCATGAACGTCCAGAAAAGCATGTTTTTTTTTTATTTCAACCGTGAGATACAAGTGTGTTTCTATTTGTTTTTGAGACACCAGTTTTGATCAAATCAATGCTAAGGTATTATGCTACCATGATACATGCTGCGTGCAAATTATGAAATCAGTAAGCATAATCCCTAACCCTAAATTAAGCCATCAACTAATCAGTGTCCCTCACATGAATTTTTTTTTTTGATATGTTCATAATACATGCCTGTGACTGATTAAATTGAGAGACAGAATACCAAAATCCAAACCCTAAAAATCCCCCTGCCTGAATTTTGACCTCACTCAACACGAAAATCAAAATAGAGATGGGGGAACTAGAAGAGACTCAGATCTAGACCATACCCATCAGAACCGTCGTGGAAGGGTGGCGCGTGTGAGTCACGCGCCGTCAACGAAGGAGCTTTTGGCTCTCTTTCTTCCTCCAACCGCATCCTTGATCGCCGATCTGCCCAAATCCGACGAAGAAACCGCGAAATCCACCAGATTGGTGGCGCGTGTCAGTCACGCGCCACCACGTCAGAGGCGCGTTCGGTGCACACCTGCTACTTTCTAGCTTGGTTGCAGTCGATCTACACGCTGGTGGGTTGATTTTGGGCCATCGGCTACGAATGGGGGTGCTTTCCTCATTTGGGTTTTTCAGCCAGGGTTCACCGTCAATGTTGAGGTGGAGAGCCGTGAGGAAAAGTCGCAAAACAACCATAAAAAGGGGCCAGAGAAGGTCGAGTGTCAGTGGAGCTCTATGCTCCACATCTCGGCTATGGCGGCGACACGACCAAACGGCAGAACCTCCACAGTGATGGTGGTTGTCATGGTCTCAACGCCAAAAGCCCAAGAAGGGAGCTCGGTGCCCCATTTCTTGGCCTTAGCAATGAAAGGAAGGCTGAGAGGAGAAAGGGAGAGGGTTCCTCTTCGGGGGTCAAATGGGTAGAGAAGTCGAAGAGAGTGGAGAGAGAATTCAAGCAGAGGGATACCGGAGAGAGAGAAAGCGCGAGTTAGGGTTTGGGGGCGAAAAGGAATGGGGGGGAGGGGGTTAGTGAAGTAATTCACCCATAACCCCCCCCCGTTCGTTAAACCGGTTTGGACCGGTTTTCCTTTAGGCCACAAATAAGAACGGCCCAAAAGAGGCAATGGAGGCCCGGTTAGTGGCCCGTTTATTTTTTTGGCCCAATTTTTTGTTTTTTGAACCGTTTTTCCTTTTGGGCCGGTTCGCTTCTGGTCATATTTCAACGATATGGGTCGTACTATTTTTGACTGTTTTGGATCGAATTATTTTTCAATCATTATTGTTTAATTATTATCATTAATCATGGCATGATTTTTAATTGAATAATAATGATATTCAAGTTGATAAAGTTTCATGTAGTTAATTCATTTGTTGAATTAAGGTTTCGAATTAATTTTAATTCTGGGTGCATGATTTCATTATAAAAACATTAATATGTTTAAAGCCATAAATAAATTCATTTTATATATGCATCAACTTGACATTTGCCTGACCAAGTAACTTGTTATCGACTCCTTGGGTTGAAGTTATATGAATTTGTTTCATATATGAAATTAGTATGTATGACGTAAATTTGTTTTACTCAAGCTGAATGAATATGTTTCATAAGTTACATTAATATGTTTAATGTCGTATATAAATTCGTTTTATATATGTGACGATTTGAAATTTTCATGTTAAATAACTTGTTATCAAACAATTGGGTTGAAGTTATATGAATTTGTTTCATATATATGATTAGTACGTAAGATGTAAATTTATTTACTTGAATTTGATAAATATCTATGTGATATTAGCATCCCCTTAGTCGATAAATGAATATGTTTCATAAGTTATATTATATAAATATGTTTTATATATGATACTTAGTTACATGACTATGTTTCATGATTTAGCAACTTTATGTAAAAAAAATATGAGCAATTATGAATTAGTTAAATGTTCGATCATTCTTGTGGCTACTTCATGCTATTATTTGGATATATAAGATATTTGATCTTATTTTGTGAATTTGTTTCATAAATTTTAAATTTGCAATATTATATGAATATGTTTTATATAATTTGGAAGCCTTACTATGAATTCTTTTCATCCAAACTTTTAATATCATATAGATTTGTTCTATGTATGATTAATTGCAATTAATATTTGAATATATTTTATGTTACAAAGTATGTTGCATTAGATGCATGAATAGTTTTCATTTCAGCCACCAATTACTAGCATTATATAAATGTGTTTTATATATATGAACTACATGGGTTGTAGTAAATGTTGCTAATTGTTTTAGCACTTACTCCTTGCCCGAATTAATGAATGTGAATTCGTTTCATATTACCAGTATTTTATGAATTGGTTTCATGAAATTCAAATTCGTAATATTATAGATGTGTTTATATTTTGCGAATAACATTTGAATGAGTTTCATATAATTATATATAAATGTGTTTTATATATTGCTATTTGGGCATTTTATGAAATTCTTTTGTAACATGTTATTATTCGAATATGTTTGCCAATGTAGATTCATTTTATTATATAGATGCGTTTTATATAATAATCTGAACTTCATGTTTGATATGTCATTGATAAAGTTCTAGATGGCATATTAGTAGTTATATATAATGAGATAACTTAATATGAATTTGATTTACATAAAGTTAGATATCTTTGTGATATTTCTAAAACGTTAATTAGTTTAACCATAATGTTCTCCATAAATCCTGTTTTATGGAAAATTGTGATAAATAAGTTATAAAAACTTCTAATTCATGTTTGTATGAGATGATTATGAGCTTAGCGAAATTTTCGATCATACGACATGGATAATGGAGTTTTTTGATAATTTATTTATTTGAAAATATGCCTGATGTCCAGTTTACAGAGTATATACCCTTAGCTATGGCAATTAAAATAAGGTTGGTAATTTGTTTACCAATAAGAAAACTTGATAGCGCTGACTATGATACATAATGTTAGAAGATTCAGTTTCTTCTAAATGAATGTGAAATGTTAGGACACTCATTAGGTTCTAGGTCTCATAGGATGGCAAAGATGGTACTGTTAGTGAATAGTATCTAGAAAACTTAAAAGCATACCAAAAGTGGTTCGAAAATATATCAATCAAGATGTCATACTTTGTCGTATTGCATCAATGTCGATCTAGCGGGGGAATTAAAAGTCATCCCACTGTTGGATACGCGTGGGATTAGCTTAGCATCAGGATCGTCCGGATCCATTTCCTTAAAAGGTTCTGAACCTAAGATTGGTATTGCAGAAGGGGAAACGACAAAGGAAATAAAGAGAAGCATATAGCACGTGTAAGTGCTATGATTGTGGAAATTAGGCATCTTATACTTAGGATTGTCCTAAGTCGATTAAGGTACTTCCTTCCACAGCCCCTCCTGGATAATGTGTGCGCTCCCAAATATTTATTGCTAACTATGATCCTTAGTGGATTGTAGATACGGGAGAAATAAAGTACATAGTTCGGGATTGAATTGATCTTTGTGAACTTTCACTACTACCCGGTGAATTCACGAATTGTCGTTTTAGGTAACGACGATGAAAAAAGTGTCCTTGAATTAAACACGAATCATTCGAGGCCCCTTGAAGGGACTACGTTGTCTCTTGCCAAATACTCTTTATGCACCTAGGGTGCGATGCTTCCCTGTGTCTTCCGTCCCTAAGTTTAGTTTTCTTTTATTTTCGTCTAGATGCCTTAGGCATCACATGACATGGTGATTTGTTTGGCCATATCACATTGAATTTTTTTTTCAATGGACGAAAAAGAACATCTTCTATCCTTGTCTCATTTTCGACTCTGTTTTAGGCATGCTCGATTTGACCATAAGGGTCAAGCTAGATAGAGATAACTAGCTAAAGATGGCCTTTTAAGACCAACTCACTAGGCTTGAGGTGCAACATGTGAGTTATATCTAGCTAGTAAAGCAATAGGAAATCCTTTTTGTAAGGTTTCAAGGGCATCATAACCCTTAGCGTTTGTTCACTTTAGACATTTACGGGTCCATGAATATGAAAGCACATCATGGAGCCCTATATATTCATGATATAGGTAAGTGTACCAACTATCTCACCGTTATTAAGTACTCGATGTGTTCGTATACTTTATAACGGTAGTAGGACTCAATCGGGACGAAGTATTAAAAACTCTTTGAACCAATTGAGATCATGAATATTTTCTTTGTGAAACAAAATCCCGCAATGTTGATTTTCTTAAGGGTGAGTTTCTTAGCATTTGGTGAAATTTAAAAGGGCCTCAATTTGTATACGTTACAATAAGACCTTTAACCACCTCTCGGTGAGGGGGAGGATTTGAATTCTCACTAAGTCACCGAGGGTGGTACACCTCACCGACGGTGGTACACCTTCCTTATTTGGTATGAATGGTGAAGGTTTGTCTGTTAAGGAGAATGAGATTCGTCCTCAATCTCCAAATGTTGAGAAGAGTCATTCCTGAACATGTAGTTAGTCCTCACGTTCAGGATCCCACCTCCAATGGATAGTGGGAGTAATCTTCTCTCCTTAATCAGGGTTCCATACCTCTTAGAGAAAGGGGGAGAAACCCTTGGTCCCATACCTCTTAGAGAAAGGGGGAGGGATTTTCCACATAGGCAGACAAATAATGAAGGTCCCAGGATCCCAAGAATTGATCATGGATGAATTCCTCGACGATATTTTCAAATCGAAGAGGAAATATTCCTATGCACATCCCTTGGGAATTGAGGGATCTACCTCCTATCAAGAGACGGTTGGTTCACCAAATTACAAAGAGTGATTGAATGCAATAAGGGATGAGATGGACTCACCGACAGGGTTTAAGAACTCATTGAAACTCCACCCCGATGTAAGTCTTCAAGATAAAACAACGGGTGGATAGTTCAATTGATAAGTTCAGGCTCGAATATCCCTAGCCCTGGTTGCCCATTCGGACTTTGAGTTGTTTGAAATGGACGTAAAGGTTGTCTTTCTCAATGGTGACCTTGACAAAGAGATTTATATGGACCAACCCATTCATTTTGTATCAAAGGGATAAGAGGACAATTTGTGTCACCTTAAAATGTCCACATGTGACCATTGTGTATGTTGAAGGATCAACATGGGGATTACGTTCCTTATGTTGATAACATACTATTAACTAGGGAACAACTTGGAGATGATCAAAGCTAATAAAAGGTAGTTATCCCATGCCTTTGAGACAAAGGACACAGGTGAAACTAGGTATGTCATAGGAGTGGAAATAATCTAAAGCCGTCCCAAGAAGCATGCGTCAAAATGACTTGGAACAACTTTCGGGTTTATAATTCCTGCCCCGTAGATACTCCAGTTGAGAAGGGTCCAGCCCTGAGTCTTGCTCAATGTTCTAAAACAGATGACGAGATATAGATAATGAACAAATGTCCTTAGCCCTAGTATCATAGTAAGCTTAATGGATGTCATGTTATGTACATGACCTGTCATTGCTTCGCAGTTAGATTGATAAATCATTATCAAGGTAACCCTAGACTTCCTGATTGACAAAGTCATCAGGAGAATCAAATGCTACCTTCGTGGTATTGATAACTCAGCATTTTGCTATCAAGGAGCAGCCCTCAAGTTGAGAGGATGCTCAAATTTTTTGATTGGGGTGGTAACTTGGATAAGTCTAAGTTAACCTCAGGACATGTATTCACCCTGAGTGGGAGAGCTATGTCATGGTGCAGCAAAGAAGCACAGCTGCACAACAATGATGACTATGGAGGTAAATTGTGTATCTTGTACCATAGAGACAAAAAGCATTGCTATTTGGTATATATATATATAGACTAATGAGGTGATTATGTTCCCTTAACTAAACCCATTCCTAGTGATGTGTCCAAAACTCATTGGTTGAGTCTTGGATTTCATAAGGTTTGGCATCTAGACATGTTCTGTTACGTGATGGACATGTTTTCTTCTATGAGCATGATGCTCATTGTTGTATGTTAGGCATATTGAAATGTCACAGGCTTCTGATTGACCTAGTCACACGGGCAATCGCCCTGACGCTTCAGTAGCGGGCAGGATGAGACGTAATCATATTAGCACTAGGTGTGCAATATTGATTACTCACACTGGAAGTGTGTGAGTGGAATGAATATAGTCGCCTTAGTAAGACTAAGATGAGACTCAAGGGAGTCGAGTATGAAATAAGTTTTCACATAGAAGCCTTAAAAGCCGAATCTTGAGTGTCAAGACCAACATTCAGTATGTTGATCTAGTGGCTCAAGTTAGATTTTTGAGTGAAAGTCTAGACTGACAATTTGCACGGCATAAAGAGTGACGAACCCAGCTAAGTGGGAGCAATGCCGTGACACGCATCTCATGCTGTGTGTGCTTGTAAGACGACCCATATGTGGGGTGACGATTGAATTCCCTTTCACTTGTCACTGTGTGGCCCTATGGACGATGACCCTTTGACTTAAAGATATGATATTAAGTCAAAGCTTAATGATGCTACTTTAATGTGATTCTCAAGAGCCACGATGTATACGGTTCAGCGAGAACACGTTAGGAAAGCAATTAAGCTAAGATGAGATTTCATGAGTGCTTAAGGAAAATTTATCCACCATCACCATATCATCCCGGGCGATTATGTTGAGAACATAATCATATGATGTATCAGGCATAAGGGACTAAAGATGCCACTGGTGATGTCTTAGGATATTTTTGAGGTATCGCATTTCGTGAAAGTGTTATGTTAGTTGGATGGTAACTTAATGTAACACTACTTGTTATTTTTGGTCGCACGTTCTATTCCTGGTATGAAACGTAAGGAGTTGTGAGACGTAGAGAATACGTGTTTTACGGCCTAAGTGGCCGAGTGGGAGCTGTTGGACGGGCCTAATTAGATTAGGCCCGACGGTCACTTAAGTTGCCTAGGGCGACAACCTTAGCTACCCCCTAACCTATATAAAGGGGTTTAAGGGGGTTAGCCTCAAGGGTAAGCAATAGAAAACTCCCCTCTCTCTCTCCTCACGGTTACCCTACCATCGCCACGGGGTATTCAGGTTTAGGACGTGGACATCTATAAAGCGACTCTAGTAGCCGCTTGGATTTATTATTATTGAAGAACTGGTATCCTTATTATGGACTATTACCGACAGTACAATTCCGCATCTAGGTTAGTCCTGAATTAATTTCCTACATGATGCATACTGGTAAGTAGAAATTAGTAACGTGGAGGATGGTGAGGTCCTAGATATGCATTAATCTCTTAGCCCTTGGGAACGGTATATTGTTGGCCCTTTAATGCTCTTGTTCGATTCATTTTTTGTTTAGTATTTATTTTTTATAAGGTGTAGGTACAATGAGACTAAGAACTTCTTTATGATGAAGGAGGCATATAGGTTGATAAAGATCACTCGACGGTGGGTGGACTATCACTAGTCATGGCAGACATTGACAAGGTATGATCCTTTTTTTTTCTTTTTGCTTGGCTTTCAGGTCGCACTTTTGTGTTTTCTAGTGTTGTTGTATGGATTTTAGGGAATCGTTGACATAGGCGAGCAACTTCCCCGAGGCTTCAAGCTTAAGAACAGTTCCAACTAGGGAATGCATTTCCTTGAGCTAGGGCTTCAGAAGCCCCTAGTTTTTCTACTAGGGTTAAGGCCCCAATTAAGCCGATGGTAGTGCCGATCATATCATTTCTCGAGAGTGAGTCCTTGGGGGGTTTGGCAGTCAATGCAAGAAATGTTATAATGATGCCATCTATGGAATGTAAAGGTTCGTCTTCCACTCAACCCCCGACATAGTTGGAGTAATCTCCTTTCTATTGAGAGACCTTAGCAAGTCGGTAAGAGAGTCAATTCATCCTAACTTTGCCTCTCTATTTTTATTTTTTTTTTATTGTGATAGTTTTATGCATTCCTTCTTATCTTTGTTTCCTTTATACTCACTAAAATATTAGTTTGCTCACAAAAACGTATGTGCCTATATCTAGTTAAAGAGTTTGCATTTGCTTTGAGCATTGATGAAACTTTTACATTCATCATATACAGTACATTAAGTGTTTCATAGGGTTTACAGACACTTCTTTTGTATTGGATTAATAAGTCATAGAGTTTTTTTCCCTTCATTATGATATTTTAGCAGTACTGCAATAATTGTCCATAAATTCGTGCTTATTAAATTTAATGTTTTTGTTTGGCTATGAGATGAGATTTATATACCTATTCTAGTTTAGTAAATTATGTGGAATATTTTTTAAGTTTTCAATATGTTGTTCACTACAAAAGCATCATAATTAATTAGTGCTACCTTCTAGGTCACCAAGGTTTTACAAAATTATTTATACCTTTTGGGTGATTTAACAATAAAAAAAGAATAATATCTGTTGATAATGAGATTGAGTGCACCAAAACACATGAAACACTTTATAAATATTAGTTTATTGTTTATATCATATTATTGTCTACATTAGTTTAGGCTTTAAAGATGTTTCTCAATATAGCAACATTTTAGCTCGCTAGCATTACCTTCCAACTCACTAAAATCTCCAAAAAAAATTCATCCCTAGTGACAGTGATGCTGCTTACTATATAAAATTCTTTTGGTTTTGGTGATTTAGAGTTCAAGACAATAAAAGAGTAGCTCATTATAATAAAGTTTCAGCACACTAAAAGTTATAAAATAGTTTGCAAAGCGTAGCTTAAACTATACGTCATAGTGTTGTGTACCCTACCAGTAAAAGTAAGCTTAAGCAAGCAATAACAGTGCACAACAACTAAATTCATATCTTAAGTTTTAGTACTTATGCTTCTAGTGCCGGATTTTGATTCGTATTTGCATTCATTTGTGCTGGTTATTGATAATGGAATTTCTTTCCAAGGCTCTTCGTTGTTGTTAGATCTTAGAGTATCCTACCAAAAGAGGGGGGGTGAATTGTGGTGTCTGATTTTCGCGTTATATATGACAAACACCTCTGTGACTTGTTTGCAGAGGGTGTTTTCAGATGTAGCAAGAGCGAAAATTATCAAGATAGATGCGGAAATTAAAGCACATACAATTTTTCACGTGGAAAACACCTCTAGCCCAACTGAGGTGTGAAAAACCACG